>JARHVA010000337.1:1640000-2240000 GCA_037957365.1 Torreya grandis
ACTCTATAGAGCTTGGTTTTCTACAGACTTTGCAAGTTTCTATGGACTTCACAAGTTTTTCTACGGACTCTGTAGAGCTTGTTTTTCTATGGACTCTGTAGGTTCTACAAACTTCACAAGTTTTTCTATGGACTCTGCAGGTGTTTTCTTTTGGTAGTTGAAGAACCAGTCAAAAAAGGGAAAGATTTTATAAAGCTTCTTTAGATTTTCATTTGAAGAAATTCACAAAGAAAGTTGGCATCTTTGAACCATTGAACCATTGAACCAGTTCAACGCTTTGGTTCAATGCTTTGGTTCAACACAGAGGTCAATAGGTAAAGTTTAACAGACTAGTTCAAGCCTTGGTTCAGTCCTCAGTTCAATTAGCTTTGGTTCAATCAGCTAAGTTTAGCACTTAGTTCATTAGAAAAGTTCAACAAAAAGTTCAAGTGGCTTCAAGTTTAGCATTTAGTTCAAGGACTCAGCTCGGCACATAGTGTTGAACCATTGAACTAGTTCAATAGACTAGTTCAATGGTTTGGTTCAATAGACTGGTTCAATGTTTTAGTTTAATTAGCCTTGAACTATTGAACTGATTGAATCGTTGAACCTTTTTGGTTTAATGGGTTGGTTTAATGGCTTGGTTCAAGCCTCGACTCATTATTTCAAGTTCATCACTTCATTTTTAGGCCTTGGTTCAATCTTCAAGTTCATCACTTGGTTTAACAAAGAGTTTAACGTCCTTGGCTCAATAGTCACTTGAACCATTGAACCGTTGAACCAGTTCAACCTTTTTGGTTCAATGCCTTGGTTCATCGGTGAAGTTCAAATGCCTTGGTCCATCACTTAGTTCAACACTTCGACTTAGCTCAACACTTTGGCAAGTTTATTGGCATGTAGTATTGAACTGTTGAACCAGTTTAATCGCTTAGTTTAATCACTTGGTTTAATGCCCCCAATTCAACACACAGGTTTAATAACTAAGGTGAGCAGGAAAAGTTCAAAGGCTTGGTTTAATGAGCTCAGCGTGCAGCATTGAACCGTTGGAATAGTTCAAGAAAACAATTCAATGAATTGGTTCAAGTGAACAGTTCAACAAGTGGTTCAAGTGGTTCAAACAGATAGATTATTGGCTTGGTTTAATTAACTTAGCATGTAGCCTTGAACTATTGAACTAATTGAACTGTTGAACCTTTTGGTTCAATGGGTTGGTTCAATGACTTGATTCAAGGGTGCATCTAAAGAGCTGAAGGATAGGTACCCTCACAGAGGGCAGTCTTGGGTTTAAGAGCCCTTGCAGAGGGAAAGAACTTTTCAAAAGGTGCCAAAGAGGTAAGTCATCAGAATTTCACCAAAGTTTAAAGGAATTCACTGAAAGGCTATAGTAACAGAGCTCGAAGGAAGAAGCCCGCCCAAAGGGTATGTGCCCTTGCGGGGGGCTCTCATCGAGGATGATGGACCGTTCTTAAAAAGTCAAGGGGCTTTTCCCTTTTGGGAGGGATAAACAAAGGAAATCAAAGTAGCCAATTCATATAGAATTTTTGCTTGTGAAAAAGGCTCAAAGTAGAAAACTCGAAAGAGCAACCTGCCAAAGAGCCAAAGGAGAGTCCAAGGGTGACGTCCTGAAAGCCATCAAATTTAACATAGTGAAGTAGCCATTGTTTTTGAACTGTCTAAGTGCCAAATCATGGAAGGATCCCAAGGAATGTAGTGACCCACCAGAAGATCACCCCTGAGGGTTGAAGGAGCAAAAAAGGATAAAGAGCCTAGAGAAAAAAGAATAGGCAGATGGTGTAGCTCATAAATTCAAACCCTGATAGTAGAATGGCCATCACGTAGAAGCAGATGAAGTGATCTAAGTGATGCAGGAAGGTGTCAATTCAAGAAGTTATTTCAATGGTTGGCATAGTGCCTACCATGCGATCATCAAAGAGGCACAAATAGTGGTTGACGTGACTGATTTTCTTTAAAATGCATTAGAGAGTAGTCAAACAATGACTCAAAAATTTAAATCTTGATAGGAGTCGACATAACGTTAGATTTAAACATCTTCCTCATCCCAATGCTTGAAAGGCACATGGATCACTTGTTAAAAAGAGTGCCAATGGGCCTCTTTTCTTCCTCTATATAATGAAGACTTGTCATTTGAGAAATCATCTTCCACATTTGTAAGGCGTAGCCCTGGCAAAATTTTCACTTGAATTAATAAATGCATTTTTTACCTCTATCTTGGTTAGATATCTCTGTGTATGTCTGAGTGTTAGTTTGTGTTTAGTCATTACTTCTTGATGCTTCCACAGGTTCAACACCAACATACCTAGTGTCTATAAGGTGCCATTTCTGTAGCTGACAAGGAGAGCTATATTTGGAAGTGAAAAAACAAAAGAAATCACTATACAGTGTGCCTTTCACATCACCTTTGGTGAATCCCTATTTTTTGTATCTTCCATTAAAGCCTCCCTGCCAAGTTTCTCTTAGCCTGGTCCTTCTGCCAGTTTGAAGTTTATGTATGTGTTTGTCTAATTTTAAGTGTGAGTGTGAGAAGGTCAGATCATTTTGGTAGATCACCCCTTGTAGAGTAGATTTGTTTTCTTGCAATCTTTCTCCCTTTTCATCCCCCCATTATATATATATATATATATATATATATATATATATATATATATATATATATATATGTTAGCACTTATTGAAACAACTCAGATGCATCAAAGGGAGCTAGCCCTTACCTAGAGACTCTCCCCTCTAGCTTCACCGATCCCATAGGTGAGAGGGGAGTTTCCATTATTGCGTGTGGAAGGGTGGGAGCTAGGTGTCCTATCCTCGATTGCAATCCACTGCATCAACAATTTTTGGCACACCTGGTGGGACCCAGTTTTACAACTCAGTAAGGTTTCAGGATTGATGCTGGTCCTATTATAGTAAATCAACTATTTACAGCATCAGTAACTCCACTGGTAAGAACCTCATTTCCTAATCAAAATACCAGTCTAACTTCCTATGCCTAAACACAATCTGCTAATAAGGGTGTCCCTTTTGAATTCATTGAACTACCTCTCAACTCAGCAAAGTGACTGAGGTTCAAAGGGACTCATCCTTATTCAGCAAGTCATCTTCCCAGTCTGGCTACAAGTGCTTACTTCATGAGAGAAGTACCTCATTTGAATCCCCTTATTGCTATGGCATTATCCTTTATGAGCTTTCATGGTCAGAGTCCCTTGAACCTCTAGCATTATGACCCAATTTTAGGAGTGGTCCTCAAAAGTGTGCCTCCCTTTAATGGAGAGGGGCTCGTTATAGCTATTGAAAACATCAAAAATATTGCTAACCACTACAATATTCATAGTGTCACTAAGGAGAATGTTGCAATCAGATTGCTGGCACTGTCTTTCAAGGGTAAAGCTCTTGACTGGTATGAGACTTTGCCTACAAATTTAATCCATTATTGGAATGAATTGGGTATGTAATTGTCAGACCATTTTGGAGAAAAGAGTGACCACCTCTTGCTTGCTAAGTAGCTAACGACCATGAAAAGAGCCTTGCATGAATATATGTAGGATTTCAACACACAGTTTCAGAAGACATGGGATATAATCCCCGTTCTTGTAAGAATGACTACTAGCTATGCTTTCTTATATTGTTTAAGAGCATTAAATAGTGATATTACTGTTATGATATAATCCATGGGAGGGCATGTGCTGCCTTTTGCCTATGACATAGCCATAGCAGCTTAGTACAGGCTGAGAAAATAGCCCCTAGACCCCATATGCCACTTTTCCCAAAAATGCTACTTCTAATTCAAGCCATTGCTCCCACATTAGCTCCTCTGCCTAGCATAGAGAAACTAGCTGCTGCTCCATCCAATGAGCTTCATGAAGTTAAGAGTCTGTTGTAGAGTATGTCAAATGAACTTGTAGCTCTTAAAAGGCAACAAGCTCAAAGCCACATACCAAACCAAGGATACCAGCAGTATGGTCAAGCTCCAAGACCCCCTTTCCAAAATTACAATCAAGGATAGGGTCAGCTTACTCAGACCAGACCTTTCCAAGGCTACAACCCAGGCCCCCTTTCATCATCTAAGGTCATGGTGCCTATTTAGAATAATCTGGTGGAGGAACAACCAAGTTATTCAACCACAGGATATGGTCAAGAACAAGCCATTTATACAAATGAGATGATGGGTTGTTACCCAAATGTGCTAGACAATTAGGCAGTCATTCATTCCCAGGTCTTCAAGGCTCCAATGTAACCCAGTGTGAGCAACAGTTAGAGTCAACTTGACTCTACTCTTATGAACCACCTAGAAGGTGAGTTATGCACAATCAATTATGTGGGTGTTGTAGATAATCAGGCTGACTGTGTTGTAGCCAACACAAGATTCAAAGGGAGAGCTATGGAAGAAACTCAAGCAACTATTCAAACATCCACACCATCTCTTCCACCACAGGCGAACCAAAAACTCCCAAATTTTAGGTCACCAGTCATATATTCAGCTCCCTAACCTACACCTCAGAAGGCTGCAAGTGACCCTAAAGAAAATATGGAAGGGAGTAATCCTTAAATCAACATGGTAGACTAGGTGAAGAAGCTACACATAAATATTTCCTTATGGGATCCATTATTGATACTGGGTGTGTCAGATGAAGGAGATGTTAGAAGCTTTCCCTTTGATCTAGGATGGAATCAAAAATACCTGGTTAGCTGTATATAGAAGGTTGCTTTTAGTTTTCTTTCCCTAATTTCCCTAAGTGCTATTTGCACAAGTAGTTTTCTTAGCTTTGTGTGTGTTTTTCTTTCCCTTTTGAGGTGAATCTACGTGATTGTTTCTAGATTTATCAAAGCTATTGCTGATCCTTAAGTTACAATCTACCCCCATGCCCAATGGATTTTTAAGGCAACTGGCTTCTAAGCATAGCAGGCATGCTTCCCCTGGGAGTCACCAATTTGTTGACCATTTTTGCCCAACAAGGCAAAAATTGGTTCCCTTCTTCCCCTGCTATTCAAGGCTAATTCATTTTTTATTTTTGCACAAGTCTAAGAATTTCTATGGACTCTACAGGTCCATTTCTATGGACTCTACAGAGCTTGGTTTTCTATAGACTCTGCAGGTTTCTATGGACTTCACAAGTTTTTCTACGGACTCTGCAGAGCTTGTTTTTCTATAAACTTTGTAGGTTCTACAGACTTCACAAGTTTTTCTATGAACTTTGTAGGTGTTTTCTTTTGGCAGTTAAAGAACCAGTCAAAAAAGGGCAAGATTTTACAAAGCTTCTTTGAATTTTTGTTTGAAGAAATTCACAAAGAAAGTTGGCATCTTTAAACCATTGAACCATTGAACTGGTTCAATGCTTCGATTTAATGCTTTGGTTCAATGCAGAGTTCAATCATTAAATTTAAATGGACTGGTTCAAGCCTTGGTTCAATCCTCAATTCAATTGGCTTTGGTTCAATCAGCTAAGTTCATAAAAAAAGTTCAACAAAAAGTTCAAGCAGCTTCAAGTTTAGCATTTAGTTCAAGGACTTGGCTCGATGTGCAGTGTTAAATCATTGAACTAGTTCAACAGACTAGTTCAATGGTTTGGTTCAACAGATTGGTTCAATGGTTTAGTTTAATCAGCATTGAACCATTGAACTGATTAAACCATTGAACATTTTTGGTTCAATGGGTTGGTTCAACAGCTTGGTTCAAGCATCGGCTCATCGTTTCAAGTTCATCACTTCATTTTCAGGCCTTGGTTCAATCTTCAAGTTCATCACTTGGTTTAACAAAGAGTTCAACGTCCTTGGCTCAACAGTCACTTGAACCATTAAACTAGTTCAACCTTTTTGGTCCAACACCTTGGTTCATCGGCGAAGTTCAAATGCCTTGGTCCATCACTTAGTTCAATGCTTTGACTTAGCTCAACACTTTGGCAAGCTTATCAGCATGCAACATTGAACCATTGAACTGGTTCAATCACTTTGTTCAATCACTTGATTCAATGCCCCTAGTTTAACATGTAGGTCTAATGACTAAGGCAAGCGAGAAAAGTTCAAAGGCTTTGTTCAATGAGCTCGGCGCACAACATTGAACTGTTGAACCGGTTCAAGTGAATGGTTTAATGAATTGGTTCAAGTGAATGGTTCAACAAGTGGTTCAAGTGGTTCAAATAGATAGATTATTAGCTTGGTTTAATCGGCTTGATGCACAGCCTTGAACCATTGAACCGATTGAACCGTTGAACCTTTTGGTTCAATAGCTTGGTTCAAGGGTGCATCCAAAGAGTCGAAGGATAGGTACCCTTGCGGAGGATAGTCTTGGGTTTAAGAGCCCTTGCAGAGAGTAAGAACTTTTCAAAAGGAGCCAAAGAGGTAAGTTGACATAATTTCACCAAAGTCTAAAGGAATTCACTGAAAGGCCACAGTAACAGAGCCCAAAGGAAGAAGCCTGCTCGAAGGGTATGTGCCCTTGTGGGGGGCTCTCACCAAGGATGATGGACCATTCTTAAAAATCTAAGGGGCTTTTCCCTTCTGAGAGGGATAAACAAAGGAAATTAAAGTAGCTAATTCCCATGGACTTTTTGCCCATGAAAAAGGCTTGAAGCAAAAAACCTAAGAGAGCAACCTGCCAAAGAGCCAAAGGAGAGTCCAGGGGTGACGTCCCAAAAGCTGTCAAATTTAACATAGTGAAGTAGTCATTGTTTTTGAACTGCCTAAGCGCCAAATCATGGAAGGATCCTAAGGAATGCAGTGACCTACCAAAAGATCACCCTTGAGGGCTAAAGGAGTAAAAAAGGATAAAGATCCTAGAGAATAAAGAATAGGTAGATGGTGCAGCTCATAAATTTAAACCCTGACAGTAGAATGGCCATCATGTAGAAGCAGATGAAGCAATCCAAGTGATGCAGGAAGGTGTCGATTCAAGAAGTTATTTTAGTGGTTGGCATAGTGCCTACCATGCAATCATCAAAGAGGCACAAATAGTGGTCGACACGACTGGTTTTCTTTAAAATGCATTGGAGAGTAGTCAAATAGTGGCTCATAAATTCAAATCCTGATAGGAGTTGACACAACGTTAGATTTAGATGGCTTCCTCATCCCAATGCTTGGAAGGCGCATGGGTCACTTATTAAAAAGAGTGCCAAAGGGCCTCTTTTCTTCCTCTATATAATGAAGACTTGTCATTTGAGAAATCATCTTCCACATTTGTAAGGCATAGCCTTGGCAAAATTTTCACCTGAATCAATAAACGCATTTTTTACCTCTATCCTGGTTAGATATCTCTGTGTATGTCTGAGTGTTAGTTTGTGTTTAGTCATTGCTTCTTGATGCTTCCACAGGTTTAAAACCAACATACCTAGTGTCTATAAGGTGCCATTTCTGTAGCTGACAAGGAGAGCTATACTTGGAAGTGTAGAAATAGAAGAAATTACTATATAGTTTTCCTTTCACAGCACCTTTGGTGAATCTCTATTTTCTATATCTTCCATTAAAGCCTCCCTGCCAAGTTTCTTGAAGCCTGGTCCTTCTACCAGTTTGAAGTGTATGTATGTGTTTGTCTAATTTTAAGTGTGAGTGTGAGAAGGTCAGATCATTTTAGTGCATCACCCCTTTTAGAGTAGATTTGTTTTCCTGCAATCTTTCTCCCTTTCATCCCCCCATTATATATATATATATATATATATATATATATATATATATGTTAGCACTTACTGAAACAACTCAGATGCATCAAAGGGAGCTAGCCCTTACCTAGAGACTCTCCCCTCCAGCTTTGTCAGTCCCACAAGTGAGAGGGGAGTTTCCATTGTTGCATGTGGAAGGGTGGGAGCTAGGCGTCCTATCCCCAGGTGCAATCCACTGCGTCAATAGGTACTTGAGGGCATATGAAAAAGGTAGAAATAAGAGGGAAAAGGATGCTATGGTGACCTTAAAGCCATAAATGACTACCTAAAATTTACTTAGAGTTCTAAAGGTTAATCTAAGCCTATAAGACCTCAGGCCATCCTTGACCCTCAAGACCTGATCTCTACCTTAGTGACATATCTAAACCCCAAGTAGACTTAAGGCCAAGAGAGGGTGTATGATATTGATATAGGTCCTAAAGAAAGTGGATGCAATAGAAGAAATCAAGGAAGTGGTTATTTTGGTCTTATCACCCATTTTGAGCTCTATTTCCATAAGCTTCCATGTCAAGTTGCCAACTCAAACACTCATATCTCACATAGCATGATGAATTAGATCCAATGCTTTTAGGGGGAGTTGGGGATGCCTATGCACTCAAGATCCATGAAGGAAAGAGTTATATTAAAGATCCAAACTATATGAAAAATCCATAAGACTATCCACCCACGTAGAATGCTTACCAAGAGCTTGAAGGTAGCCAAATTTCACTCAGTACCACCATATAGTATTAATGGGACTAGAAGCCATTCAAGAGATTTTAAGGGGTATATGGGCTAGACATCTATATAAAAAGGTTTTGGTTTTGAGGCCTATACTCTATGAACCATCATTAATATAATAGGCTACCAAAACCCTCTCTAAGCCTTGATTAAGACTTGATGAGGAAATTATACCATCAAATGCTTCCAAATGATGTATTTATGCCTTGAAATAATCTTGATGGTCTCCCCAAGTCATATAGACAACCTAATGGCCTATTAGTTGGCATGTGTAAGGTATGTAGTATATAAATCAAACCTAAAAGAGCTATTCCAAGCCTATAAGCAAGATATTAGGAGAGGTTTACATATTATACATGTTTTTGAGGAGGGAGAGGGCTTCAAATGTCTCAAATAATTACTTAATGATGACCTACAAGGACCTCCATGTCTAATATCCACTTGTTGACATGTCTAGGTACTTAGTTAGAGGTCTGTGTGTTCATAGAGGATAAGTAAGTGGCTTACCCATGCCAAAATATATGATCCAAAGGCCCTAAATGATGAATTCCATACAAACAAGGGTGGTTAAATGCTTTATAGATCCAATTTAGAGTTAAGATCTAAGAACTCTATATTTAGGCCTATTGGCCTAACACCCTTCTCAAGGAAATGCTATTGAAGACTATAAGAAAAGATAAAAAGTGATTAGATAAGACCTAAAACCATCATGGAGATGTTGGTCAAGGAGTTTCAGATGTGTAAGAAATAGTGGTTTATAGAGGAAAGATCAGAGTTGGTCACTTTGGCCTAAAAATTCCTTGAGACTACACATAATGCACAATTCTCACCCGAAGAGTAACTTGATGAGATTATAACTGTATGGAATAGTAAGATGGGGTTGTGATCACTTTAAAATTTTTTTGGTTCCTTATTTAGAATAAACTAGTGGTATTGGTTCATAGGTTAGGGGCCTAACCTTTATGAACCATTGCTAAGAACCCAAACCCATTTAAACCTCCCTAAAACCCTAATAGTGACTTGAGAGAGAAAATATTCAAAAAATTACATCTAATTACATTGGAATGGCTTGGTATAATATTAGAGATCATATTTCACTCTAAGGAGAACACATCCATGGAATTGGTCTGTATTGACCCATCTAAAACACTATTTTTACAAGGTTTAATGATATTTTCAAGGTGTAGAGTGACATGAGGAGTTGTAGATCATGGAAAAAGGTAGTGTGATGTATATTTCACCTTATAAAATCATGAAACACTAATAATTATTCTTGTAAAAGATACTACAAGTATACACCAAACAAGCAATCTAGATATACTAGTGGGAGGTGATTTAGTCACCTAAGTAAGGTAGAGTTGTAGGTGTGCAATGTTTGAGAGGAATATATCATGGTATAATATGTTTATTTAGACTTGAAATAAGTACACTCACTCATATTGAAGTTTATATTTAATCCCCATGGCCATCCAAGTAATGAGTAGTTAAGAGACTAGGCCTAATTTCCTAATTGGCCTACATGGTCAACTAAAGGAGGAGGCTATTAGCATAGAGGGATAATATGGAGTAAATACAAGTCATGAAACTTTTTTAACTACCTCATATAGGTGGGAAAACCCATTTCTTATCCACCATGAAGGATGGGGTAGTTTTTCAAGTGATATTGACATGTAAGAAGGGGGTGGGTACAAAATGTCTCATGGCGAGACATAATTAAACCACCTTTGATGCTTTGTAACTATAAAACTCAAAGGGAATTGACTAGGTTTTCATGATCATCCTATGTATGGGGTTAACTTTGGCTAAAGATAGACATCTAATACCCAAAAATGCTTATTGAAGACCACCAACCATGAAGGAAACATATGGGAGAAGTGTGGAGGCTAGTTGTAACTATCAATTCAATTAATTGTGGTCATTCATAACCTCATCATGCCCTTTCCACACCACATTAGTGACTCTCTCATGTTCATTCTTCTACAAATTTAGGCCCTAAGGCCATTATATTCATCCCTCAATTGGGTATCATGAAACTTTGCCCAAATTGTATCTTATAAGCCTTATGAATCAATAAAGGACTATTTTTAGATTTCCTTACTATCTTAGTGTGTTATGTGTTTTTTGATTTGCAAAAGTGTTAAAGTTTCATTCTCCTTTGTAAATCCTTACCTTTACCTAATTGCTAGGATGTTACTCTATGTAGGTCATGTGATGTGTCAAGTTCGATGATTATGTTTTGAAGAGTAATCTAGTTGATAGTGCCTTGAATAGACCTCTTATCCATTACCTTCAAGTTTCAACATCCATCATAGCCTTCATATGAAGTACTTATGTTTGGGATTTCATTGTGAATATTGTTTCAATCACTAGTTTTTGCTTGTCTCACAAAGTCTTGATTAATGATTAGTTAGAGTGGATAAGTTAATATTGGTGAATCACCTACCTTATATTAGATTTTAATTCACTTTTATCTCTCCCTTTTCACCCCAATAAGTGGTAGTCTTAGGAATTGAAGTCAATTGATGCACCAGGAGAGCTAGCCCCATAAACTAGAGGTTTAGTCCATCCATAGGTCACCCAAAACCCTTGAAATAATCCCATGCTACCCCAAACTTGAAGAAGTATGAAGAATTATCTCCTAAGGGTGTAGTTTTGTGAGTTAAAAATTGGTTTTATGAACTTCAATGATGCATTTACCTATACATGTTCCTTTTTATATACTACATGGTTATACTCATAGATGATATAGTTGTATTATCCTTTTGAGGTGAGGTAACTACCATTTATTATCTTTATTTCACATAAAAGGGTGGTCATATTAGTGGGGGCATGTCATAGAGACATGTTCTCCAAATTTGACATAGTTTATAGATCTAGTGGGCACATGCTTTGGAAGCATGTCTTGCACACTCATTCAGTACATGGTACTTATATCAATTTTCAAATTTAGGGGGTATATCATATGGGCATGGTTTCCACATATTCATAGTTCTCAGATTTAGTGGGAGCATGCTTTAAATCATGTTATTCACACTCATTAAGTATATGGTACTTATATCAATTTATAGATTTAATTGGGGCATGCTTTGGAAACATGTTCTCCACACCTATTTAGTATTCAACATCTCCAATTTATAGTGGGGGTATGTTTTAAAAACATGTCCTCCACATTGGTACTTATATTAATTCTCATAATTATCTATATATAGTGGAGGCATGCTTTGGAAGCATGCCCTCCACACTTACATAGTTATACAAATTGGCCAAAGCACATAATTATATGATTTTATTTCACAGTTGTGGCATAATTCTATACATTGGTATTATTATATACAAAATTTTAGCATGATACATATCTAAGGTGCATGGTCTATGTAACATGTACCTAATATTACAAAAATAAAAATTAATTTTAGATTCCAAAACTCTTTTATAGACTGTTACCATACCACATACTTTTTCATACTGATACACTATAGACTTTTCCATACTTTTATTGATCCAATCTACTATAGTAGTTGGCTCACCTTTTGGTATGGTTTAGGTGATCAAATAACTCAATCTTTCTAAGATTTTAGGTTAGATTTGATCATTTAGCCTCACTAGGTTATAATAATCATTGTGTTGCATGGTTGAGCTAATCTCAACTACTAGGTGGTAACTCACTTTTGCTCTAAAGTTGGGGGCATGTGACTTATATATATCCCCTTAGATACATGAACTTTAAATATTTATCTATATTTGTCCTAATATCAATCTCATATCCTTACAATGATACATCTTTTTCAAAACAACATGCTAATAGGCATTGTGGTTACATTAATACACATGGGCACTCCTAAACTTTTCTATTTTAATTTCAATCTATTTCAAGTAATTTCAACCTAGATTATATGCACTAATTTTATATTGTAACATGCTATTAGTTTTAGGTCAGCCATATGTAAATCACTCAAGTTGGACACACAAAAATTATTACATTTTGATTCCTTACTAAGCAAACTTACTTTATTATCCATGGATTTCCTATAGTTGATAATTTGATTTGATTAGTACTAGCTATGCTGAAGGTCATATGTTGTTATGGGGTATTTGTATGCTGATTAGAATATATGATGACATCATTATGAGTTAGTTTTAGTGTATATTCTTATGTCATGATCACATTGAGTTGTTATTTCAACTATATTTTATGATGTATGTATATTATGATGTTATGATCTAACTATCTACTTGTCGTGAGTTAGATGTAGGAGAAATTCATCCCTCAGAGCATGATAGAGGGAATGCATTATTGGAGAGGGTGATTTAGATGAAGATGTTGGGAGATGATAGAAGAATGGATAGAACCTTGCACATACCACATTAAATAAGACATATTAAATACATAGATGAATTGTTAATGTTAATATATATTCAATGATTGTTTACATTTTATATAATTGAGTGTATTAGTTCAATTTAATACCTATAGGTGGAAATGAATTAGGTGTGATTATATTATAAATGTTATGCATAGGGTTAAATATATATCATTTTAGTTTGACTATGTTTATGTTTGGCTTAACAAATAGATTAAGAGAATATAATTGAATCTATGTCCTTAGGTCATGATAATTATTTGCTCATATTGAATTAGTACTAAATAAAGTAATCTTATTATAATTATCAAATTGCATTATATTGTGTGGATATTATAAAACTATTTTATAAGGGATTATTTTTATAAAAAAATGAAACAAAAAAAATAATAACAAAAGTGAATCTTTGGATAAAAGAAAGATATTCATAAGAAAGGAAAAAAAAAGAGAAAGTGAGAAAAAGGGAATAAAATAAATAAAATCAAAACTATAATAAGATGAGAAAGTAGAAAAGTTTATGTAGAGTAAAAAATACTCTACATTTTATTTTGATTTTCAGTTGCGCGATCCAAAATCTTGTCCCTGCACACTTTGGTTCGAGACAGTGAGGCTTTTGACTCAGAGTGCAGGCTCGAATTTATTTTTGCCTCAATTTTGTCTAAGTGTCAAAATCAAGCAGAAGCTGCCAAGTGTCATTGGTCGAGGCACATTTCATAATTTTGATAAGTTGGTTGGAATGTGCCATGTGTCCTATAGTAACTCAACAGAGTGTAACAAGTGTCGACATCTGCATCTCATGTTTCTTATATGTTTCGAAAGCTTCTTTTCAATAAGCTTTTATTAGGATCAAGTGGAAGGTGCCAAGTGGAAACTATGAAAGGATTCAATATGCTTTTCTAAAAGTAATGGAAGATACCACGTATCCCTAGCTAAAGAAAGTGGAAGCCATTACATGTTAACATCTAAAATATCTTCACTTTGTTTCATCGACAAGTAAAGACTGTGATGGGTCCTAGGTTTTGTTTTTGAGGCAAGTGGAAGGTGCCAAGTGTCACCATCTATGTAAATATGAAATGAGGCCTAATGTTTCTATAGTATAGATAGAGTGATGTGGAGACCAACAAATGTCACCTTCTGTAGGATTCTCAAAAGATAGCTAAAAGTAGTAGAGACTGCCACATGTCCCTTGTTAAAGATGCGTGGAAAGCGTCACTTATCTCTGCTCCTTTTTTGAAGCTGCTCAGGTGAGAAGTGCTGTGGGTCCCAATTGTTATAAGTTGTTAAATTTTTGGAGAAGCGAATGGTGACAGATGTCAAAGATGGAACACTCCTAAGTGAAGACATAGTCAAGAGTATAGGTTACATGGAAAGTGCCGTGTGTCTTCAGTGAGTGCTGCAGAAAATTCTAAGTGTCATTTTCCAGTGCCTCCTAAATAATAAAAAGGTTTTCAAGTAGAGTAAGGGAATCAACCAAGTGTCCTCTCCTGTTTGAAAGTGGGAAGCATCTTGGGTATCTATTTCAGCCAATGAACTTGCATTAAGATAAAATGTTTCAAATCTAAGAAATATCTTGTGTTAGACACTTCTAGTTTAGTGAATTGAGAACATGCAGACAATCTAGAGCTAATCGAATGCTATAAATAGGGGTGCAGAGATCACCAGAATTAGGATGAGAAGATAGAGAGTTTTTCTACAAAAGATTATTGTCAAGAGTTTTTTTAGTTGTGATCAGGAATATCATTTGCCTTTGTTCTATTTTCTTGAGTTAGAAAGTTTATGTAACTGTACATGTTTCTGTGCCTTTTATGTGACTAGAGAATTAATAAGAATATCAAGTTCTATGCCTTTTTTGATATTTTTTTGTGTCACTAAAAAATTAGTCTAAGTTGTGAGCCTCTATTTCTATTATTTTCATCCTTTACATTGATCATGCGATGTTTTCTATTTAATGTAATTGAATCTTACATATAGCTTCACTGTGCTTAGAATTAAGGGTTGAATTAAATTTAGGCACATCACCATAGTTAGTTTTGATTTCATTGCACTTGTGTTTCTATTTAATTCCTATCCCTTTTCCCATCATACACTTGATATAAAGAAGAGCCAGCTTCTTTAAAATTTGGAGGTCATTTTAGGTTGCAAGTCCCACATTCCTGAAACTTCCCATTGTTGGTGTTAGAAACAACACAATTTTAATCATCAATATTTTTTGACATGCCTAATGGGACACCATATTGAAGTTTCTTTCAAGACTGTATGAACCAGAGAGCTATAAGGAGTCAGAGCTGTGGAGCAGTAACAAGATCTCAATTTGCTGTAAATCCAGGTATTCTTTTTCCACCATTGGTAACTAGTCCAAGATGAAGAGTCAATCAGTTTATACCAATACCAAGAGTAAATATGGGAGCTCCTATACCCCTAAGGAATTATGCAAGTTGGAACACTGGTAGTCCTTTGATCCTACCAATACCACCATCCACTTGGGACCCTATTCTAGTAAATGCCTTGAAGGCTCTGCCCAAATTCAATGGGAAAGATTTCAAAACATTTGAAGAACATCTTTAGGATGTTTATGATGTATGTGCTATACATGTGGTCACACAACAGAATGTTGCCATAAGATTGTTAGCAACTTCTTTTAAAGGAAAGGCTCTAGAATGGTATAGATCTTTGACCCCAAATATAATATCTACATGGGATCAACTTGGATATCTTTTCTTTGAAAGATTTGAGGAAAAAGGTGATAAATCTTCTTTGTTACAACAATTGATTACCATTAAAAGGGCACCAAAAGAAGCAATGACTGACTTCAATTCAAGATTTCAAAGGACTTGGGAAAGAATCCCTGCTACAGAAAGACCATTACTAGGTATGGCTATAGTGTTTTATCTTAAGGCTTTAAATTTAGATATATCAGTCATGGTTCAGTCACTTGGAGGTCAGACTCTGCCAAAGGCTTATGACTATGCAGTCAGAGCTGAAAATAATTTAATAGATGCTAGAAAGTTGCCCCCAAGGCCTCCCATGCCCATGTTTTGAGACATACCTTACCATTACCTCAAGAAGCACCTAATTCCATAGCCCCACCTGTGTCTATGTATAAATATCCTCAACCACCTACTAAAGAACTTGTCCATACCCATTCATCTAAGATGGATGATATCAAGAACATCTTAAGGAATTTTTCCAATGAATTAATTAACATAAAGAGACAAAAAAATCCTTACCCTAGACCCCAATATCAAGGCTATCAAGGAAATAGATTTCCATCATAGCCAAACCAATATCAGGGTCCTCAAAGGCAAAATAACCCTCAGCCAACAAACCAATTAGTGGCAGTCCCTACACCCTCACAAAATGTTCCCCCAATCTAAATAGGGAGATTATTCAAGGGAAAAATAATTATGTAGATGGCACCAATGCCTAGTGTTTCCCTTGTAATAATGCTCATACACCTAGAGATTGTCCCATGGATAATCTATAATAAAAGGTAATAGAGCAAAGAACAATGGATAGACAATTTGCAAGTACTTCAGATACACAAACTTATCAGTCTCTTGGTATGCAAAATTTAGTCTTGATGGCTCAGATGCAAGGGATGTCTTTACAACAACAAGAAGAAATAGCCCCTGAACATGCTTTGTTTTCATGGGCTGAAGATGAAGAATCAGTATTCTTGAATGAAGCTTCTGCTTCCAAGAAATTGGTGGTGTAATCAGACTATTATACTAGATCAAATAGAAGAATGATGGAACATTCTGAAGTTGCAAATAATCAAGTTATGGGGAATCCTCCATTTCAAGGTCAACAAAACACAACTGTCAAACAAGTAGTGCCTCAGCCAGTGCAAAACCAAGTGATTCCTGTACAAGTTCAAGAAAAAGCAAGGTATCCTTATTTTCCAAGAACTCAAGCATTAGGACCAATGAATGTGGTGGAACATCTGAAGAGGACTCCAACACAAGTATCAATATGGGACATATTAGCTATTCCTAAATAAAAGACACTGTTACAAGAAGCTCTATAAGGCCAAGCAGTGCCTAAACATAATGGCACTAAAGAAGGACTTGCTGATAAAGAAAAGCTCAAGGACACAGTTCCTCTGAAGACAATAGCATTTTTGAACAATGTAGTAGAGGTAAGTAAATCCAAACCAGAGCCTTTCTATTTGACTTTGATAGTTGGAAAGAAACTCTTGCATAATGTGTTGATAGATTTAGGGGATAGTACTACAATAATGCCTAAGCAAATAATTGATGCTTTAAAAATAAAGTATGAACCACTTACTAAAGGAGTTATGCATCTAGATGGCACATTAGTACAAACAATAGGGAGAATTAAACAACTCCCATTGCAATTATATACTTGTCCCAATACAATTGTCAATCAAGATGTAGTAGTCATAGATATACCTCTTATTTTTGGTTTATGTTTATCCAGAGACTTTATAGCCAAAATATGAGGATATATGTCCCTTGATTGGTCTCACCTCATCCTAAGAACCAAATATGGTTCAAAGATGAAAATTCTATCTGAACCACTATCAAAGGATCACATCACCAATGGACCAACATCAAAATTAGAGCTAGATCATGCTATGTTAAATAAAAAAGAAAGTGTTTTTGTTGAAGAGTTAGGTGACTAGACTGAACATGACTAAGAAGAGGAAAATAACCATTTGTTAGCTATGGTGCATAGTGATCCATATGGAAATTATGAATCTACTAGTCTAGGAAATTATGTCATTTTTGATTAAGATCATGAAATTCCAAATGTTTTAAGGGAAGAGACACCAAATACTCAAGAATCTGAAAAATATTTAGAAATCTGGACCTTAAATTTTGATGGGGATAGAAGTAAAAGTGGTGTTGGAGTAGGAATTTGTCTTGTTGCCCCAAATGGGGAGAAAATTTTGAGAGCTATTCATTTCCAATTTGCTTGTACCAATAATGATGCTGAATATGAATCCTTAGTTCATGGGATTATTTTAGCCAAAAAAAAGGGAATACAAAATTTAATAGTAAAAGGAGATTCATAATTAGTGGTAAAGCAAATTAGGGAAAAGGCAATAGCCAAAAATGTAAGGATGAGATCCTATGGACATAGAATTTGGGACTTAATAGAAGATTTTGAAGCTTTCAATATTGAAGTAGTTCCTAGAACCCAAAATTATGAAGCTGATAGGATGACACAGATTGGATCATAGTTTGATCCAACAACTGGCCTATTAGTTAACAATGAGTCAATACAAGTTATAATAAGGCCAACTATCCTAGACAATGATGAGAATTGGCAAGTATTTGAAAATGATTCTCAGGTACTCTCATTCTTACAACAATCAGGGGAATTTGTTGATGAATTGCAACCAAAAATTGAAGAGGCATATGGAGATCAAATTATATAATTAAAGAATAATAAGCTTCCCAAAGGCTTAATCACTTTAGAAAACCTATTTGATCTAGAAGATGTAGGCCTAGAGAAGAAAAGGTTCCAAGTAAACAAAGCAGATTATTCTGAAATAGAGGTGAGTGAAGGGAGAAAATAAAAAATTGGAAATTTTACAACTCAAGAGGAGAGGGAAAGAATAATTGACCTATGCAAAAGATATGATAGAGTCATAGCCTGGAGTTATGAAGACCTTCATGGATATAATAGAGATATCATTCAACACACAATAGAACTGACTGAAGGATCTAAGACAATTAGACAGAAGCAGAGGCCAACAAATCCAAGGATTGAATCTCTAATGGTGGATGAGTTGTAAAAACTTTTAGATTCTAAAATAATTTTGCCAATCAAGCACTTAACCTGGGTATCAAATCTAGTACCAGTCAGGAAAAAGAATGGTGACATAAGACTCTGTGTAGATTTCAGAGACTTGAATAGAGTATCTCTGAAAGATCACTATCCCTTGCCATCTATGGAACAAATTTTATAGACTGTGGATGGATCAGAGAGATTTTCCTTGCTAGATGGTTTCTCTGGATATAATTAGATTTGGTTGGCTGATGAAGACCAATACAAG
Organism: Torreya grandis; assembly: GCA_037957365.1. Taxonomy (NCBI): domain Eukaryota; kingdom Viridiplantae; phylum Streptophyta; class Pinopsida; order Cupressales; family Taxaceae; genus Torreya; species Torreya grandis. The sequence goes on from JARHVA010000337.1 coordinate 1,658,750, forward strand.
ACTGCTTTTACTACTAAATGGGGAACATTTGCATATGCTAAGATGCCATTTGACCTGTCAAATGCAGAAGCCACTTTTCAAAGAGCTATAGATGTAGCATTTGGGGAACTTATAAATAAAATCATCCTGATTTATCTTGATGATCTTACTATTTTTTCCAAGAATGCTGTTGATCATTTTGATTATTTAGAATCTATTTTTAAGAAATGTCAAGAATTTGGAATATCCCTGAATCTTAAGAAATGCATCTTTGCTATACCTCAAGGTAAATTATTGGGACATATAGTATCTAAAGAAGGAGTTTCTATAGATCTAGAAAGAGTTGCAGCCATAATGGACTTGCCTTTACCATTAAATAAGAAAGTAATTCAATCTTTCTTCGAGAAGATTAATTTTTTCAGTCGGTTCATATCTGACTTTATAGGCTTAGTAAGACCAGTGACACTCTTGTTGAAAAAAGACTTGGTTTTCAAGTGAACTACAGAAGAAAGGCAAGAATTTGAAGAGGTCAATAAAGTAATTTCAACAGCCCCAGTACTTAGAAACCTAGACTTTTCTAAGCCTTTTGTAATGTATGTCTATGGAGGAGAGCTCAGTATTGTTGCTATTCTAACATAAAAAGATAATAAATAGGAGGGAGAGTATCCAATAGCCTTTTTTATCAAGGACTCTTAGAGAATATGAAACTAGATACAACTTTGTAGAGAAGCAAGCATATGCTATGGTAAAAGCCCTCAAGAAATTTAGGCATATAGTATTAGGAAGTAAGATTCTGATACTTGTGGCTCACCCAAGTGTTAGAGAATACATTATGGAGGGTGAAATTACTAAAAAAAGAGAAAATTAGATAAAAAAGATCCTTGAATATGATGTAGAGGTCAAACCCACTAAGTTAGTCAGAGGTAGGGGGTTATGCCAATACATGACTCAAGAGATTTAAAAGATGATACCTAAAGAAACAAATTTAGAAATAGAAAAGGAAACTATATTGAGGATACAAGAGGTTGATCAGAACTCCTAGGTCATAAATAAGATTCATTTTATGAAATATGGGATTTACCCAAGAGAACTCCCTCAAAAAAAGAGGAGATACTATAGGATGCAAGGGGTCCATTTTGTTTTAATTGAACAAGTTATTTTTAGAAGAAATTCTGATGGCAAACTTTTAAGATGAATAGAGAAAGATGAGGCTAAGAAAATACTACATGAAATGCATCATGGAGTCTCAGGTGGACATTTTTATGGAAAGACCACAACCATAAAGATGATTGAGGCAGGTTATTTTTGGCCTACTTTATTTACAGACTGTTATCAACTGGTTAAAATCTATCAATCTTGTCAATATTATGTGGGGATGAGAAGAAATGTAGTAATGCCTCTTAGTCCTATAATTGTTGATGAACCTTTTACTCAATGGGGTCTTGACTTCATTGGTATGATAAATCCAGTGTCTAGTATGGGTCACAAATGGATTTTAACTACCAAAGATTATTCCACTAGATGGACTGAGGTAGTGCCACTTAAAGAAGCAACAAAAAATGTGATCCTAGACTTTTTAGGGAATATCACTACTCGCTTTGGGGCTCCTCACACCATAATTTTAGATAATACTAAAGCATTTTTAAGGTCTAAAGTATTTGATTTTGCATTAAAGCATGGAATATATCTAAAAAATTCCTCTAATTATTACCTTCAAGGTAACGGTTTGACAGAATCAACTAATAAGAACATGATTAGACTTATCAAGAGAATAAGGGTTGATCATCATAAAGAGTGGCATAAAGTGCTAAATATAGCACTATGGGCCAATAGAATTACACCTAAGTAGGTGATGAAAATGTCCCCATATGAATTGGTATATGGAAATCTTGATAAAATACCTCTAAGCTTGGAAATTCCTGCTCTCCAATTGATAAAATAGATTGAAATTGAGGAAAATGGTCCCATGCAGGTTAGACTTACTGAACTTTTGGAAGTTTAGGAAAGGAGGGATGCAACACATGATTCATTAATAAACCATAAAAAAATAATTAAAGACTACTTTGATAAAAGGACTTCAAATCCCCATTTTGAAGTAGGCTCAATTGTTTTGAAATGGGATGCAAGAGCCGCCAAGCTAGGTCAACATACTAAATTTGAAGTATTATGGACTGGCCCCTATTAAATTCATGCATGTAAATAGAAGAATTTGTTTGAGCTAGAAACAATGGAAGGTGAAATTTAAGATATTCCTATGAATGGGATCTACTTGAAGCATTTCAATTAAGCTGTGTCTCTAATGTATTATAGTTAGATAGTTTCCCTTTCCTTGTTGCTTTGTTTTCCCATTTTCTTTCCTACTCTTTCTTTTAAATAAGTGTTCTTTGAACACGTTTCCACATATCAGAGCCTTTTTCAAAAATTTCAAAACTCTTGACACTTTAAATATCTCCTAAATCTTAAATTCCCCAAGGTACCTTGCGCAGCCACTTGCATGACGTGTCTAACTCACTATTCTATGAAGATTTAGTAAGATTTGCTAATGGTTATTTTTGGTTTAATGCCATTTTAAGACTTGATGGGTCAATAAATACCTCATAACAAGATTTAAAGCTTACAGTGTCTCAAACATTCCTGCATCTACTAGAAAACCCCTATTACTTGCATTTTCAACTCATAACAAACCTGCTTAAGTGAAAGTGTTTCCTTATTGCAAAAGATTCATACTTGTTACCATAGTTCACTATTTTCAAGAATATATATAGATATGGAGGGAGCATAGTCTTTACAACAAGGGTCTAGGATTTATGAATCCCTTGATAAGTTTCTTACGAGAAAATCATATGCTTCAGCCCCTGCACAACCATTAAAGACCTACCCGCAGACTAGAGTCCCTGAAGTTGGTCAAGAAAATGACCTAGCAAAGGTAAAAGATTATGTAGATGGAATCATGGACCCAATTCTTCAAATAAATAGTAGTAAAAATCTTAGAGAAGGGGCACATCAAAGGTGTCTTTAGAGAGCCAAGGTTGGACAATAAGAGACATTCACAATGAAGATATGGACTTCCCAACTGGAAAATTCATTATCCTAGGTGTGCATCCATGCCCTAACTTGGTTGAAATATGCACCAAATTGTTTCATGCACCTTTAAATACCATACAATAGGGTCCATTCACAGTGCAAATTACACCAAAGGCTATCATAAACATGTTGGCCCTATACCATGATAAGATAGCCATGTTTCCCATCATTGCCAAGATGCAAAAAATGTGGGCAAACATCAATACTCAATTAAGGTTTCTAAAATTAGAGCTACAATTAGTTGATGATGATACAACTATGCTGACACTGCCAACAACAAGATCACAATTTTCACAAGCTAGTCAAGATGCACTTTCCATGATGGATTTTATTTTCGAAATGAAAGATGATATAACCATTTATGAAGAATAAATGGCTATCCTCTTTATATTGAAAATTGTTGACAAGACTTAGGAGTATCAGCTTGATTTCTCTGAGTAGATTGCATATTCAATGGTGGAACAACTTGCCCAGTTCAGATCTAAAGGGATTTTCAGGTATTCCTCTTATTTGTTTCACCTTATGTTGTATCAAAAATTTGGCATATTTTCCCAACACATGCATCTAAACATGTATGACCCAAGCTTTGGTCTACATAGGACCACTCCTGTGTCTGCATGGACACATATCTTGTCCAAAACTAGTGACCCATATGAATTCTAGGAACTTTTTGTTGCCCATATTTTTTATCATCTAAGCCCAGAACCACTTGTAAATAGACTATTTCTAATTGTCTCAAACCTTATGACCAATTTCCCTTTTCCTTGTGACTACTTTTTTGGATCGCATCATAATATTATTAGAGTCCATGGTTTTAATGGGGAACCAGTGTTGCTACCTAAGATTTTAACCCTTAGGTTAGCATTCTTAGAGTTCACCAAGAAGGTGTCTAAGGTAGATAATTAATATGGCTCTAGGAAGAAGAAGAGGAAAATGTATGATGTCCCATGGGTGACAAACAACATGGCACTAGAGGCTAGAGATGCTGAGATCATGTTGCTTAGAAAGCTAGCCTTCTTGGGTTTCTTTCTAATTGAAGATAAATAAGTATATGACCCAAATGGTTTCATAGCTTCATGGATAAGGACTAATAGGGTTGCTGCCAGAATTGCACATGAGGGCCACCCCTTTTGGGAAAATAGGAAAAATCCTAGGGAAGATATTCCTGAGTTTTATGTTGAATTGATGGACTTGCCTCTTCAACAAGACAGACCATGGGAAAATTTTTATGTTAAGAAAAGGGATTTTGACCCTAAAATCAGAATGACTTCTATTTTAAGAAGAGCATTAAAGAATAAAGATTGGAACATTGAAAAAATAGAAGCCTATTGGAAATATAGGCAAGAAATTTGTGAGACAACCCACTCTTTTGGAAATGTGGATTTAGATGATAAATGGGAGGAACTTTGGGATGAATGTCATCTATCTCCTATGTTTAGCCCTGATATAAGAAATTTTTAGATGCAGGGTGGAGAGCCAGAATCCAGAGTAGAATCCAGTCAAACATTATAGGCCACAGTGTAAGCTTTAGTGGCAATCACTGTAACTGTTTGGCCCCAATCTCTTAGTACCATCAAAAAACAAAAGAGTGTGGTATCTTCACCACCAAAATCTTCTCCATTAGTGTCAGTCCTTGAGGTTCCTAGTTCTACACAAGCACCACTAGCAGCAATGGTAAATATTGAGGAGAAGGGAGCACAACTAGAAGAAGAAACACCAAGAAAACATAAGAGGCTAAGGTTCCAACTGAATTCAAAGGAGAGGGAGAAACCCTCACAAAATCAATCACAGAGTACTTTGGTTAATCCTCAGGCAAGTATTGTTTCTCCTCCTCCTTCTCAATCTCTTTCTTCTCCTATAGGGGTGATGATTCCATCTGGCCAAATGACATCCCCTACCACCTCTATTGTGCCCATTTCTCATTTTGCCCCATCTATCCATACTCAAGATATATCATTGCCTTACTTTTCCCCCTCTATTCCCAAGAAAGCACCTCCTCAAATTGCCCATATCCAATAATTGGCTATTCCATATGGGTTACCACAAGGTTATCCTTTTGTGGGTGGGCACATTGCCTCTCCTTCTACCTTCTAAACTCAAGCAGACGCTGCTAGGATGGCAAGGGAAGCCCGAATGGAGAAAAAGAGAATCAAAGATAATAAATCCCTAACTACATCACATCTAAGGTCACAATTTGACCCAATCTAGCAGTAACTAATGGTGACCCATTTGTCACTGAATATAGTTAAGCCAAACAAGTAGATGCAGCTAGAAGATTACACAATAAATGCAGTGGCTATAGACATGTCCCTTTTCAGACCACAAGATAGGGTCAAACTACTAAATGAATCTAATTTTGTAGTAGCTAAAGATTATTTGAAAATATCAAGGAAGCTACAGAAGATAGAGGCTAATCTAGCCAAAGAGAAGGCAAACTATAATAGTTTGACCATAGAGATCAATACTAAGAATATTGAAATAGAGATTCTTAATAAATAGTTGCAAGATACTATTTCTCTTCAAAATCACCAGGCTATCTAGGCCCAAAATGATTCTTTGAAAGCAGGGATGATGCAGGTGAAGGATGCAGTGACAACCTTAAGGTAGGAAAGGCAACATTTTATGAAAAATGTGAGGAAAGCCTATTATAATTTACTCAACTTCAAAAAAAGATTTTGAATGAGCAGAATAATACTGTGGCTATACAGGGCCAACTTCAAGCTGAGTGACAAAGGGTAGAACAATTGACACTTGAGTTGGCTAATAGGCCAAAGAATGTAGGGGTGTTAAATCTAGTGAAAGAGCTTTATGAATCAATATGGAAAAGAATCTCTCAAGAGATTATTCAGCTCAAACCTTATCTAACCTTTCTACTAAATGCACAAAAATTGTGTGAAAAGGTGGAGACATCAGTAGAAGACACTCTATCTACTATCTCTGTGAGAGTGTTTGACTCTTAAATGCTACTATAAAAGTTATATGATGCAACTAATGGAACATTGTCAACAACAGGGATTAATGATAGAATGATTGCTATTAAAATATTGAATGAAGTTCTCAATTGCAACTCCATAGAAATCAATTGTAGAGATATTTTAGATGTGGTGAAATAAGGAATCAAGACATGAAACAACACATCAAAGATCTGGTGTAATTTGGTCTTCCTTCCCCTTTTCTTGATAACAACACTGTGTTGATGATTGATGAAATAAAACCTTTATTGTTAGCCAAGCAAAATGATCAGGTAATTTTTTAGGATTTAAGGGATGATTCATCAGTGCCTAAAGTAGAAGCTATTTTGATTCCTATTTCCCAACTTAAATTTAAATTGAAGGCTACAGTTCATATTTTGCAAAAAATTTCACACAAAGATATTATCAATCTTGATTTAGCCTTTCACAAATTGCAAAATAAATAGGGATTATCTGATGATGAGTGGTCTACTTATCAGACAACCTTATTGAATCTGTGATTTTTTGGATTTTGATCATGCAGGAGTCTTGGATTCTTTTTGAGCAGGCTCAAAAGTCCTTGGGGTTGCCAATAACTGTAGAGTAAAAAATACTCTACATTTTATTTTGATTTTTAGTTGCACAATCCAAAATCTTGTCCTTACACACTTTAGTTTTAAATAGTGAGGGTTTTGACTCAGAGTGTGGGCTTGAATTTATTTTCACCTCAATTTTGTCTAAGTGTCAAAATCAAGCAAAAGTTGCCAAGTGTCATCAGCTGAGGCACATTTCATAATTTTGATAAGTTGGTTAGAATGTGCCACGTGTCCCATAGTAACTCAGTAGAGCACAACAAGTGTCAGCATCTGCATCTCATGTTTCTTATACATTTTGAAAGATTCTTTTCAATAAGCTTTTATCAAGATCAAGTGGAAGGTGCCAAGTGGCAACTATGGAAAGTTTCAATATGCTTTTTAAAAAGCAACGAAAGCTACCACGTATCCCTAGCTGAAGAAAGTGGAAGCGTCAACATCTGAAATATCTTCACTTTGTTTCATCAACAAGTAAAGACTGTGATGGGTCTTAGGTTTTGTTTCTGAGGTAAGAAAAAGCTACCAAGTGTCACCATCTGTGTAAATATGAAATGAGGCCCAAATGTTTCTATAGTATAGATAGAGTGACGTGGAGACCAACAAATGTCACATTTCACAGGATTCTCAAAAGATATCTAAAAGTAGTAGAGATCACCACATGTCCCTTGTTAAAGATGTGTGGAAAGTTTTACCTGTCTCTACTCCTTTTTTGAATTTTCTCAGGTGAGAAGTGCTATGGGTCCCAATTGTTATAAGTTGTTAAAGTTTTGGAGAAGTGGATGGTGATAGATGTCAAAGACAAAACACTCCTAAGTGAAGACACAGTAAAGAGTATAGGTTATGCAAAAAGTGTCGTGTTTCTTCAGTAAGTGCTACAAAAAATGCCAAGTGTCATTTTTTGGTACCTCCTAAATAATAAGAAGGTTTTCAAGTAGAGTAAGGGAATCAGCCAAGTGTCCTCTCTCATTTGAAAGTGGGAAGCATCTTGGGTATCTATTTCAGCCAAAGAACTTGTAGGAAGACAGAACATTTTAGATCTAAGAAATATCCTGTGTTAGACACTTCTAGTTCAGTTAGAGTTTAGTTAGGCCATTGAATTGGGAATGTGTAGACAATATAGAACTAATCCAATGCTATAAATAGGGGTGCATAGATCACCAGAATTAGGATGAGAAGATAGATAATTTTTCTGTGAGAGATCATTGTCAAGATTTTTTTTAGTTGTGATCAGGAATATCATTTTCCATTATTCTATTTTCTTGAGTTAGAAAGTTTATGTAACTGTGCATGCTTTTGTGCCTTTTATGTGACTGGAGAATTAATAAGAAGATTGAGTTCTATGCCTTTGTTGATATTTTTCTATGTCACTACAAAAGTAGTCTAAGTTATGAGCCTTTGTTTCTATTATTTTCATCCTTTACATTGATCATGCCTTGTTCGCTCTTTAATGTAATTGAATCTTACATATAGCTTCACTGTGCTTACAATTAAGGGTTGAATTAAATTTAGGCACATCTCCATAGTTAGTTTTGATTTCATTGCACTTGTGTTTCTATTTAATTCCTATCCTTTTTCCCATCATACACTTGATATAAAGAAGAGCCAGCTTCTTTAAAATCTGAAGGTCATTTTAGGTTGCAAGTCCCACATTCCTAAAACTTCCCATTGTTGGTGTTAGAAACAGTGTAATTTTAATCATCAACAGTTTATATTTAGGAAAAAAAAAAAAAAAAACAAAAGGGAAGGAAAAATATATAAAGGAGAAAAAGAACCATACTCTTAGAAAAAGGAAGGAGAGAATGGAGGAGAACATCATAGAAGAAAGAGAGATTGGATAAGAAGGAAATTGGAAAGGATTTGATAGAGTTTGCTATCAAACATGAATATCAATTAGGTATTTCCTTAAATTATGTTATGATACCATGAAAATGTATAAATTTGAGTATATGATAATAAATGGTGATTTATAATTGAATACCAGAAATATACCAAACATCTTGAACTCAATTATTTTCCTATATACATTGATTTGCATAGAATAGAGCAACTTGCATAAAAATGAATATATATATATATATATATATATATATATTAGTAAAATATAAAAACAAATACATACACACATTTGTTTTCTATATATGAAAACTGTATATGTATATATGGAGCAATTCATATAACAATGGATATATTATATTATACATAATAGCTTATGGATATTTATATTCATATTAATATATCATGATTTGATTGACTATGATAATTCTCATATGTGGCATCTAGTTACCCCTATTAAATTTTGTATCCTATATTATAATAGATTATACCAAAGATGCCCCTAAGCAATTACATTAGAACTTGTACTGGCTATAACAACCCCACTAGCTATGTTAGCTATGGGGTTATATATATTAGAAAATCTATTTTAAATCTACGATGGATCAATCTATTTAAGAAATCCATAATTTTGTGATTTATATGAATGATATGGGGTTGTATATGTTATAAAATATATTGGTTATGTTAGCTATGTGCCCATCTACATTAGCTCTGATGCCCCTATTACATGTTGTATATTATAATAGATATTATGTATATGCTAGTCAAACAATTTTCTTGAGGAGAAAAACTATTTACTTTTGAGGAGAATAACGATCTTTTAAAATTTATTAAAATGCTTAGCAATTAAAAATATATGATCTTTACTAATATACAATGATCTTGGATTTATAGAGCATATCTCAGAGTATCCAACGATCTTTACTCACTAATTATTAATTTATTTAATATATGTATATATATATATTATAAATTAAAAATCTATGATCTTTACTAATATACAATGATCTGGGATTTATAGAGCATATCTCAGAGTATCCAACGATCTTTACTCACTAATTATTAACTTATTTAATATTTATATATTAAAAAAAAGTGCTATAATTAAAAGTTATACTTGCATATTAACATGCTGAGTCATACTATAAGTGTCTATCAATCTGAGGAGTGGAAAAAAGGTTGATGGTAAATAGATCATTGTATAATACATGATAATGGAATGTATAACATACTATCCTAGAATGTAATATCATATTTTAATTTATACTAGCTTGATATAGGTTATATCGAATAATATCATCAAATATACATTATTAATATCAATACTGTTTCACTGCATGTTAATAAGAATAAATTAGCCATATAAATTAGTGATTATAACGAATTATATATATATATATATATATATATATATATATATATATATATATATATATATATATATATATATATATATATATATATATATATATATATATATATATAATTTCTAAGTACTCCTAAAATATAAATATCTATTAATGGGAGTGTATAAATATTACACAAAATTGTGGAATTATAGAAAGATCTATTAATGGGATATATAAAATTTTTGCTACATAATAGTGTATATATTAATTGACTATATTTATAGGCATGATTTAATTTGGTAAAAGGAATATATTAAAGATCATATTGATTGTGCCATCTCAGCTTGTTATTTTATATATAAAACCCTTCAATCAGAAGTTTACCTATATTACTAGATATTATAACTTCCAATGTATTTTTAAACATTGATCTAATAGTTAGTGGGTTGGTATACACCATGTTTGTTCCATTAATGGTTACTATATTTAAAGGTTAAATGTATTATTAATTATGAGTATACTAAAACATAGTCTACTTATATCTATTGATAACTATTGGTTAGTGTATTATATATTGATCCATTGTAAACTTGTGTACTATATGTACCGTTGGTATACTGATATGTATGAGAGTGTATACATATATAATTTATGTATATAAATAAATTAGGATGCATACTTATAGCATAAAATTTAACTAATATATTATCATGGCCTTAGATAATCATATATCTGGGTACTTTATGAAACTTATGTGTATCATACAAGAGCAATTTGGATATTGCCGAATACTTATATGTAAAATTTGATGTGAAAGACTATGTAGTCTTGAGAGCTTGTGTACGGAGTTATATATGCTTTAATTATATTTGGATGAAAATATATTTATTGAAGGATAAAAACTATGAAGAAGTTTTACATTACTAAATCCCTTATAGATCGTCAAAATATTTGTGAACATGAAATTTTAAAGGATGATTGAAATATTAGGGAGTTATTGATTAATAAACACAAATAAAAATTGATGTAGTCTTTACATATCATTTGAGTACTTACATACAGGAATATTATGATGTACAAGAAATTGTATATAGGAAATATACCTATAATAATGGATGGTTAAATTAAGACATAGAGTTTCCGAGGGACCAAAAACTATAACATTATGAAAATAATCTCTTAGAAAAGGAATGAGTTATTTAAATGAAAGATTATAATGAGTTTATGGGTTATCTGATTATCTACAAATATTATGACTGACTATTTTAAAGTAAGTATGTGTACATAAATATGGCGAGCTATATTATTACTGCTTGTACTATATACTTGAAACTACTTACAGAGATTAGATTATGTAGTCTAAACATATGATATACCTGGTTGGTATAATCTATACTTGTTTGCCTATTATTTAGGATTATGAGACATTTGATTCTTGAATTGTAAGACTAGATGTTTGTAATTGAGAATTTGTGCTCATGTATAATGAAATATGATGTTATGGGATGTCATAGAGTGATTTATGTTTGAAAATGATAGTCTAAATGTATGTTATACCCAAGTGGTACAAACTATAATTGTTATGTCTACATACATTCATATATTTGATGAACTAAATGTATGTATGTTGGTTATTACTATGAATAACATGTTTTATGACAATTAGTAGGACCTTATTTACATGTGCATATACCCCTTGAGAGTATAATAGATGCTATAATTGAATATTATATGTTTGTGAGAACCAAGACTTTTTTGTTATAACTAGTTATTTGAGCAGAAGCTTATGTTTTCATTTATTCATAACTACTTTATTATGATTGTTTGTGGTATTTACTAGCTATGCTTAAGAACACTAGACTATGATAGTAGGGGTTTTTATAGGGTGCATTATATTTGGAAAATACTTAGAGTAATTAGAAACTGCAGTTAAATGTATATTTTACCCAGAAGGTATAGGTTGTAGTTATTATTTTTGTGATATATAATATTATGAGATTTATTTATGCATTTGATGGAATAAATATATGAATTTAGATTAATCCTATACTTAACACATTTATTATAGGTAGCAAGACATAATCTACATGAATCTATTGGTTATATTATGTTAACCAAATCTTGCATTATTGATATTGAGTAAGTAGTGAGATAGACTTCACTGGCTTACTAGCATCACAATGCCAGATGAAGGTAATCCAATCAAGTGGTGTGTATGAATTTTGATTGGTCTTTAGAGCGTTACATTATTAAAAAATTTAAACCAAGTAAAGTTTAGTGAGACATTATCATTTCATGAATATGATTTACATGTTTTTGCGATATCTTGAATAAAATGGGTTTCTATGACACACCACATGTTTAATTTTATAAATCATACAACACATGAGTACTAGCTTATCTCTATATATTCTCATGCCATCACTATATACTCATTTATGAAGGGAGGGCCATTCCCTGATGGATTAGTGTGGGGGATCATTGGTTCATGGTTGGTGTGTAAAAGTGCTCAGATGATTCTCTCCCTCCCCATAATAGTACTAATTTTGAGATGACACTTGATATTGCCGCATATACTAGAGTTAGAGGAACGATGCTCTGGGGAACTATGTATCATATATATGTGCATTATATTTTAGTATATTTATTATTGAAACATTATCATGATGAACTATAATTACTTACTTATTGTACATTGATAGCAGTGGCTATAGGCATATATCAACCATGGATAATTAATTGTAATTACTTTCTATAATCATATTATGATGTGTTTTTTTATGGTGATAGTGATCAATGATGTATGATGTATCATGTTTCATTTACAATTATCACACTTAGTGTATTTTATATGATCATTGATTAGATTCTCATGGTGTAATATATTTATAGTATATGTGTTAAATTACAAAAATCATTTATTTATAGGTAGATCCCAATATGGATGTTACATAAAGACAAGGTATGCACATGCACTTAGGTATGCATTCCTTTATTTTAAACTAGTAATTTTATTACTAGATTAAATGGGGCAAATTTAGATGATATTTTATGATTATTAACACCTTAGTCTTGTACACTTGGTAAACTTATACCTTGGTTGTTCCACTCAGTTCTTCATCTTTTCTACTTCTACAAGTCTCACATTTGCTTTATCTTTGTGCCCCTTAGCCTATATCTCTTAGTCTGACTAATCTTACATTGATGACTAAGGTATTCTATCTTACCCAAAATTATTGAAGTGTATTATCTTTCATATCTATAAGTTTTGAACTTATACCTATTTTCCTACTCCTTGGACACTAATTTCTTGGATAGAAAGTATCATCGATGTTACTATCATATCCTAATGCAAGTATTTAGTTCCCTAAAGTCATTCAATTTTCAAATGAAATGTGTCTTAATGGTTGACCTAGTGCTTTAATACGAGCTATTTCTCCAAATGGATTTTATATAAACATAAGATCAACCCCTTTCATTCCTCACCTAAATGACCTACAAACACATAAAAAAAGACCAAAGAGCATTCAATTGATCAAAAGTTTCCCTATTTATTCCCATTTACATACCAGTCATAGGGACTACACATATATAGGTCTGAAGTACTAAAGGAGAAGCCTAAAATCTTGATTTTTCTTGTTATAATTTAGGTCACTATTGTACTCACTTTTCAAATATTATATGACTCACACAAAATACAACACATAAGGGAGAAATACATGAGTTTGCAGCCCTTTTTTGGAGTACAAACTATGTAGGCAATGCCCACTAATAGTGGGGTCTTTGGGATATCTCAAAACTATGTGACCACTAACCCATTTTACCCCAAGGGCACATTGAAGATGAAAAACTAAGGTTTTACCATTTAATAAGAAGTGACAGTCCATGAACTAGTTCTAAATGCACCAAAGTGAAGGTGAAGCAAAAACTAGAAGCATTTATGTGGACAATGTACATAAATAAAAATTTAGATGACCTACTAATCAATCCTAAATTGGAGAAGATAAATCCTATTTACACTTTTGATTATTGACACACTAGATATTTGGGGTCATGACCAAGATGGATTTGATAAACCTAACCAAGGGATATCTTACCACAATATCATCACTAGAGAGGGTCCAAATCCTCTAATCAAGCAACACTATGTAATAACCCTAACTAGGTCTTATGTTTTCATATTTACAAATTAAATGACAAGTAAAGTAAAATATAATATAGTGCTCACCAAAACTTATGGCACAAAGTGGGGGTAATAAACATAAAATGTAAACATGCATAGAAAATATATACACATAAATGTATAGGAAATCTTAATGCATGGGAGAGAAGTACAAATGTTAATCTATCTACTTTAACAAATGAGGAACAAAGCTAGGAATACTTAGTGTTGTCACTTGGATATGAACTCTTTGAAGAGATACAAATCTCTCCTCATCTAGGTGACAATAGTTTTTGGCATGCCCTATGGGACTCTTGTTCCAAGAGTTGGAGGATTTTTGGTGTTGTCCTTCAACACATCAACATTTAGAGGCATCTTTTTAAGAATTAACGACGACTCTGAAGACATATCAACTGGTCAAGCATCCCAAGTTATCCCTTGAGTATTGATGGTAACATATTTATTTGTGTCATTAATTTCAATGAAGATTCATGGCTAACCTTGGATTTGAGTTTTGTTCTCTACAAGTTGGTGAAACATATCCATCTTGTCCCATTACTTATAAATATGAACAAGTTCTTGGTCAATCTTTTTATGATCATTATAAATCCAAATATGACCATATTTATCCCTATTATGAGTTGTATTAGTTTTATAACTAGCCTTATCAATGCTTTACCTCTCCTAGTCAACCTAGTCCTTTTTCTAATCAACCCATTTCCACCTTCAAGTAAGCACTTTTGGGCTATGAAATATACATGTTGAATCTTGACACACAAAGTGGATGTGGTGTCAAAGTTCCTAATAATGTCATTCAAAAGGTAAGAGATGCATTAGAGTTAGTCAAGAGAGAATGGGTACCTATTGAGAGAGCCAATTGGAAAAGGCTCATAAGTGAGATGCTTGATGTGAGTGGCTTAGTGTCTTCCTTAGAGGATAAGATAGGAGTTCATGAAAGGCAATCTTACCAAACCTATTATCCTTTGTACCCACTTACCCAAGTTCCATATCAACCATTTATGACCCCTAATCATGAGCCAAACCAAGCCTATCAAGGTTATCTTCTTCCTAATCAGTTAGAGGAGAGTATTGAAATAAAAAGTCTTGTGTTTGAGGCCAGTCTTAATAGGCAGATGGAGTTAGCTAACATGCATATGTAATAGTCTATGTTGGAAGCAAAGGAAGTGGAGTTCAAGCCTATTTTTACCTCTCACATACCATCCCTACCACCTCAAAAAGAGACTCATAATCCAAATATCCTAAGTTAGAGAAAAATAATGGAATCATGGGGAAAGAAGGATTAGAAAAGTCTTGAATAAGAGTGTGAAATTGAGAAGACATCTAATCCTAACATCCCAAGTTAAAGCAAGATAGTATAGTCATGGGGTAAGAAATAAGATAGAAACATTATCCAAGAGTGTGAAGTGGAGAATGGAGTTGATCCTTTGTAAATCCCTCCCACCCTTCATCAATAAAATTATTCTATTCCATGGTAACCTTCATGCAATCCTTATCCCCATGATGATTCCTATCAACTTCAAGATAAACTTTTCCAAGAGAACATAGCCAAGTAAATAGAGAAATTGGAAGTAAAGATGGGAAAACTACGTCAAGGTGAAATGGAAAGTTTAAACCTAAAAGAATATACTATGCCTAAACACACCCCATCTCCCCTTTCCCAAGAGCTTCCCAAGGAATCTCTTACCTTGTATTCTCAATATAACTTTGAGCTCTATATTCCACCTCCACCAACTAGTTCATCTTGTCCTTACCACATCACCCTTTGCCTTGATGGAACTATGGTGTGGGAACTAAAGGAGGATAAATTGGTTGATAAATAAAGATAACTCTTGCTTGAAGAAAAGCTACCTCCTTAGTATCCTTGTTGGGCTAGATCACATAATTTCGAGATGCCTAGTCTTGGCATCAACATGAAGGAGGTTGAAGATCTTGCAACCCTTGACAAAAGAGATCAAATTAGGACAATTTAAGTTCATTTTGAAATCCATCAATAGGTCTTAAGTGATGAAGAGAAGGTAAGTTCTTATGTTGAATCTCTTTTCTTGGTTGATGATGAAGAATGTTTTCTTTGTGTTGAAGAACCTATCTTGAGAGAGGCAAATGAAGAGGAACATGCTCAATCCATGGATGATAAAGAAGACCTCATGAGAAATTATTGTTGAGGTGTGGAGATGAAAGCTACACCAAATGAGCAAATGCAAGGTTGTTGTATTTACACAGTCATCGACGTCGATCAGGGATCGACTGGAGGCTATCGACGTCGATTATGGATTGACTGACGTCGGTCATGTGCAGGCAGACAGGGACCGACGTCGGTCACTTGTGCATTTCAAAAGTCTATTTTTGTGGGATGAATAGATTGTTTGCATGATATGTTTAACTGTTAGTATTGAGTCCACATTTCCATTTTTGGCAGGACTAATTTGAACCTTTGATTGAGAGGTGTATCTAACAGTGGAGAATGCATAGCTCATGATCCCTAATTCTATATAATAGGGATAGATCTTCATAGCTTGTAATGTAGATGAGAAAAAGGGTGAATCAATTTAAGTAGCTGAATTGTGTTTGTAATTGATAGAGAGAACTCTTGAGGGAAAGAGATCTGTACATCTGAGAGGTGTGGAAGAAAGAGAGATTTCTTCAATTGTATTTCTTTTTGGAAGAGTTTAATACGAGTTTTCATTGTTTCTTGTATCTCATGTTCTTTGCTGATTTTGATCTCTAGTTACTTATTATTCTAGTTTAATTCCATGTTTAGTTGCTTACACAAAGGTAATCAATTGTATCTGTAAGGTCCTAATGAGTGGTATCAAAGCTAGGTTCACTAACAGGTACAAGTGCAGCTATTTATCTCTAAGTGGGAGATTGTTGAGGTGTGGAGCTAAAAGCTACACCAAATGAGCAAATGCAAGGTTGCTATATTTACACAGTCACTGATGTCAGTTAGGGATCGACTGGAGGTTGCCAATGTCGGTTATGGATCAGCTGACGTCAGTCACGTGCAGGTAGACAGGGATCGACGTCAGTCACCTATGCATTCTAGAAGTCTATTTTCATGGGATGAACAAATTGTTTGCATGATATGTTTAACTGTTAGTATTGAGTCTACATTTCTATTTTTGGTAGGACTGATTTGAACCTTTGATTGAGAGGTGTATCTAACAGTGGAGAATGCATAGCTTATGATCCCTAATTCTATATAATAGGGATAGATCTTCATAGCTTGTAATGTAGATGAGAAAAAGGGTGAATCAATTCAAGTAGCTGAATTGTGTTTGTAATTGATAGAGAGAACTCTTGAGGGAAAGAGATCTGTACATCTAAGAGGTGTGGAAGAAAGAGAGATTTCTTCAATTGTATTTCCTTTTGGAAGAGTTTAATACAGGTTTTCATTGTTTCTTGTATCTCATGTTCTTTGCTAATTCTGATTTCTAGTTACTTATTATTCTAGTTTAATTCCATGTTTAGTTGCTTACACAAAAGTAATCAATTGTATTTATAAGGTCCTAACAAGTGGTATCAGATCTAGGTTCACTAATAGGTACAGGTGCAGCTGTTTATCTCCAAGTGGGAGATTGTTGAGGTGTGGAGCTAAAAGCTACACCAAATGAGAAAATGCAAGGTTGCTGTATTTACACAGTCACCGACGTCAGTCAGGGATCGATTGGAGGCTGCCGACATCGATTATGGATTGGCTGACGTTGGTCATGTGTAGGCAGATAGGGACCAACATCAATCACCTGTGTGTTCTAAAAGTCTATTTTTGTGGGATGAACAAATTGTTTGCATGATATGTTTAACTGTTAGTATTGAGTCTACGTTTCTATTTTTGGTAGGACTGATTTGAACCTTTGATTGAGAGGTGTATCTAATGGTGGAGAATGCATAGCTCATGATCCCTAATTCTATATAATAGGGATAGATCTTCATAGCTTGTAATGTAGATGAGAAAAAGGGTGAATCAATTCAAGTAGCTGAATTGTTTTTGTAATTGATAGAGAGAACTCTTGAGGGAAAGAGATCTGTACATCTGAGAGGTGTGGAAGAAAGAGAGATTTCTTCAATTGTATTTCCTTCTGGAAGAGTTTAATACAAGTTTTCATTATTTCTTATATATCATGTTCTTTACTAATTCTGATTTCTAGTTACTTATTATTCTAGTTTAATTTTATGTTTAGATGATTACACAAAAGTAATCAATTATATCTGTAAGGTCCTAACAATTATAAAGAATAAATCACCATAGGGACTCCCTTCGGTGAACAAAAGGGCAATTCACAAGCTTTTATCTCCATTTTTGAAGTGGAATGTGCTATCAAGAAGGGAAAACACTTTCAATCCATCCCTCAAGAAGTGGTAGCCTTGGGAGAGTCTCATGAGACCAAGATAGAAGAAATATCCCTTAAAGATGATATAATAAAAGATGAAACAAATGTGTTTTCTTTCATGGATATTTCAGATTGGCCTGATGAGGAAGGATGTCTTCCCTTTTCCAAAGAGGAGGAAATGATTATAAACTCTTTCATCACGTTGCAAGATATCATGAATGGACAAGTTCTTAATCAGACTTTGGATGACTTGTTTAAATTCACTGGAGTAGGTTATAATCCTCTTCAAGGAGGCTATGAGCAGGTCAAAGATGGAGAAGGCAACATTGGTACACAAGTAAGTATGCAAAGGAAAATCATTCTATCAAATGTTTCCTTTTATGAATCATATGCATTTGATGATGACATGTTTGAAGTAATCAAGATGGGATATCATCCTCTTAATTAGTTTGGAGAAACACATCAACTCTTAAAGGATGGAACAAACTTCGATTGGTGTAAATCTTCTAGGGAATAAGAAATCAATCCTCTTGGAGACATGCCTACTAAAGGGATACAAGTTGACGATGAAATAAAGAGTGGGAAGTAACATGAAGTGTGTGAACATGTTCAAGAAGAATATATATACATTTGAGACCTATTTGAGGATGATTTATTTGAGATAAAATCAAGTGAAGTGCTAAGGAAGAGGTTTGACCTACAAAACATTCAATTCAAGGAGAAACATGTTTGGCACAATGTTTCATCTCACCATGAAGATCATTCAAAATTTTTTCCTTTTGATAATGGAAGGGAGGTATGTTTAGTTGGTATTTTTCCATAATATTTTGTTTTAAAATTCCCTTAAGTGCTTGGAGAACATATGTTTCTTGTTGTGTGTTTGTTTTCCTTATGTGTGTGTCTTTTCCTTTATGTGGTTGAGGTAGTCTTAATGTCTTATCTTGATCAAAGGCTGTGGTTAATCATAAAAGTATATTATTTATCTCATTACTTAAATTAATACATAATCCCAATGGACTGATAAGGCTACTGGTGTAGTTAGTATACAAGGCATACTACCTTTATGAGTCACCAATTTATTGACCAAATTTGACTTTTAGGTCAAATTTGGACACCCCTAGTAAAAAAATTGAAATTTTTGCCTATAAGGGGGTATAATTTATTGTCATGAGGTTTTTTATAGGTCATGATATGTCAATTAATGTTTTACTAACTTTGGTCAATTAGTTTCTAGGTCCATTTATCATTTGTGGGTCATTTGGGGGGTCAAAATGGTGTATTTAATGTTTTATACACATTTATTGGGAAATGTGAAAGTGAAAATGGGTAATTTCATGCCCCATGTGTCCAAAAATGTCTTAATCAATTGAAAATACTAGAAATTGGTACGTTAATTAGAAGAAAATTAATTTTCCTAAAGAAAAGGAAGAAAATGACAATGTATGGCTCCTTGGGAAATGTGCCACATGTGAGGAGGCCATGGAATGTATCTATATATTCCTAAATCTCATATACATGTTTTAGTTTATATGTAAAATCCATTTTTTTTTCAAAACCATTCTATCACTTTTTCATCCTTATTGGCATAAAGAAGTGACTTACAGGTTTCCACTTGGTACGACCAACAAAATGGGTTTTAGGTAGAATGATATTGGGAGGTTGTTTTAAAATCAGATACCTTAAACTAAATATAATAATTTTGATAAATGGTCAAATATGTTTGATGAACCATCCATTTGAAGTGGACTATTCAAAACTACCTACTCATCTATGCACCTTGTCAGTTTCCCCTTGGTTTGAACAACTCCATACAAAAATTTTTCTCATATTTTCTCTATAGGATGTTTGATATGTCACCTCATGTATCACATGATTGGTTTCAAATTTTAGTCTGATTTGATGAGGAATTCATCTCAAATTTGTAGATTAGTGCATTTTATGTTGATTGGCAGTTTTTCTCCACTTTAAAGAATTTCATGCTTGTTCATGGTTTCATAAAGATGTGATAGGTGATTACACATGTTTTAAAATATATATTGGTTTCAAATATTCACTTCTCATCCTACTTATACAATTATGTTCATGATTTGTAATCATTCTATGCCTAAACACAACTAGGTAGCCATGAAAATACATTACAAACATCAATATAGGGGAATATCACATTGAATAAGAGTTTTAGAGAGTGGTTTCAAGATCCCCTTGGTGATAATAAATATTTCAATGAATAACAAGGAATCTAGGTCTACCCTATGAGGCTTAAACTATGCATATTTTCAACATTCCCCTTCATTGTCTGCATATTCAAAAGGGTACACCTATAGGTGAAGTGGCAGAGAGTTAAATGAGCCTTTTGAGTGGTTCATATAAATTTTCAATCTCCCCTTCAAGTTATAATATGAATAAAAATTCATGATAAACTATTTTGAGGAGGTATAATACCAAATGGAAAGGAAACCGTGCTATAAAGGTAGATGACTATGCATTCAGGGCTCTTATCCCTAAAAGAGTGAAACAAAGGTTTCAAAGGTTTTGGGAATATCTTATAGCATGATGGAAATCACTTTTGAAACTCCTAAATTAGATGATCTTATATCCCCTAACATAGATAATATACATGTTATGTTTGGAGGTCAGATAACATTGAAAGGTATGTTGTTTGAGATCTCAGATATGCCTTAAAAAGCACTGATATACTTTAATAAACTCTACAGGACTGTGACCTCAAAGAGGCATCCTTCATCCAAGGTTTGAGATTGGAATACACACCATGTATTAAAAATTTTAAATGATTTAATTAAGAAATAATGATCAAAGATACCATGAAAAGGAGTATATATATCATATTTTGATCCCTAAACTCTCCTAGTCCATATAGGTGGTCTAATTGGGCACCTACAATAGGGTTTACTGACATTGAGCTTTACTGACATTGAGCTATGAACATGTATTTGATAGTGATTTAACACTTTCAAGGTGAATATAAGGTAATATAAATTACCTTAGGTACTTTATAGGGTTTAATAAGAGTTTTTATCATCAAGACAAGACAAATTAAAGCCATATCAACTCTCACAGGCCTATGAGTAACCTACAGCCAACATGGTCTACAAGATAACAAAAATAGTCATAGTCATGACAAGGTGGAAGTAAGAAGGGCATAGTGAAGCATGGAATGGTTTTAATTTTTTTTTATCACCATGGAGGTTATATGGATGATTGGAAACATTACTCTTCAAACTTGAACCATTTATGAACCTAACAGGGAGGGGCAAACATTTGTGTCTCAGTCAGGCAATGACGTAGAAGGTAACTTTTGAATGATTAAATTACATGTATAATGGGTAAAAATGGATACTAAATGGTTAAAGGATACTTAGGAATGGTTTTTATTTCCTTATCTCAAGTTTAATCCATAAAAAACACACTTGTAGGGGCAAAATCAAGGGTATCTCTAAGAGAAAACACAACCACAGTCATGTTTGAACTCAGTTTTGAGAAGTTCAGTATAATGAAAGGTTGAAAAGTGACCAAGTGGGATAAAAATTTGGTAAAATTATCTTTTAAGAGATAAATATGTTATATAAACTATTTTTCAAGCCTCATCTAGGCACAAACACCTATAGACATCACCCCAAAAGGTAGAGCACAGTTAGTATTGGATAGACAGTCTTGAGAATCCAAGAATGGGAGAGAGTTTGTAATGAGGTATAATGGTGGATGGGTATTAAAAAAATAAACTATGATTTTAATTTTTTTTAATATAATCCAAATAATTCAAACCAATAAAAAAAGCAACCTTGACCATGCACCATACAGTCTACTAAAAAAATCATGCATACAGTCCTTGCTTGGCAGGTTCAGTCTTAGAATTTAGAGGATTTGAGAGGTAATATGACCTATAAAAATGTTAAATTTTTGTAGGGGATATAATTAAACTTTTATATCCTCCTTAAATAACTATATTTTATAAAAAAAAAATAGGGGAATCACCCCTATTTTATCTCAAATAGGGGGTACTTCCCTAGATACATCAAATTACAGTTTTGAGGAGTAGGACTAAAAAGATGAGCCAAAAGCTTGGAGGACCTTGTGTGAAGGATGGGAAAGTTTTAATGTGTCTAATAAAATATTTAAAACACATCATGTAGGGGTGAATATTAGTAGTGTAGTCCAAACCATCAAAGGTTACAAACATGCCCACTAGGCATGACTAAGCCTAGAGGCCAAATATAGGGCCATTTTCAATTTTGGAATGAGATGAGATTTAAAAATATTGTAAAAAAATCATGGGATCATATAAAATTTTTATGAACCTTTTGGAGGAAAAGTAAATCATTAGAGATCATTCTGAGTTCAAGAGTACAATCAACCCCATTAGGCAAAGACTGAACTTAATGAGCAATGAGGAGTCACTCACATTTATAACATGATATGAAAATTAATATGAATTTTATCATGTTATTAGGGATTATAAATATGTGTAAAATATATTTTTATATAGATAAAACCAAAGAGTAACCATTTTGGTCTAAAACTAATTCAGACTTTTGCAAAATGATGAAAATAATGTCAATAAGAGGACTTTGATTGCTCATATATTTCATGAGGATCTACATGGGAGATAGAGGATTTAAGGAATATTATTAGGGGTATTTAAGGCCACATATTTTGAATTATTTGGAAAATTTGAAATTTTATCTTTATGAACCAACCTTAAGACCAAAAATAAACCTAAAACCCTACTAAACCCTTGCTAAGGACCAGTCTTGGAAAATGGAGTTAGATAGCTGACAAAATGAAATAGTTTTTCAAAAATGATGTTTTGATGTTGTATATTACTATTATAGGATAATTTAAACCATGATTAGTTGTACATAATTATACGGATGTGGGGAGAAACAAGATTTTCATTACTATTTTGTGTGTTTTGTAGGCTATAGGAGGAGTTAGGACATGAAACCAAGTTTTATAGAAATATTTAAACTTATAATAACTCATAATATTAATTTAATGCCATGAAATAGCTTATAAGTGACCCAATCATGTGTTTTAACTCAACTAATCAAATCTGGCATATTGGGCAAACTAGAGAGAAGGGAGGAAATCTTCAAGTCAAGTGATTGTAAGGTGACCCTAATTATTCAAAGGTCATGGAGGGTATTTAAAAATTTAAACCACTACCTTTTATTGATTTTAATGAACAAATAAATCCAAATTTGAAGACAAGTGTCCAAGGTGCATGAGAAGGAGGTTTCCTAGAGTGCAAGTGACGATGGCTCTCTTTTAGGTGATTATAGAAGACCAAGAATGAAACAAATGCATGGAGAGGAATGTATGAAAGAATCCATTTTAATTACTATTATTTTACCTACCATTTATTAGTTACAAGTCACTCATAAATGCCTAATTATGAAGGAAATTTTCTATGCAGGCAAAGGAGTTTTAGGCTACTTTACATAGCTTTGATGACTTGGATTGACACTTGTTGCTCATAACCTTGAATGGTTAGACACATATCCTATTCAAATGCATAGACACTTTTTATTCTTGGCTTGAAAAGTGTCCTTGTGACCTTGGGACTTCTCTTTCTCTCTCTCTCTCTCTGTCTCTCTCTCTCTCAAACTCTATAAGGGTTAGCCATTTTGTCATTGTAAAGGATGATCCACCTGAGTATGTTGAATACCTACTCATTTTTATACCTTTTTATCAATAAAATGAATAAGTTTTACCTATTAATTACTAATTATAAGTGCATTCCACTTTAATGATGAATCTTGTTTAGTGAATACTATTTATTACTAGCATGTGGTCTCATTCTTTCACCTTGTTTGTAGTTGGAAAACTTATTCTTGCATGGCATGTGAAGTGTTTTAGGGAATGTGAAATGTTGAGTGAGTTAGTATTTTCATTAGTGACATTCAAGGGATCTTTTCTAGTCCTCCTATCTTTGCACATTCATCTATAACCTCACAATGTAGCATTGATGTGAGAAGATGAAGATTGAAGGACTATATTTTTAGTTTATTTCTTGGTCTCAAGTATAAAATACAATTGGTTTGAAGTCATAAAATTGATTTGGTATATCACCCCCTTAGTTTAGATTTAATTTCAGTTATCTCTCTCTCTTTTCACCCCTACAAATTAGTAGTAGGTTCAATCCTAAGTGGTACATCAAGGGAGCTAGCCCTATTTAGAGACTCACCTCATTCCTTATGCTATCCAAAAGCCTAGAGGTGATTCTATTGTGACAGTTGGATGAGGAGAGATTTACATCTCCTCAAAGGGTGCATATCCAAGTGATAACACTTAACTTTAAAGATGAACCCATCGAGCCTCAATCTCTCCCTTTGATAAGGTGATTTATAAGAGGTTGTTATGGTATGTAAGGATAACAAAGATAAGTCAACCCTAAGCTACACAACTTCTCTATGTATCTAAAAGAATTATCCACAACATAAGATTTGTATCTCTAAAGAAAGTATTGAAACCCTAAGCAATGTTCCTTAATTATAATGGTGGATAATTAGATGTGTAATATAATATTCTTATTCTTCTCTTCTCTTTAAATGATGGAAATGGATATGTATATATAGCTAAATCTAATCCTAAAACTTTTTGAAATTTTATCCAATAGGGTCGGCCCAAATTGACTATGTATCATTATTTGATAAAAA
The DNA here is from genome assembly GCA_037957365.1 of Torreya grandis. NCBI lineage: Eukaryota > Viridiplantae > Streptophyta > Pinopsida > Cupressales > Taxaceae > Torreya > Torreya grandis. The sequence continues at coordinate 1,683,730 of JARHVA010000337.1, forward strand.
AAAGTTAGGTCCTAGTCTAGGTTGTCCAAGGCTGACCTAGACCTATAATTTTATTTTAATAGATTAAATATAGGGTCAACCTAGGCTAATAATGTACTATAAACTATCAAAAAGGGTTTTAGGCTTAGGAAGGGCTTAATTAAGGCAGTGAATTGCTTAGAGGAGTGTGAAAGAGAGGAGGCAAAGATTATGGAAGTGCATAGGATAAGGTTATGTAGATAACAAGTGGTGGTATAGGGTACACCAATATTATAAAATACTAATGGTCTACCCACCCCTTTCTCATTGTACCCTTTAAGGTGTGCACTCAGAAAGATTGAGACTTGATAGTTCTTGCAAGAGAGAAATAATCAATAATTGATAATTTTTGAAAATATTATGTGTATATATATGCCCCACTTGAATCTCATCACATGTCATGTAGGTGTAACAGGGGATGGTGCTTTGAGAAAAGAACATAACAATACACAAAGCTGAAGGTAAATAAATTATAGTAAGAAGTAAATAAGATAAATGAAAGGATATAATTAAAAATACATATCTTTACTTACCTTGTACTATAGATAAGGAATGAATTGAAAGAAATGTGAAGGTGTCCAATATAGGGAACATTAGGTGAACTTGTATAAATTAGTGAAAAGAGCAAAAAATCATTTATTTTGCAATATATACATGCAATTTGTGAAAATATTCTCTATGACATTAGGATAATAGAGCATATTATGTTTCAAAAAATGAGATAGTAGAAACAAATATATGATTAAGAAATGAAATCTAGTTGTAAATAATTGATACATAAATAATTTTGAATAGTAAATATAAATAAGGTGAAAAATAATTCATTTGTTATTTTTACTATTTTGATAAAATAGTGTCTTAAGAGACCCAATTTGAGCCTAGAGAGTGACCATGGTGAGGAGATGATAAATATGACATGGAGGATGCATAGTAGACACAACTAGTGAAACATGGGTAAGAAAGCATAAATTTCAATTTTTTTGAGCATTTTTTAAAAAATTGAGCTAAATATAGAAAATTGAATGGTAGGTTCTAGACACTAAAATTAACCCTAAGAAAATTTAAGGTAGAATAAGGGTAGAATGAGGTAATGGGTAGGAAGAGATTGGATTAATAAATGCCTAAGTCATTTATGGTAAATGGTCAAAAAGTCAATGTAGACAAAGAATAGAGTCAACCTAGTCAACTTAGTTTGTAAGGTGAGAGAGAAATAGGGGCTAACTACGTAGTAGAGGGCCAACATAATATTGTTGAAGGTGGATGATTATGTAGTAATAGGCTGACATATTTTGGAATGGGAATATGGTTGACATAGTATCCTCTGGGCATTGTAGTTGGTAATATGTGGCCGCTTTAGTGTGCTAAAGGTGCCCAAGTATGTACCAGAGGGTGGATGTAGTATGCTAAAGCTGTGAAATGGCCGATTTAGTATCAAATAAGTTGATATAGTCTAAAATAAAAGGGGATGAATATGTACTAGTGGGATAATGTAGTATAACAAGACTATGACAGGGTTGATTTAGTAGAAAATGGGCCAATGGTGTATAAAAATGAGAAAATTAAGAAAACTAGATCAAACAAGTTCATGAAGTAGTTAATTTATAATTTTTTGAAAATGTATTTTAATTATTATGACATCAAGATCTGATACATCCTATGTTATTTTATATTTTTTAGATTCACTAAATATTTTATCACCTAGCGGATGCATCATGGCTACCGGATCTATTAGAGTGGTGTAATCACCTAAAAGTAGTATCTGGATGCTAAGAGTGTTATTTGAGATAACCTATTCATAGCTTAACCCTAGACCTATCTTAGAGACTTTACCACACTTTTCCAACAATTTTAAATATGAAAAACATATTTTATCATCTTGAACATAGTCCCAAGACATCATTCCCATACCCAAACCTAATGTGTCCAACAATTTTCTAGGTGGACATTAGCGCTACACTAAGGACACTATAACCACATAGCGTTAGTGTCCCCAGCTGGGTGATAATGTCCCTTGCCCTAACTCTCCCAAACATATAAATTTTCAAATGTGTGCTCCTCCTAAGGTCAACATAAGTACATTTTATTATCCATAAAAGCTACATATCTATATAAAGATAAGACTATTTGACCTCTATAGACTAGATGGAAAATATATGTAAAAACTTATCCAAATAAGAAACATGTCGAGAAAAATCAAGGTATTTGACCCCTATTATGACCTGCTTCTACTTAATACCATATATATCTAACCTAAGCCTATATTTCAAATATTTCAAAGTTAAATCACACTCAAAGCATTCAAGACCACTCTCATTCTAGAATTCACTTGCATTTGCACCAAACACTAGGTGCAAGAACTAGATCAAACTTGATCCCTCCTCAGAGTATTAGTATGTAGTCAACTCTCTTCATATTGGGATGTTTAGGATGTCCAACATATCATAGTAATGAACACATATTTTTATCTCATGCCATACTTACAAGGAGGATTAGGGTTTACACACTAAATTAGGTTTTCTAGGCATAATACAGAGTTTTAGATTTCATGCACATAGGAATAAAACCTAAAAATACCAATGTAGGTGATCATAAAAAATAGGAACACTCCTAAAAATAGGATTATATAACCACTTTGAGGACATTACAATAGTATGGTTATATTATCTAGGTGGGGTGATACTATCCAATGATGAATAAGATCTTAGAACCCTATTGAAAACACTCAGACCTATTTAGAACCCAAATTTTAGAACCCATATCATCTACAATAGTCAATTTCCAAATAAGTTCCTATTTATGCATATTTATTACTATTTTTATAAATTCAAAAGAATTCAAAATCCATAATAAATAAATGTTTAATTCTTTAGCCTTTTAGGGTTTTACAATGTAAATATTAAGTTAGATTAAAGGGTTAAGATGTCTTAATTAGTTAAATAAATATGAAATAATTAACCACTAATTTGTTATGGATTTTGAATTATTTTGAATTTCTAAAAATAGTAATAAATATGTATAAATATAGAATTATTTAGAAGGTGACTGTCATAGATGATCTGGGTTTTGAAAACTAGGTTCTGAACAAGTTTGAGTGTCATCAACATGGTCCCAAGATATGATTATTCATTAGACAATAGTGGCCCACCTAGATAGTAGCACCATACTACTGTAATATCATCAAAGTGGCACTTATGTCCTATTTTTAGGACTATTCCTATTTTTTGGGAACACCTGAGCCTATGTTTTTGGGCCATATTCTTGATTGCATAAAATCTAGAACTCTATGTTATACTTGGAAAATCTAATTTAGTGTGCAAACCCTAATCCTCCTTGTAAGTATGGCATGAACAATAATGTGTGTTCATTATTAATATGGGTTGGATATCCTCAACATCCCATTATGAATATATTTTCCTACATACCAATCCTTTGAGGAGGGATCAAGATCGATGTAGTTCTCCCACCTAGTGTTTGGTGCAAGTGTAAGTGAATGTTAGAATGAGAGTGATCTTTAATGGATTGAGCATGATTTACCTTAAAAATATTTGAAATATGGGCTAGTGTTAATAAATATGGTAGTATGCAACATTATGATAAAATAGGGATCAAACACCTTACTTTTGCTCAACTTGTTTCTTATTTAGATAGGCCTTTTGCATCTATTTTCCATCTAGTATATAGAGGTAAAATAGTCTTATATTTATAGAGATTTATAGCTTTTTAAAATATTAAAATGTACTTAGGTTGACATTAGGAGGGGCACATGTTTGAAAAAGTATTTGAACTAACCTTTTAGGGATTTAAATCCTAAGTTAGATTAAAGGGTTGAGATGTCTAAATTAGTTAAATAATATGCAATAATTAACCACTAATTTGTTATGGTTTTGAATTTTTTTAATTTCTAAAAATAGTAATAAATGTGTATAAATAGGGACTTGTCTGGAAAATAACTATTGCAGATGATCCAGGTTTTGAAAACTAAGTTTTGGATAAGTTCAAGTGTCATCAACAAGGTTTTAAGATCTAATTGTTCACTAAAAGATAATGCCCCACCTAGATAGTAGTGCCATACTATTATATTATCCTCAAAGTGGAGCTAGTGTCTTTTTTATAGGTGTTATCTATTAGACTTGCACCTTTGTGAAGATAGTTTCAAGCCTTCATAGTCTGAAGTAACATAGAGACAATCCTAAGCTATGGGTAACCTAATAGATGGATTTAATATCTAGATTTTAAGGGCTAGTTACCCTTGATGTATCAGTTAGGCTCTCTAATCTACACTACCATCTTGTAAGGGAAAAGAGAAGAAGATAAACTAAAAGGAAACCTATCTAACTAAGGTGATACACCAAAATGTGTCCTTAACTTGTCTAATTTTCACTAAGAAGGATGGATAGAGACATGGGCCTGATTGAACTTCTCAAATAAAGGTCCCCAAACATCAATATTTCACATAGAGGATTGGATTGATGCATGATCTAAGGTAGCTTATCAATAAATCTCTAAAAGACACTAAGAAAAGATTACACTTACCATACATACAAGATTATTTAAGCACACTATGTAACCTATAAGTATTAATTAACACACAAAAATAAATAAAGAAGAGAGGAAAAAATGAAAGGAAGTATGTATTATCTCTATAATTCATCAACTTATCATGAACATACACTGGTCTCAAGCATTGAGGAGGCATAAATTTAGTATTATTCATTTTAAAGAGGAAAGTACAAGTTTTTTTATGAGCATGTCCTTGCAAAAAATCAGGTTAAGGATTATTTTCAATGCCAAAAATAGGCTTACATATAGAGAAAATGAGAAAGGAAAGAGAGAGAGGTAAGGCAACCCAAAAATAGGGGTGACTGATCCACTTGGTCTTCGTTCAAACCCAATATAGTATTCGATATATTATCTCTCATTAAAACTTTTAAAAATGGAGTAGGGGTAAAGGAGGAATTATATTGAAGATTTGAATAAGTATTTGGCATTTATTTTTGATGTTTAACCAATACAAGTGTCTACATTCTTGCTTGCACACCCTATATACTTGGTAACATGTCTTTATTAAATAATGAGTCTTCCTCCTTGAAAATAAGACTTTAAGTATTCATTAATTATCCATTGAAATTTTATTATAATATATTCATTATGTATATCCATCTTTATTTATTTTATTTTTAGAAGGCTCATTAGTGCATCTTTGACTCTTTCAACATGCTAGGTGTAGGAAGGAAAGGTCTAGTTAGGAGTGTTTAAGACCTTTTTAGTATTTGAATCCTTATTAAAACCAAACCTGTGACTTTTTATTGTCCTTAAATTATTATGGGATATTATAATTAACCTCAATAAATCCTTTTAAAATGTTTATATGTATCAATTAGTGATTTGATCACTTGACTCCTTCATGAGCAAAGAGGTGTAGGAGAGATAAAATTGGGTTTTGCATTGAACCAAACAAATCCCTTCCATGGATGGATTATAAAAATAAATTTATACCTAAAAAAAGGAAATTTTATTCGTAAAACCCTCTATAAGATGCAATTTTGCTCTATTTACTTATTTTTTCACTCAGTCCTTGTAACCTTAAAAATTGGTTAAGCTCCTTGTCTAGAATAATGTAAAAATCACCTTAGAAAATTAAGAACATTTTTGAGTACCCTCTATCTTCTTACATATCAATACAAAATTTCATGATCCAAATCCAAGTGGAAGTATCTATTTTGTGTCATTTATCTCTTTAATTAGGCCTCCTATGCCTGAAAGAGAAATTTAGCCCAAATGTCCACCCATAAATGTGAAACCTACCAAAAGTGTTTTATTAAATTTACCTATACTAAGACCATACTCCATGCCAAATTTTAATCTCTGGGATGTTGGTGAGATGGGCAAACCATGAAATGGCCATTGACAAACCTATATGTTTTTGTGTGCTTGAGGTGTTGCTGGAAATGTTTTATAAGAAACTTGTAGATTTTTATTATTTAATTTGACTTTATGAGACTTTTATAACCCTTTAATAACTTAATTATTGATATTTAAGTCCTTTATTTCACTCTCAAGCCTTCATCATTGATTTTGGGCTTGTAAAACTAAGTTGTTTTACCTGTTGAGGCTGTGGCCAACTTGTAAGGGCTATATAAAAAATTGAGAAATTTTACAAGATATTTAATGATTATTAAACCTCTATTAAGTCCTAAAAAAAATCTAAAAATGGTTTTGAGATCACTTCATATCTATACCCTCACAAACCATCCTAAAATTACATGTTTTTCCCTGTACCATATGGTAATGTACTTGAACATGTGAACAAACACATGGAAGTGAAGATAAAAAGGGTTTTGGGTATTAATATAATAATTTATAGGTCAAAATATTTTATTTTAAGTTATCAAGAAGCATATCTCTTCAATTAGGTTAGTTTTAGGGTCTAAGAAGGGTTTTAGGAGGTATAAGTTCTTAACAATGGTTCATAAAGGACAAGGGTCCATTCTTAAAACCAATTAAAATAATTTGTGGTAGGGGGAAACCTATAACATCTCTTATAGGTTTAATTTCCCATGAAAAATCCAATGCAATATCTGAGTAAACATCTAACCTCTTTGAGCTCCTTCTTAAGCAAAACATGGTTCTTTGCAGTTTAGTTGATTGTTCATGAATTTTTAGGCCCAAATGACTAAACCAACTCCAAAATTTTGAAGTATGGGACCTACTCAAACATATAATACAACATTAAGTTACCATTCTTCTTCTAAAACAAGAGTTATCCTCTTCAAATCTACCTCTCAGGCTAGGGTGACTATGTGTAAGGGTCGATGAAGGTCTTTTAGAGTCCTAAATCCTCTAAACAAATTTTAATAGAAAATTAAGCTCTTAAAAATGTTTTCATGATTCATGAAAATTATTCAATAATTATTTTATATAACATGAAGCTTCCAAACAGGTCTAAGACACTAAATTCCATCATGGAAGATTTTTGTACAAATTGAGCTTGTTGACTCTAGAGGTCTACTTCAAGTTTTCTCTCTAATCACTAGATAAAACTTGATGAATGCATTCATGGGGATTATCTACATCCATCTTAATTGTCATAGTTCCAAATTTTAGTGAAAATACTCTCTCGTCACTTTGTTATAGGGTAGGCCTTTATGTCTATATTAGACTGTGTTGGTAGACAAAGTTATGCCCTTTATGAATATGATATTCTCCAATTACCTTAATGAAAATGGATCAATCCCATAAGAAATCACTCTTAGTTTATAAAATTATATTATAACACTAACTAACATCACAAGTGTAGCCTCTCTCTAATTTCTCATTCATAAGATAGACTACCTGTAGGCCTATACTGGCTGTAGGTGAGCATTTTTAGTGTTTCCTTGGCTTATTTGGATAAATAGGTTAAATAAGAAATTTAATAGGGATTTAACACTGTCCAAAAGTCTTTATTTCCTTGTGAAGGTATACCAAACCCCTCAAACCTCCTCTCTCTACTCATCCAACCTTATGCTTTGTAATACACAACTGACTATATCTTTCTTTGCTTGACTATAGGTTCAACTTGTCTATGTATGCTCTTTTAGATAATTTTTACTTGAAAGGATATTACTTACCTTGTATCTCACTCCACAAGCTAAAACATAACTGACCAAACAAACTCTCAACCTTATCATTATGTTTCATACTCATGTTATTTGACCTTAGAGCTTAGTTAGGACCCCTTAAGTTGGCTATATGTGGATATTTTGGTGTTCATAGACTGAGAATGTAGAAGGTGAATAAAATTTTGGCCTTAAAAATATATGCACTAACCTATTTCAATCCTTTACATAAATATAAAGTGTTAACCTTATACTACTTCCTCTTACCTTTTAAGCTAGTCTTAATGTGATCACACATAGGTCACCTCAACTGATTGAATAAACATGGTTCTAGGTGATATTTTTCTTTCTATTCACTTTGATAACCTCCTTCTAGTCTTCAATGGAAAATACTAAAGTTAATTTTTATACTCAACTCATCTATATTTTATGACCTACTCACAAGAAGTTCAAAGTGCATAACAACCTAACTGACAAAGCCAAGATATCATGGTTGTAGGTGTGTGCTTTGGTGTTTGACTTTAGGTGTAGAAAGTTACTCAACCTAACTTATACTCCCAAGAGGACAAAATATCATTGAACTCATTTGAGCTCTTAGACTCTTAATGAAAATCACTTACCTTTATGATTCAATATGATACTTTCTTGAAATAACCCTATTAACTATGACTACTGTAGGTGATCATTAGGTTCTCTTTTTGCCTTTACATGGATCAGGGAGAGTGAAGTAATGTTAACTCAAAGATAAAAGTGCATCAAATATTCCATTGATCTCATTTAACCTTGAATTGTCATGAAATATTCATGAACCTAATCATGAAATGGTTGCAACATGAGGTTAAAAGTGTGACTTTACCTTAAGATATGCTAAAACCCTTAACTTCTCTAAAGTGTGATAACTAACTTGTTTGTGACTTGATTTGCTTGATTTATCATGGATTTACTCACCAAAGTCATCATTCCATCCTATAAGGTTGGTCTTTATACTACCACTTCATGCTTTAACATTGAGTTGAAACTCCTAAAACAAGTCAAAACCTCCTCAGATCTTTGTTATAACCTCCATGATTATTGTAGATGGTTATTTCTTAACCTCATTCTCATGTCACCTTAAATAAATATATGGATTTATTATTGTAATTAAGTTAATATTATATATGGAAGGATATCTTTATGCTCCTTCTCATCCCTCTAAAAACTTATTTTATATATAATAACAATCAAGTCTCTTTCGTCATGATATACAAGCCTGTGTATGGGAAATTAGTCCTATTAGCCTAATTAGACCATTTGATCTTATGCGTGTCATTAGTCACCTTAAAGACAAATATTGAACAATTTAAACTTGATAAAACTTATGTATCATCTCATTAAACCTATCATGAAGTTATCACCTCTAGAATCCTTTGATAGTGCAATACCAAACCCTTTGAAACCATTCTTATGCAAACAATCTACATAAGGCCTTAAGGTTTGAAAACATTGTTTGTTCCTTAAAAGGGTGAAAATAATGGTGGTGGAGTTTTATAGACTTATATGGAATTAAAAAATGGTATATCATCTAAAGGAACATAATCCAATCAGTAATAAACCTAAAACATTAAGAAGTAATGATATTTACCTTGTAACATATGCAAAAATGAAGTTTTCTTGAAAAATTAAACTCACACATTCCAAATGGGTTTGGATAAAATTGTGAGATGATTTAATATAAATTAAAAATATCTTTAAATTTCCCTCATATATTTAAACTATTTCAATCTACCAATTCAAAGAAGAAAACAAACATGTCAGGTTTCTAGGTAGTTTTAGACCACCCTAGGGTCTTAATAATTATTCATAAAGGAGAGGGGATGAATATGATGGACAATTAAAAAAGTATTAAGCTTAATAGGACCCCCTAATTTTTAAAAAATTTCAATGCCCAACTCTCTCTCCTCTATCCATATCGAGCACTTAAAAATTACCCTTATGAGCTTGTGAAGAGGGTGATTAGAAGAAGAAGAAGAAGCAATTTTTGCACTTTTAGGACCTGTGAGAGATTGAAACTCATTTATATTATTTTTATAATACCAAAAGACACCTTTAAGTAATTTTCACCTAGAATTGGGCTCCTTAAGTTTGTACAAACCCATAAAACTACCCTTTTTGAGCAAAAACTAAGCTATTTTCATATGAAATACCACTAAAACCCATTGGATTGACTCTTGAGGCATTGGAAATATTTCCCAAGACATTACCTTAAACAATGCTAACAAGGTTAATAAATCACCACTTGAAGACTACCAAAGGCATGACAAAACTGTAAATAAGGTTTTCAAAGTATGACAAGCAAAGTTTTAAATTGCAAGGGTGATAGTTTGACCTATGAGGTCAAACTTGTCAACATTAGGATTGTTCTTATTTTCTAGGAGCACATGTGCTTATCTTTTTGGGTCTTGTTCATGAGCACACAAAATCTAAAACTCTATATTATGCCTAAAAAATCTGATTTAGTGTGCAAACCCTAATCCTCCTTGAAAATATGGCATGAGAAATAAATGTGTGTTCATTCTTAGGATAGGCTAGACATCCTCAATAGCCCACTATGAAGAGATTTGCCTACATACCAATACTTTGAGGAAGGATCAATCCTAATGTAGTTCTCCCACCTAGTGCTTGGTGCAAGTGCAAGTGAATGCTATAATGCGAGTGGTCTTAAATGACTTGAGTGTGCCTAAGATTAAAAATATTTATAATCTAGGCCTAGGGATATTTTAGATGGTAGTATGAAGATGTAGGGAGGAATGGGGATCAAATACCTTATTTTTTCTCAACTTGTTTCTTGTTTGGATAGGATTTTTGCATTTATTTTCCATCTAGTCTATAGAGCTCAAATAGTCATGTATTTATAGAGATCTGTAGCTTGTATAAATAATTAAATGTACTTAAGACAACCTTAGGAGGGAAACACCTTTGAGAAAGTATTTGTTTGAGAGAGTTAGAACAAGGGGCACTACCACCTAGTTGGGGACACTAGTGCCATGTGGTTGTAGTGTCCTTAGTGTGGCACTAATGTCCACCTAAAAAACTATTGGGAACACTAGGTTGGGATAAAAAAAGATGTATGTGGTCTTTACAATGGTTGGAAAAGTGTGATAAAGGCTTTAAGATAGGTCTAGGGTAAAGTTAAGAATAGGCTATCTCAAGAAACATGCTTAACATCTAAATACCACTTTTAGGTGATTACATTTCCCCCCTCCTTTATGTTAGAAATGTAGAAAAGTGAAATGAATAGTATAAAGGAAAAATAAGATTACTTAGACTTACCTAGGAATGAAGACTATGTAGCTGAGTCTGAGTATGTGAACCTAGATTTACATATGTGAAACATACTCCAAAGTAATGACCTAAAATGAAACATGAAAAAATCAGTCCTTAATTAATAGATTATCAAAATAAAAAGACTATGATGAATAAAGTAACTGAGTAAGGCTGAGTAAAGAGAGAGGAAAATAATACATAAACCTCATTGGGTATGCAAACTAATATAGGAACTTGGTGACACCCTGTGTGTGTGACTGTACATAGTGATCAAATAATTGAATAACTTTGATTAAGATGATAGATTAATCAATCTTCATGTGGGTGGCTTAATAACTCAATCCTATTTTTACTCCATCATTACCCATCCCTGCTTGATAGATCATGATCTATTAATAGCTTGGATAAGACTGTAAGTGTGTCTAACCCTCTCATGTGTGTGGATCAAGAACTCAAGTAGGCCATGACTCCATCCTTATCCACCCATGTGAAGTAGATGCATATAAAATTAAACTACAAAAAGATCTAAAAGTATCTAAGTGGGTATATCTAATTGTGTATATTGGATCTGTGGCCACTTGGGTATATTAGGCGACTATAAGCCACTCAAGAATGCCAACCACTATAGATGGAGTAAGGAATGAAACTAGTGAAAAAATACAATATGATAAATTTTTTATATAGTGTGAATAATGACATGGATTTTACCATTCCATATGATTAACATGTGCATAATTGAGCATATAGAAACTATGTGCCACACACATGCCCCCAATCTGATATTTAAGTATATTGATTCTAAACTAAGTATTTAATAATTGAATATGCGTATCTAAAATAAATGTGGGAGTGATCATGCCATGCATGATTCATCCAAATTTGAGTAACTAGTATGAATCTAAGCCAAAATGAGTGTATCTAAGCAAAATTTAAACATAATTGTCAAACTTTTGACTATACCTATGTAAATATATATTGTATTTGGTATACTAGTTTAACCAATCTGGACTATCCCAAAGTTGGGGTTAGTAGATAGTAGTACCATGTAGTAGGCAATAGCACCCTATGGCACTAGTGTCCCAATTTGGGCACTAATGTTTATCTGGTCTAAAGTATGGGTAATTGAACTAATTTCTAAGCCTCTATTTTTTCCTATCTTTGACTTGTGTCTAATTTCTAAAATTGAGCCTGTGTGCTAAAATATAATCTACGAATAACAATGTAGGAGCTAATGTCTATGACAAACCCCTGTGAATGCCTCCTATTTTGAGGGTAGTTATGGAGCCTATGTAAGAACTATCCTCAAAATAAGTAGCTCTACAAAATGTGTTAGCCATAACATATATATGATAACTACGTGATATTCCAATCCAATGTATAAACATAACATCATAATGTAAAAGTATCTGAGTATAAGTATGTAATGTAAGATTTATTTTTTAATCCAAAATTACATAAGGGTGTCAAGATAAATGTAATCAATGTGTATAAAAATAAATCTAAGTAGCTACCTAGGGGGATGGGGCATGATGTCCATCATGACACCCAAGTAGGAAGGATGTATGAGGTTCCTCATGGCGTTGAAAATTTATGTGTGTGTAATAAGTAAAGAAAAGTGTCATGGTGAATATGCATACAAGAAACATACATAAAAAAACACATAAGGCATGCAAAATTAGGCCAAGGGGCCATAATACAAGTAACATGGGCACATGTCACTAAATCTAAGAATGAAGACATACAAAGACATGTTCAAATGTCCACATATGCAAACAACAAGAAATTTGAATTAGATCCATATGGAAGGACATGTTCAAATGTCCACAAATATAAGTAGGAAAGCACACACAAGGGATGTGGGCACATGTCTAAGGCATACAAACATATAATTGACATAAAACCAAAAATCAATGGCATATTCAAATAGTCTAAAATAAAATAAGCATAGGAAACACAATCAAGTCTAATCTAAGAAAGCTAAAAATGAAAGCATGTATAACTATGTAGTATAAATCTATGTAAATGCAAGGATGTACATATGCTAAGTCTAACTAGTGATAGTTAGAAAAATCTAATCAATGATTAGCAATGCTCAATATCAAGATATATCAATGAATAAACTAGAATATATAGTAAGGATAGAACCTAGTAGTAACAACTATGTAGGAAATGCCCCTGAGTGGGTAGATGTATCAAATGAATTAACTTGGATTAGTGTATATGACCGTAGTTGGTAGATGATAGTAAGTATGGATCAATGTAGTGGACTAAAGTCCTATATGTAATATACAAGCACTCAACAAGAATAAGTGAAGCATATATGTATGATATAACTGACTATACTAAGATAGCTAGCATATGTAATATTTAGCAAGTAGAATATATGTAAACATAACAATGCATAAAATTAATAAATTTTGTTTTTTCTAAGTAATATTTAAATGTTTTTGTATTTTGAAATGTTATATTGTTTTTGTGTTTTCTAGATATAAGCTATGTATAAGTAAATGAAAATAAACTATGTATAAGGAGTGAGAGAGAAAGAAGTATGTATAAGAGTATGAACCATACTAACCAATGAGTCTTGTGGATGACTTGTTATCACTATGGCCTATGCCAAATAGGGGAACTATGATTATGTGTGAAGTGTGAAAGGGCAATTATGAGCCTATAATATGCTGTGTAGATTAATTTGTGTCTAAATCTACCTATGTAGTGATGTAATGAAGTTGTGGCATTGATTGTGATTCCATATGAACTATAGGGGTATTAGAAACTGATTTGGTAAAAGAAAAAGTTGTAGGTGATGTAGGTGCCCTGTGTTGAGAACCCCTAAAACCCAATAAAACTAATCTCAACATAAACTGATTAGAGGAAGGTCTCCTAGAATATATGACATATCTCTGATGTAGGGGTCTCTCTAGTAATGGTCTCTATAGGAGAGTATTTGTCCATGTAGATACCATAGGAGTAGACATGGACTACACTGATGACTCTGCTAGAATCTATGATGTATGCATAGGAGATATACTCTCAGCTATAACTGATAACCATGGAATATATGGTAATGGTGATAAAACTATAACTAGTGTCTGTGTTGGAACTATAGCTAGAAACTACGTTGAAACTGCCTATGGGATGGGTAGGGGATACTCATATGGGACACCCTCAACCTTAAACACCTGATTAACGTGTATATAGTTAAGACATCAATGTATGTATATGGGATGGATTAGAGCTACTGTAACCATGACTTTTCTGATAATATATTGAATACACTTGCACTAGGTACTACTAGGAATTGAGTGGCTATGTGTATTAGTCTAACCTATAATAAAAGCACAATCTCCTCTATGGAGCTCTAAACATATCCATGGAAACCACTAATGACTATATCTATGGGGAATATATATATTTTTATGTAACCCAAGTGCTAAGAGTGTCTTTATGCACATGCTTATGCTTGACCCATTGTCAACCAAAACACTCTAAATAGGATGATGGTCTATGTATGCTCATATGAAGAGTGCATTTAAATATGTGCTATCATTCATAATCTCCTACTCTAAAAATGTGATGAGTGGTCTAGGTAACACTGTAGTATGATACATGCCAATAATTTTAGGCAAGGGACGTGCCTCCTTTATAACTATGTGATATGATTCTGGTGGTGGATGTGTCTAGTATTTATAGTGAACACTTAATGTGCCCCTTCCTCGTTCATTATATGCTTTGGGAAAGGATATGAAAATATCTTTAGTGCCTTAGCCTCTATTTTCTATGGTTTTTATGTTTTTATGGGTATTCCACATCAATAATATTAGCCTCAATTATATCTTGTATCTTTTCCTTTAGGCTAATGCATCTATTTGTCACGTGGTCTAGTACCCTATGATACTCAATATTTACATCTAATTATTCCTATTTTTCTTTTTTTGTGTGCATAACCTAGCCCATTTAATCAATACCACATTAGGGTATCATTTATTTAAATCTTTGATTAACTTACCCTAATTTAAAACCCTAGCACTACTAAACCCTAGTGTATACATTTCTAGAATTTAAATTTTATATTCACACATCTTCTACATTATATAATCATGATTATAATGATAGAAGAATTAATCACTTTTTATTTCAAAATTTACTACTTTCATTTGCATGTTTATTTCCTCTAAATCAAAATAAACTCAAAAATGACATAGATACATGTATACATGATGCTTCATATCAACTCAAATGTCTTTCATGTTTCATTCTTTCTTTCACATGCTATCTTGATTCTATGTGCAATACATTTAAGACATTATTATTTAATCACATAGATACATGTATACATGATGCTTCATATCAACTCATATGTCTTTCATGTTTCATTCTTTCTTTCACATGCTATCTTTCTTCTATGTGTAATACAATTAATACACTATTATTTAATCACATAGATAACTTATTACATCAAATAATAATTACACTACCTAAAATAAATAAATCTCCCTCAGATGCATTTTGCTCTTTGGTCCATTCTGATTCCTTTCCTATCATTCCTAGACATATAAAAGCATCATTAGTCTTGTTTATCCCTCCTTCTTGATCACAAACATCTATCCAACATCCTGTATCTACTATTAGCTCTACACTCTTGGTAGACCTTGTGGTCTAAGTTATGTTGTCCTCATGTGGTCATGAAGCTTGGTAGGTTTGAAATACCCATGACCATATATTTATGGATTAGAGTAGTACTCCTTCAAGTATAATTTCCATTTTAGAGATTTAAAAACACTTTGACACATATAAATATATATTTTATTTGGCACTCCATGATACTTAAGTACCTAAAACATCTGAGCTCGCTTATGTTGATTCTATTATCAACACTATGAAATGGAAATAATAAAATGTCTCTTTCAAGAAAGAGGACCTTCCACCTTATCAGATCATAGATTTACACCTACCTCTATATATTTATTTATGAATTAATGAGGTAGGTTTCAAATGGGTTCTATTTGATAATGGATCAGGGTTGAATATCTACATCATCTCTTTTATACAATGTCTTAACATACATGCTACCAATTTGGATCCTTCTGATATGATCATCTGAGGGTTTGATAATAACACTACCTAAAACATACCAAGTTATGCCTAATGATCTATATTATAATATTTTTCTTGTAATACCATAGATTCATGTTATGCATATAATTCCATCAATGTTACATGCATATTTTAAATTTAGCTATAGAGGCCAAATATATGCCCTATGGATAAAGAGCCATTTAAGTACTATCAACATACAAAACCTTTACATAAATATATTCCTCACATGGATTTTTATAATACACCACCTTAGTCTATATTTCAGAAGATTCAAACAACTCCCCCAATTACTTCTAACACTTGGGGTAATAAGTTCACTTCACCTTTTGCATTACAATATTTTTAAAAAATGGGTTACACAAAATAGGGCCTTGGCAAACATGAGTAGGGAATACTAAATACTATGGAATCATATGATCAATAGGTTAGACAAGGACTGAGATATCAAAATGATACATCTAATACCATATCTTCTCATAATGCTTCTCAACATATCACATTTTGTCCACCTATTCAATATTTGATATAGTAAACCATGTTTATACACTTTTAGTTGTCTATCCTGATCTCATTGGTGATATAATGTCTCTACATCTACTAATTCTTAATGAGTTTGACAATGATGAAGATCTCCTAGAATCCCTAGGTGTATATTGTAGACACCTAAAATTGGCCATTAATGGCCTTTGACTAGACTTCAAATTGATTCCTACCAACCTTTACAAATTAAGCCTAGGAATCATTGAATGCCCCATATTTTCTTGTGCATCATTCATCAAAGCTCAGAATCCTATTAAGGCATCCCTAATTGGGCTATCCTACCATATTAAATAATAACCTCTAATAAATTAATCTCTAATCATCCTACAACATCATAACAATCAATTTGGCCTATGGACCTATTAAATGGGGCACTTGAACACTTAAAATCAAATCTTGAAAGAACTAAATGGATAATCAAAATTAATAAATAATCTAAATTAAATTAAAAGCCTAGTTGAATTATCCATGTGAAATTAATTAACAAATAAAAAATAAAATTCAAAAATATGAAATATCATAGCTTTTCATGATTACCTTTTACAAGTTGTCAAGCCTTTGGAAAATATCTCAAAATATCTCCTTTTGGAGACCCATGCCTATCCACTTAAAATCATGAGTAATTGACACCTTTTAACTCTACCAAGGTTATGTTGACTCAATTAGGCTAGGTTTGAACCCATTTTATGTTTAAAATACACTTTAACTCATCTTGAGTTGAGGTTAGTTTCAAAGCCTATAAATACATGCCATTGCCTATTGAAAAAAGAAATATTGGAAATTGTAGAGTTATAATGTAGGTTTTTTTGCATGAGATTCATTTCAATAATGTTATAATTCCCAAGTATTCAACCAAGACACACCAAGACAACACATTCCATAATGGTGCCAAGTGAGAGAGGGAGCTACACAAACTCCATTATCAAAGACTCTTTGAGCACAAATCAAGTAAGCCATACAATGAATCATTTGGAGAATTTAAGGAAGGTACAGATAGGTTTACTCATTCCATAAGTGCCTAGGCATAATTTGGTGAGTGTTCATATTATTCAAATAATATGTTACTAGACACAAATGATATAATTCCTATAACACCATATACTTTGGATCGATCCACATTACTTAATGAAGAAATAGTCTAATTTAATTATGACACTAAAATTGATCCTTGCATCATACTCTTGGTTACCACCTTACATAAATTAGAAGACATAGATATTCATCATATTTTAAATAATTTTATCAAAATATTTTCATGGGCTTATTTCAATATGCTTGGCATTGATCCCTCAATCACAGTACATAGAATTACATTATATAATGATGACAAACTAGTAAAGTAAAAGATTTTCAAAATGCATCATAAAGTAGCTCTCCTTGTCAAGGATGAGTTCCAATGGTTGTTAGATGGTAGTTTCATTTGACTAGTTTCCCATCTAAAGTGGGTTGTAAATATTGTTCCTATTATAAAACCTAATGGATAAATTTGATGTTGTTGTGACTCTAGAGAACTTTACAAATCCTATGTTAAAGATGATTAACCTCTACCAAACATTGATATGATAATTGATTCCACATATGGATATGAAATGATCTCCTTTATGAATGGTTTTTTTGGCTATAATCAAATCAATATCACTAAAGAATCCCAAGAAAAGAATTATTTCACCATACCATAGAGCACTTTTTGTGATATAATCATGCTATTCAGTTTAAATAACATTGGTGCAACTTATCAATGCATTAATATGTATATATTTCATGACCTCATTCATAAAATAGTAAAATATTATGTCAATGATTTATTGGCAAAGTCAAAAGAGTGAGAACATCATGTAATCAATTTGCAACAAATATTCAAAAGACTTTTAAAATATAATGTTTGACTCAACCCTAAGAAATGTGTCTTTAGAGTTTCCTCAGGGAAACTATTGGGTTTCATTATATCTCAACATAGCATAGACATTAACCATAATAAGGTCAAATAAATCATGGATATGCCTCTTATTACTAATAAAAAAAAAATTTAGTTCCACTAGGGGAAAATTCAATAAATTCATCAATTTGTGGCATAACTCATAGATAAAACACAATCATTCTCTAGACTACTTAAAAGGGATGTGAAATTCAAGTGAAACATCACATGTCAAAATATATTTGATATACTTATTCAACCCTCCTATCTTGGTTCCACCTATACTTAGTAAACCACTCCTACTTTACCTTTAAATAATAGATCATGCACTAGGAACACTACTAGCACAACATGATGATCAACATAAAGAAAGAGCAATATACTACATCAGTCATACACTAGTTGAATATGAGTGAAATTATATAGAAATTGAAAAAATTTGCTTAGCACTAGTATTTTCCACTTAGAAACTTCATCACTACATGATTAATAATGAGACATAGATGATTACCAAGGTCGATCCCTTAAAATTCCTCATGTCAAAACTACATCTTTTGAGTTATATTTCAAAATAGCTATGTTACATAATTTGACCTCAAAATTATATTATAAAAATTGGTAAAAGTCATAATTTTAGACCAATTGACAATATCTCCATTATTAGATATAAATCCTATTAACAACGATTTTAGAGATGATTTCACATCATACAATACCACAACAGATACATGGGTATTGTTCTTTAATGGTTATAGATGTGTATCTAGTATTATCATTGGAATTATTTTCATTGATCTATTGGGACACACAATACCTCTTGTATATCAACTCAATTTTTCATGCACTAACAATATCATAGAATGTACAACTATAATCTTAAGCTTTTAAGTAGCTCACACTCTCAAGATAAAATCAACAAAAATTTATGGGCACTCATAATTAATTATTAATCAAGTCACAAATGTTTACCAAACAAAATAAGAACACCTAATTCCCTATAAGAACATGGTTTAATGTCTACAGGCTCAATTTGATTATTTATCTATCAAGAACATCCCACATAAAGATAACCATCACATCGATGTAATGGCAAGTGTTGCATCATTGATCCTCAGAGATATGTATGTAGAAAAAGATATATCTATAATTAAATGATTATAATATTTGTCAGTATTCATTTCAAACCTTATCACTCTAATAGTCCTAGTTACCACATGTAGTTTGACACCATCTGAATGGTTCTCTAGCATATACAACTTTTTGAATAAATGTATCATATCTGATACTTTTAAAAAGAATGAAAAGTGAAAAATATAATGAAACTCTCTTTGATATGTCATCATTGGTGATTATTTATTTAGAAAATCTTTTTATAGACACTTACTTTGATCTTTAATAGTCAAGGAAGCTAAATTGGGTATTCAAAAAATACATGATAGTGAATATGGTGGTCATTTTAGCTATAAGGCAATATCATATAAGTTATTTAGACAAAGTTAATATTGGCCAACTATGGAATAAGAATGTCAAGAGTATGAAAAATTATGCAACAAATGTCAACACCATGGTAAATTACAACATGTACCATCACAATAGATTCAATAGATTATTACACGAAAACCTCAAAGTGTTAGTGAATCTACCCATCAGGATCATAACATCTTACCATGCTTTCGAAGCCTAGACTCAAGGATAGATTTGTGCCCATACACCAAGATACCCTACATGTATGATCCTTAGATGATCACTACCATGCCAATGTATCCACCTGTTCTATGACTTAAACCTAGGTGGAGGATTTAATATCAAATGTAACAAATTGTTACACCAAAACCTTGAGGTGTTAGTGAAATCCACCCATCAAGATCATAACATCTCACCACACTTCTAAAACCTAGACTTTGGGATGGATTTGTGATTGCACACTAGGATCTCTTACATGTACAATCCCTAAATGAACACTACCATGCCGATGTATCCACCCAATCCATGACTTGAACCTAGGTGGAGTCTTTGATACCAAATATAACAAACCATTACACCAAAACCTCTAGGCATTTGTGAAATCTGCCCATTAGGATCATAACATCCCACCATGCTTTCGAAGCCTAGACTCTAGGTTGGAATTGTGCCCATACACTTATTAGGATCATAAAATCACACCATGCTTCCGAAGCCCAGACTCTGGGTTGGACTTGTGCCCATACACTATGTGACTTGAACCTAGGTGGAGGATCTAATACTAAATGTAATGAACCATTACACCAAAAACTTGTGGTGTTAGGATCATATAAACTTATCATATCCTGTTGGCCATTCATGTTATGGGGATTCAACCTGATTGGTAAGATAAACCCAAAATATATAGGAGGCCACAAATTCATAATCATAAACATATAATGTTTTAAAAAATGGGTTGAAACCATTCCATTACAATCAATAAAGGGGGAGGATATTTTTTGATTTGTCATGACCAATATTATTTCCTGATTCAATATCCCAACAACCATAATTATAAATAATGGAACCTCTTTCAAAAATAAACTACTAAAAAAGTTCTACACCAAATATAAAATCCAACACACATTCTCTATGCCGTATTACCCATAGTGTAATCATCTGGTAGAGGTAACAAATAAGATAATCAACATTATTCTTAACAAAATAATTATTAAATTTGGTGATGATTGGCATAATCAACTTGTCTATGCACTTTAGGCTTACTGCACCTATAAACATACACCAATAGGATCTACTTATTATTCACTTGTATATGGCATAGAATACATTATTCTATTGGAATTAGAAATCCCATATTTACAGGTATCTTTAAAAGGACTCATCATAGATGATCAATACAGATAGTGATCTCTCCACGAACTAGATTAGTTTGATCACACATGTATCCAAGCCACATAAAATATTAGAGCTTATAATAAGTGAATATAGAGAACCTACAATGATATAGTCCATAAAAGGGAATTCAAAATCAATGATCTAGTATTGAAATAAAATCTTAGAAACATCAATGCCAAAGAAGAAAACAAAGGAAAGTTTAAACCAAATTGGTTTAGACCATAGATCATCATAGAAAAACTTAGCATGAAAGTATATCATCTAGCCTCACTTGATGGAAAGGTAGTAAAAAAGCCATTGAACATCATGCATCTAAGGAGATTCTACATGTAAAAAATGCACTCTTCATTGTCATTTTACTTGTACATATCTTATTTTATAGAAAATACAAAAATAATATAACATGTAAAAATACAAAAACATTCAAATATTACTCAAAAACACAAAATTTATAGATTGTATGCATTTCTATGTTTACATTTCTTCCACTTGGCATAGATTCTATATTGCTAGCTATCTTAGTATTATCAATTTTATTATACATTAGATGCTTCACTTATTCTTGTTGAGTGATTTTAGATTATATACAAGACTCTAGTCCACTACATTGATCCAAACTTGCTATCATCTACCCATTGGGGGAATATACACTAATTTAGGTTTATTAATTTGATACATCCACCCACTCGGGGGCATCTCATACATAGTTGCTACTTAGGTTTTATCGTTACATACTATACATTATAATTTACACATTGATATATCTTGATATTAATTATTAATACTCATTGGTTATATTTTACTAACTATCACTAGTTAGATTCATCATATGTACATCGTAGCATTTACACAAATTTATACTACATAGTTACACATGCTTTCATTTCTAGTGTTCCTAGTTTAGACTTAATTGTGTTTCTTATGCTTCTTCTATTTAGAGGGAATTTGAATATGCCATTTCTCTTTGGCTATATGCCACTTCTATGTTTGTATGGCTTGGACATGTGCCCATAACCCTTGTATGTGATTTCTTGATTGTATATACGAACATTTAAACATGTCCTTCTATATGGATCTAAGCCAAATTATTTGTTGCTTACATATGTGGACATTTGAACATGCCATTCTATGTCTTCATTCTCAAATTTAGTGACATGTGCCCATGTCCCTTGTATTGTGGCCCCTTAGCCTACTTTTTCATTACTCACATGTTTGTATGTATGCTTCCTTGCATGCATTTTCACCATGACACTTATATTTTCTTGTTATATACACTGGTTTTTGATGCCATGAGGGACCTCATACATCTACCCTTACTACTTGGGTGTCATGATGGACATCATACCCCATCCCCCTATGTAGCTACTCAAATTTTATATTATACACATTGATCACATATATCTTGACACCCTTATGCAATGCTATATTATAACATACATCTTACATTACCTACTTATGCTTATATACTTTTACATTATGATGTTATGTTTGTATATTATATTTTAATATCACACAATTACCATATATATGCTTTGACTAACACATTTTATAGAATTACTTCTTTTGAGGAAAATTCTTATACAAGTTCCCTAACTACTCTAAAAATGGGGTCATTCATGGGATTTGTCATAGAGATTAGACTCCTACTTTGCTATTCATAAATTATTTTTAACACATAGGCTCATTTTCAAAAATTAGACACAAGAAAAATGAGGACATATAAAATAGTTCAATCACCCAAATTTTAGACCAGAGAGACATTAGGGTAGACACCTAAAATTGGCCACCAATGACCTTTAACCAAGCTTTTGACCAATTTCTACCAAAATACACAATTTAGCCTAAAAACACTAAAATGCATTAAAAGCTTTAAAATATTCATATTAGAGTGATGATTTTGGCTAGAGTATCATTAAATGAGTTAATGCAATTTATGAGATAACTAACTTTGATCAGATCATTTCAAGTCAAAATGACATTTCACATCTAGGTGCTCTAGATTGATCTTTTCTACCAAATTTCTTGCATGAGATATGTGCCTTTGTTATTTTGTGTTGAGAACATCCTATATGTGATAATAGATCCAAGGAATCTAATGTCACATTCTAATTCCAATCTAGTCAAATTTTGATCCAATAATATGACATTTTGATAAATTTGATTAATTTATGCACCAATTTCTAAGATTTATATTAAAGTTGACTAATCAGGCTTAAAGATAAATAATTCAAATCATGAGCCTAATTAATAATTACATGGAGATTTTTGAATATTTCTTTTTAGAAATTGATATTTAATAACTTCATCATCAAATGACATAATTTCTTGGAAAGACATCCGTAGACCATAAATGCATAAAATATCTCATTAAGCCCTCCCATGCCTCATTAATTCCTCCCATGCCTCATTAATGCCTCACATGCCTCTTTAATGCCTCTCTATCTAAATATTTATGAGGCAATTTATTGAATTTGGCCTCCAAAATTGAATGGATCCTTAGCCACACATATTCATCTTGAGATGGATGGTTTAGGTTCATTCTAGTCATTTTGCAAAATCTATAAATAAGAGGCCTTGCCCATTGATTTTTAAGCTTGGATGGTGTAAAGTTATAATGATTAAATCATTCCAAAGCCATTGAAATTTATATTTATAATGCCCAATTATTGAGCCAAGCCAAGGCACAAGCTAAAATTTCCAAAAGGATATGAAGGTAGCCAAACTCCATTGATGAAAACCTCTTGAAGCACAAGCTGAGCAAGCTAAAGAAGGACCCTTTTGGAGAAATCAAGGATTTGGTAAGAAATTTATATTTTGTGTTCATATTTCTCATTTATTTTAATTTTTAAATGTGTTTTCAAGATTTATTTCCTCATTAAGCTCCCCTAGTAACTAGGCCTAGAGATGTTATGCTAGTTAGTGTGTTTATTTCATTTTGTTTTCATTTTAGAACTAATACGATACTAACCATAATATATTGAGTCAAATTATTAATCTACATAATGGCACGCTTGATGGAATGCTAACCTTAAAAAATTGGTCAAAAATTACTTATGATTAAACTCTAACTATTGTCATGTAGGATCTTGGAGTGTGGAAGCAAGGAAGGTAAAAATTTGAGCAAAAGTTTGTTTTTTGGAAATAATGATTTTATCCCTATAGAGAAATGGGTTTGTCCACTATAAAACAATCTTGCCACTGAGATAGTCATGGATTTATCATTCCAAGTTGTGATATTATATTTTAACTACTTTTAGCTTAACAGTTGTCTCTATTATAGGTCTAGTAGTGATATTACAATCCCACTATTCACTAATGATGATATTACAATATTGATACTTGATGGTAGCAATATTAAAATATTGAAACTTCCAACTCATGATATTGCAATACCACTATTTTATAATAGTGATATTATCAATCTGAGTCACGGTATTGTAGCTAAACCACTAGTGGTTCACCTAGACTAACAAGGTTAATTGACAATATCGTAACTCTCTCAATTATGGGATTGTGAACCCAAATAGAGATTTTGCCTACTAAAGTAGTGATATCATAGATTTTGACCCAAATATCAAGATTATTGACTTGACTTACAATATTGTGAACCCAAATATCAAGATTATGGACCCAACTCATGGGATTGTTAGCCTAAATAATGGGATTATGGATTTCTACTAAACTAACCTGAATAGCGATATTATCTGTCTAAGTCATGGTTTTGCAGAGACACAAGATTTCACTATGGAGTATCAAGATTGACTATTTGAAACCCAAGAGCTCATTTTTGGAAAGTTATTTACTTAATCTCATAATTGTTTCAAAGCAGGTAGTCTTAATCTTGTTTTTGTAGGTTAAAAGTCTAGTTTGGAAGTTAAGTTGGATGTTTTAAACTAATCATACACTTTAATTTGGGTTTAAAAAGAACTTGGTTAAAATCATGCCCACTTCAAATTTGGTCTAAAATTAACATGCTAGTTTTCACACATTTAGTATTTGGTACCTAAAACAAATTTAACTTGTTAAGTCTCAACCACTTGAAAATTTTGGCTTAAAATGAACTTAGGTGCTTATTACTTCATATACTATTTTTGGTGCAATATTTAAAAGTTTTTACATCTTAAATCCAAGGGGCTAAAGAAAATCACCATACATTTTATTTAGTGCTTTAGAATTGAGCACACTTTAAGTTTTTGCAAAGTTGTTATCATCCTTTGCCTAGATTAGATTTGTTTGAGTAAATAGGGAGTTGTGCATGTATGGTCTCCCATCCATCCTCTTTAGGGAACATTTGGGATCAAAATCACCAACTTCATTGCAAAGTGCCTTAGTCCAAAGGTGTAAAAGAGAAGTTATGAAGGATCTCCCCAAGACCGACATGTCTTGGATGACCTAGAAAAAACTTCTAAAGTTCTTTTACTTGTCATTTATTTCATTGCATCTTGGATTGTGAGGGGAACTTCATTAACTCCCACGAGTTATTTAGGGAATCCTTAACCTAGGACTTCATCTCCAAACATTGTCTTCAACCCATCTACATGGGGGGGTATATAAATTAGGATCACCCTACTGGGATCAAATGTTTGACTGTTAAACCTTCTCCTAGAACTAAGGTTAAGCCTAGGATGTATGAGCACATTAGACATCACACTACACTGAGCAAGTGATGAATGTAGTGGTTTTAAAGAGGGCAAGAACTTTTTACAAAAATCTAAGTGCTTTGGACCCAATTCAAGTATTATTTCTATTTTTTTTAATGTAAAAGTTGGTATACATGGGATCTATCTATAACATTCAAAAACTTGTTAGTTAGTTAACCCCACTTTGCCATACCTTGTTAGTTTAGGATTTAAGATGATTAGTTAGTTAATTTTTCTTTATCTTAGATTACTTGGTTATTGTGTGGGGTCAAAACTCGGTGTTAACAAAAATGACATAACCAAACACATGGTCCCCAAATTTCTTTAAAAAAGGAGGCATTATGCTACCCAAGTAAAAACATCATTTTTCCTTGTTCAAAAATCATCATCATACACTTTGGGTCATATCTTCTAATTTGGCATAGTTATGTTACCCATTTGAGTATAGACCTTTTACCAAATTTTTTTAAAGTCCCTCATTGATAGTTTAAATTAAAAATTAAACTCTTCCAAGTTTTAAAAGTTGATGTGTTAAATTGGGTTCACCACTTTGCAATTGATTTTTTTTGAGTTAAATTACCAATTTGAATTAAATTCCATTTTTTGACTTAACATCATTATCATCATTTGTTAGGACTCAAGTCATCTTGCATATCACTCATGCTTTGATTCCTAGGTAACATTTTTGTACCACCCAGATCTATTTGATAACACACTCATGACTTAGAGATTTTGTCAAACCTTTGTGTGTGGGTATCATTTGAGTTGAGGAGAATAGTGTTACATTGCCAAAATCATGTTAAAGCCATTTTTGACTTAGACTCTTCAAAAAATCTTTTACCAAACCTTTTGAGAATTTTTTTTTGCATGGTTACACTACTCAAATTATTTTGAAGTTAGTTCATAGGCCTTTTCACATTAAGTCTAAGTTGTTCAAAGTTTCAACCATTTCAAGTTTTCTTTGAGAGCCTTTGTCTAAGCACAGTTAAACTATTCAACTTTATCTAGCTTATTGGTTGAAAGAATATAGTTTGAGCCATTATTTGGGAGAAAATAATCTATCCCCAAGTGCATTTTGTTTCATACCTCATACTTATTTATCAAAGTTTTTGTGCAAGAGTCAAATGCCTAGTTTATATTAGAAGTGTTTCAATTTTCTTAGAATTGATATCTCATCTTTTAAAAGCCTAGATTTTGATGCCATTTGGCTAAAAGTCCTAGCACATGCTTTGTTTGAGCCTAGATTTTGATGTTGTGTTTGGCCAAAAGACCTAGCAACTTTTGTTTTTCCTAGATTGAACTTGTTTGAAACACTTTGACCTAAAATTTGGCATTTTGATTTACAATCCTTTTACTTGACCTTTTTGTGTGAGACATGTAACATTAGATACTTGACCTTATCTTGTTTTATCACAAGTAATTGAATCAAAAATTTTAGATATACATATCCATACTTTTGACCAAGTTAGACCAAGTTTAAACATCTTTTTAGACATTTCCTTTTCAAATTTTATATAACTCTATTTTAATTTTGTTGCAAAACATTTACTATGGATCCCAACATGTATTCATACATTCGTAGTGGCCTCATGTACAATCCAAGAGTTAGTAATATAATTGCACAAGAAGAAATGGTTCAAGACCCCTATGTAGATAATGTTGCTTATGAGATGGATGCTTATCCATCTTATAAAACTCAAGTAGGGGCACAAATCCAAGACCCATTGGCTCATTATTTAATAAACACACCTCCTTACTTAGAAAAAGATCAAGAACAAATAGAGTAATATCTAGCTTTGGTACCTACAATTGAAGAACTAGTTCCTAAAAAACTGTACTAAATTATTGCACCATCCATATTTGATCCTTTTCTATTTGAGCATAAATTTTTAGAAAATAAGGATGAAATTTTGGTTAGATCTATATAAGTAGGGGCTAAGTTTTTAATATAATTCCCCCACAAGAACTTGTCAAGTCTACTAAGAATGCCTCATAACACAATTTATATCAAATAAGCTTCTTCTAGAAAACCTTTATCTCTAGTCCAAATGACATATCAAGACCCTAGTATGCTTCTCAAAGGTAAGGACCTCATGGAGGATCAGTTTGTACAAATGTAAATATCATATTAAATGTACTTGAACCTAGTGCAATTTTAACTAGATGACCATGTCCAATAAACCTCTCATCAACTTAGTTCCTTCAATAGGAGTGTTAATAGAATTGGATAATCAAGATAATTAGGTTGTAGACTCCTTCATGCAAAAAAATTTGGTTGATAACTTATTTCATGTGAAAACCATTGAAGAAGTGTCTTCTACTTCTATGTAGAACATTGAGTAAAACATAGTGGATAATACACAATAAATGTCCAATCCAAACCAAAGTGGTGTGAGTACATAGACAACCAATACACAAACAAGTGTAAATTTAGTTAAAAACATGAGTGGTTATCCAAATTAGGTATTAGGATTTTATACATCCCAACCTTAACCAGCTACTGCTACTAATCCTTAACCAGGCACTTCTTCAAGTATCAATTGATAGGATTAAGTAGTCAACCTACAACCATGCCTCCACAACAAAAATTGACTAATATTACTCAAAAAATAACAAGTAATATTCCACAACAATAGGAAAAATATAATGTACCAATGTAATGGGGGTAAAATATATTATGAACTCAATAGGGGGAAACCAATGTTCCACCTCACCAAGTAGAAATGAACATACCTCTTTCTTCATAGATTAATATACCAATTCAAATCCAAATGATGTCTAATCAACAACATATGATAGATGTTGAATCTCCAACAAGAATCCACTTCCCAATAGGGATTTGTGCAACCTAGAGGTTCTCATGTTCTGTAAATACTAATCAAGCAACCTTTGCTTTTTGTGTAGACTGTGCCACTAGTTCAATGATAAGATCTTGGTTTAAAAGTACCCACTCAATAGCAAGGTTTGATTAGTTAATAGTATGTCCCTATTCAACCATAGTAGGCATAATATATCCATATCCCTCCATCCTAACCTCTCTATCCCTAAACCCATACCTACTTACCTAACCCAATATAGAATATCACATCATAGTACGTGTAACTCCAACAAGAAAATCCCAATCCACACATGTGTATTCCTAATTTATTCCCTAACCAAACCAACATAGCCCAAAAATACCTCTATTATACCCCAGTCAAAGTGCTCCACTTGTGACTCGCCTAACCATTTACCCAAGCCAATATTCTACCTCTAACCAATATTCCCCCTAGTTTCCTAGCCTAGGAATTGTAATAGATGAAGGATGTGATTACTACCATCTAAGCTGGGAAACAAACTAAATTTTTTAATCTAGATAACATGTGTTTTTATCCATTTAACATGGAGTAATTGCAAATACCATTTCCTCCAAGAGATGAACAACTAAAATTTGACAAATATAAGGGGAAAGGTGACCCTAAGGCTCATTTGATTGAGTTATTTGTTGCATGCTAGCTAGTGGCATATAGAAAAATATACCTTTTACTATTATTACTAAGGAGTTTGGAAGGACAAGCATTGGAGTGGTTATTGAATTTTCCCAAAAATTTAGTATCTAATTTTGATGACCTTTCAAATAAGTTTGTGCAACACCTTTCATACAATCTCAAACATGAGATTTCTTTGGTTAACTTGATGCAAGCCAAGCAGAAGGATGGTGAGAGTTCCATAATTTATCTATAGTGATGGAAATCCCTTACAAGCTGATTCACCCATAGTTTACTAGATAAACAATTAGTCACTATGTTTTTTAAAAATTTGCACATTGAGATATCCTATCATCTAAAACCATAGTGTGTACATACTTTTAAGGAAATCATTGATAAATGTTTTTTGATTGAGAAAGCCCTTATCAACAAAGGTATCATCAAGCTTACCTCATTTAATTAGAATCAAGGTACCAATCTAGTAAATGGCCAAAACTAGCATCAAGTCCAAGCATAAGCATCACCACTAGCACAAGCCAATAACAATGATAAACCAAGGTAATTTAATTGAAATAAAAATGTTATTAGAAATGGAGTAATAGAGTCATGACATGTCCAAATGGTGAAAACACTATCTACTCAACTCATGCCACATATGCAAATTAATCCTAATCCATAACCTTTTTATTAAATGCAACAAGTGCAATAACCTAGGCTCGTGTAACAAATGCAACAACCTTTGCCATTACAAGCTCCTCCTCCAAGAAGAACAATGCCTATGCATCACATTTTTAGTGACCTAGGAGAGCCTATTGAATCTATGTTTTGTAAGATCACCACTACTAATCTAATTAGCTAGCCTATACCAAAACATTATCCTCAAGGCATCCCTTATCCTGATTAGTACCACTAAAATAAATTCTATGAATATCATCAGTTTAATGGGCATAATTTTCACCATTATGTGCAAATTAAACATTTGATTTAGAATATATTGGAAAATGGGGAGATAACATTAGATAATATTTATTACACTTCTAATCAGACCCTTGAAATCTATCAAAACCCATTTCCCCAACATAATAAGCAATAGTAACAACAACAACAACAATAACAATAACAATAATGACCAATGCAAGACCAAAAACAATTTCAACAACAAAGGTCAAATAGACATAATTAATAAAATCACCAATAAAAAAATCAACATCATCTAAATAATAGACAAAACCAAGGTCATAATGGCAATAACCAATAGACCTATCATGCATTTGCACATGACTACAATAGGGTTGTAGGTCATATTGTAAGAGGTCACATTAACACAATCTTCATCAATTCAAAACCAAATACCAATCTATCAAGACATTTGATAAATAAAGCCAATCCACCAACTCACATTAAAAATCTTTCCTTGACCTATAACCATATATATGTGTAATAGTAAGCAAATCTTACTAATTTTAGACCCTATCCTAATAAATTTTCATTGCCTCATGATCATGCACAAGTGCACCATTAATCAAGACTTATCCTATCTAGCCTCCCACCTTTACCATCATTTTGTTAGCAATCATGGTCCTATATTTAATCTTGCTTGTGTAATCACAACTCAAAGTTCAAAGATTACCATCCTAGACCCACAACATCTATCACTTCACCCATCACTTAACCAAACACTTAACCTTAGAATAAGCCATTTAACACTGACTAAGAGAATAAGTTTGACCTTGTAGAACAATTACACAAGATGCTAGCATAACTCTCATTTTTAGATTTGATACATACATAAATAATCCATAAAAACATTTTGAATGACTTTTTGAGCCAATCCATGGTTTCAAGTGACATATCCTCTGATAAATTCCAAGCTTTGGTTAGACACCTAGCTCCATCCCAACAAGTCACTTTTAACCAAAGTGATATGCCATCCCTTGGCCTATTACATAATAACCCCTTGTACATTAAAGTTTTCATAAGTCAACACAAAGTAAAATAAGACTTTATAGACATTGGAACAAGTCTAAACATAGTGTCTCTAAATCTCATCAAGCTTCTCGAGTATATAATGGTAAATCTTCAAGCAGAGATAATAAGCATCAAAGCCTATGATAATGAGGAGTGTGAATCATAAGGCATAATTTATTTACTAATTATCCTTGGGCCCTTAACCAATGATACACTTTACCATGTGCTATATCTCAATTTGTCATACAATATGCTTTTGGGTAGACCTTGGTTACATAAAATCCATGTAGTCCCATCGATATTGCACCAATGTATCAAATTCTCTCATTTAGGGATAATAATTTATATACCAAGAGATTTTCATCCATATGAGCACTACAAGTACCTAGAGGCTGAGATTAAGAGTTATAACTATCATTTTGGCATGAATCTAGTGGCCAAGTAGGATAAGGGAAAGGCCATACTCCTTGATTCACTAGAGGATAACTGCATTGATCCTAATATGCTTGATTCCTTTTCCCACATGCTACCTCTTGAGATATCCAACCATTATAACATTTCATACAATGACCTAAAAGAGTATTTAACCCATGATACCCTTCATATTTCAAACTTTACATAGAACCCAAAGTCTTTTGGAAGACCTAAAGCCAAGCCACTTTGTCTAGAATGGTAATAAAAAGGCAAAGGTAAATGACCTGCCACATATATACCAACATCTATCATAGAGCAAGACCCTATTGAAGGAGATCAATCATTATTATACAATGATAAGTAGGATAATTATTATGAATATGTAAAGTATCCTATTCATAATAGGACTATGAAGAATCAAGACTATGAAGGAAGAGGCCTTGAACCAAACCAACAAGGAACACTTGAGCCAATTTACATGACCAAAAACAAAGGGCCCTATGGACTTGGATTTAAACCAGCTAGGGGTGACACCATATACCTTACTCATGTTTCATCACCATTGATTAGTGATGAGGATGCCAATAACGAAGTAGAGTCTAATCATAACCTTTTTGATGACCTAGCTGAGACTAACCAATTTGATACTCATTTTATTTGTATCCTTAGACTAATTATTCATCACAACCCACTACCATTATATTATCCCTAGTTGATAAATTGGGACCAAAAAGATTCTAATGTGCCAATTAATGAGTTTAAAAATAATGAGGTTTTTATTATTTTCTTGGCCTTAGAGACAATTTTCCATTGGGGGACCATAAATCAGGGTTCTTAATTAAGTTGGATCTTGAAGCCTATTTTAGAGAGTGAGTGAACACCCTTAGCCAAATTAAAATAATTAAAACATTGAGATCTAAAAGTGAAAACCTCTTTGAGGTGATTTTTGACCAATGTAAAATTAAAGAAAAAGGCTAGTCTTGCGGTGAAAACTT
Source organism: Torreya grandis (assembly GCA_037957365.1). NCBI lineage: Eukaryota > Viridiplantae > Streptophyta > Pinopsida > Cupressales > Taxaceae > Torreya > Torreya grandis. The sequence continues at coordinate 1,716,544 of JARHVA010000337.1, forward strand.
TTTTAGACACCATTAGATGGGGGTGTTTAGCCTTCTTAAAACATAGCTCAGGAGACCACCAATGATGAACATGTCTATAAGTATAAGTTTAGTTTTGAAGAATAAAAATATTTTGATTGAATCATTCAAGAGTTTCCAATATTTTTTTTACATGGCCAAACCTCTCATTGGGGGATTCTAATTCATCATACCTAGGGGAATTTGAAGAACTAGTCTTATCAGAGGACTCTAATGTTGCCAACCAATTCAAATATTTACCCATTATCCTTGAAGATGGTTTGAACCTTATATTGGAAGATACAATAGAGGTTGAAATTAGGTCCCTAGATGACCCAAAGTGGATCAAGCTAGGTGCATCCCTTACTGAGGAGTGTGAAGTCCTTACAACCCTTTTGAGGGAATTTGTAGATATATTTGCATGGGCATATTTTGACATGCCAGGTTTGGACCCCACCTTGGTTTTACATCAACTTATGGCCAATCCTTTTGTAAAACTAGTCAAATAAAATTTGTATAAGATGCATCCTTGCATTGCTATATTAGTGAAGAAAGAGTTGGAAAAACTCTTAGAAGTAGGATGTATCTAATTGATTGAGTATTCAGAGTGGATCTTCAATGTGGTGCCAATTAGTAAAAATATAGAAGGAATAATAATCTATACTAATTTTTGTGATATAAATAAAGCTTTCCCTAAGGATGACTTTCCATTACCAAACATTGACATGATCATCAACTCCATAGTGGGTTATGAAATGCTTTCTTTAATGGATGAATTTTTAGGGTATAACTAAATTAGGATAACACTAGAAGACCAACACAAAATAACATTGACCACTCCATGGGAAACATTGTGTTATCAAGTTATGCCATTTGGTCTTAAAAATGTAGGGGCCACCTATCAAAGAGACATGATCATCATATTTCATGATATGATGCATGACATTATTGAAGATTATATCAATGACATTCTTGGAAAATCAAAGACTAGGGTTGATCATCTAGTAGTGCTATGTAGAATATTTGAAATATTGTTTGAGTATAAAGTTAGAATTAATCCTAAGAAGTGTCTCTTTGGAGTCACTTTAGGCAAATTTATTTGCTTTATTATATCTCATTGAGGCATTAAAGTTGGTCCAACTAAATTTCAAGCCATAGTAAAGATGTAACCACTGATTAATTTGAAGCAGCTTCATATTTTACAGGGCAAGATCTAGTCTATATGATGCTTTATATCACAATTAGTTGACAAATTCCATCCTTTTATGCATCTTCTAAAAAAGGGAGTCACATTTCACTGGGATGATCACTACCAAATAGCTTTTGAGAAACTAAAAGACTATCTAGCAAATATACCTATTTTATTACCTCCTATGCTGAGGAAGCCATTCTTGTTGTATGTATTTGATAATGACAATGCCCTAGGGGTTATTTTGGCTTAGCACAATGATAATGGAAAAGAGCATGCCATGTAATATTTAAGTTGTACACTAGTTGTGTATGAACATAATTATATTCCCATAACAAAAGCATGTTTAGCCATGGTCTTCATAGCTCAAAAGTTGTGTCATTACATGTTAAACAATAAAACCATGGTTATTTTCAAATTAGATTCGCTCAAGTATCTAATATCTAAAATAACTTTACAAGGCCACATGGCCAAATGAATCATGCTTCTAAGTGAGTTTGACATCAATTATGTCAACTAAAAAGCCATTAAGGGGCAAGTTCTTGTAGATAAGGTTATTGAAGCACCCCTTAATACAAAGCCATTAACATTCCAATTTCCTGACGAATTGATAATGACCATCATTGACACACCTCTTGGGGGGAAACACAAAAAGTTGTATTTTGATGGATCATTCACTACACACTGTATTTTGATGGATCATTCATTGCACATAGATCAAGGGTAGGCCTTTTATTTATTACACCACAAGAGGATCTAATCCCTAAATCATTCAGGATTAGATTTATTTGTACCAACAACATGGTCAAATATAAAGCACTTATTATAGGGATTCACCAAATAATACAATGGAAGATTTATCATCTCAAGGTTTATGGTGATTCTTAGTTAATCATCAATCAAGTTACAAACCACTTTTAGACAAAAGATGACAAGCTAGTTCCATATAAGGTCATGGTTGATACTCTCAAGTAGCAAATTGCTAACATTTAGTTTGAGAATATACCAAGAAAAAGTAACAAAAATGTAGATGCTATGGTCACTATCAGATCTATGATTTGACAAACTAACATAACTAAAGAGTATTAGTTCCTCATCAAGAATTTGTTATCACCAATTCATGAACCTTAAATCATCATAATGATTTGTGATATTGTTGGTCCTAATTCTAGCTAGTACTCAGACCTTTACAACTACCTTCATGACTAAATTATACCACCTAAGCTATCCCAAAAATAAACTAAATCCTTCATCCATTAAACCACTCATTATACCTTACTTGGATCAACCCTTTATTGCCATAGTTTTGATGGAACTCTACTTCAATATTTAACTTTAGCATAATCTATACTAGCATTATGGGAAGTTCACAAAGGAGTATGTGGAGACCATACTAGTGGGGAAATCCTATCCAAAAATATCTTGCATACTAGTTATTATTAGCCCATGATGGATGCATATGTAGCTACATATGTAAAGAAGTGTGACAAATGTCAAAGGCATGCCAATGATTCATACCCTAACTAAGACTCTAAAACCAATATTGACACCATGGTCATTTTCTATATGGGGCCTCAACCTCATTGGGAAGATCAATCCCACCTCATCCAAATTCCATAAATATATCCTTATTGCCATCGAATATTTCACTAAGTGGGTTGAAGTTATACCCCTCACTTACCTAAATGGAAAGCAAATTTCAAAATTCATTTTCAACCATCTCATTTGCCATTATGGTATCCCTTTTAAAATTATATCTAATAATGAAGGATAATTTAAGAAAAAGGATGTTGAAAAGATATGTACTGAATATAACATCACACAACACTTTCATACAACATATTACCCTCAAGTTAATGGTCAGGTTGAATCATCAAACAAAACCATTATTAACATTCTCAAAAATATTGTCAATAATATTGGTCATGATTGTAACCTAAAAATATTCTATTCCCTTTGGGCATACTGTACCAATCACTATACACCCATAAGAGCCACTCCATATTCAATTATTTATGGTATAGAATCCATTCTTCCCATTGAGGTAAAGTTGCCATCTCTATGCATCTCTTTCAAGCATGTCCTAGATGATAATGACTATTGAGTAACTTACTTATAGGAACTAGAGTTACTTGATGAGAAACACATGGATGTGGTGAACAATCTTCAAGCCTATCAGAATTGACTTCACAACCACTATAATCAATGTGTGAAACATATATAATTTGAACTTGGTGATCTTATCCTTAAAGAGAACCAAAAGAATACCATGGTTGAAAATAAGCATAAAGCTAAGTTCAAACCCAATTGGGTTGGTCCTTTCATCATTACAACAAACTATGGAACATGAGCATACAAGCCTACCACACTAGACATACATGGAATTGATGATATAATGAACATTATCCACCTTAAGTGGTATTATGATTGAGTTATTTTTTATATTATCTATAAAGACCATTTAAAGTTGTATCATTTTATAAATTTTATTTGTACTATTCCATTTTATCATCCTACTAATCTGTCACTTTTTCCTATCATCTATCCATTTTACCATACCTTCCCCATAAATTGAGTTGATTTCTCCCTCCCTACCCAACCCTATGACTTTGGTTCTATTTCATTTGGTTCCATTCACATTTTTAGAAAAAGGATTTAGATTCAATTTTAGTAGTTGTTTCACACATTCCAGGTAGAGGCAATATTTATGGGCAAATTAATGTCTCACTAGTCTTGTTACTAATTATAACTGCCTATGGGAAAATTAGTATCCTTGATCTATGCCATTGTATCCTAGTTATAACCACCTATGGGTACATTAGGGGCAATAATTATTTATTTTTCCTTGACCATAACAACTAGCTATTTCATATGCCATACTATGCCTTTATATCAACTATGCTTGTTTTGTTTGAACTGGCTACTACACTAGTCAAATTCCTCCACTGTAAGGAGGAACTAAAGTGACTTGAGGCCCTACATTAGGAATCTTTAGGCAACACTTGATTCTTGGTAAGGTTAGCTCAGTCACCTTTTTATCCCATGCTATTGCTATTTTGAAATCAACCTAATCCACACACTCACCATTTAGCAAGCAACCTAAGCCACACTCTTGACATTTTATGAGAAACCTAAGCCATGCTCTCACCATTTTTCAAGCAACCTACGTAATTATCTCACATTTTTTTGAGATTGAACCATTTAATGTCTCATCATTCTCAATTGAGTTGAGATACCTAGAAAATTTTGAAAAAATTAGAAAATCATTTAAAAAACCAAAAACATTGACCACTTCTTTGCCTTAAGGATTCTAGAAACCCTTATTAAGTCACAAGAAAATCACATGTTCCTTAGTTTCCCTATCCTTTTTGTATTTTTATCCCATACTCTCACCATTTTACAAGGTCACTCCTATTCTTCTATCTCATCCATTATGTTTGTTTTTCATCAGTTATCATTTTATTCCCATTTCCTATGAGAACTACATTTGGCCTAAAGTTTTTGTTCGATATAATGTCCATATAACTATGTAGGAAATGCCCATTTGCCTAGTGCATATGGAGATAGCTCAGAAACCCCCTTCCTTTTATTCTATTCCCCCCAATCATGTTTGTTTGCTAAGTTGTTACCTATTTTCTAGGGGCAATATTCATCACATAGGTTTAAGTCATGTTTTTTGTAATAACATTAGGACCAATTGTTATTTGTTTTTTCATTTTATTTCTTTTCTTGTTTGTTTATTTCTTATTTGTGTGCCTGTTTATTTGTTTTTTGCACTGTTGCTTTGATTTAGTCTATGTGTATTCATTAGGTGATTTTTTGTGAATTTATACTTGAATCTATTCATATTCATATGTTTACAATGTCATAATGGTTTTTATCATTGGTGCATTGTTTTACCTTGAAAATTAGATTATGGGAGTCAGTCCTTATGCATCTTTTGGTCTAGTCCTCATGGTATTCTATCATGATGCTTACCATCATGTGATAAAACAAAAATTAGCTTCAAGAAGTCTACTCAGTAATGGAGGTATCAACATCTCCTTGACACCGACATCTCACTCCAATCCTAATCATATTCCAAATAGAGTAATTAAACAATGAAAGAATTTAGAGTTTTGTTAGTTTAGATGAGCATCTCCCTACAAGTAGGTTATTCTAATTCATCATTACCCTCTATATTAAGTTATCATCATCATCAATCAATCAATCATGTTTTCCATAATTAGGGTCTAATGATTATAACTGCATAAAGGCAAATCATTATATATCATCCCACCTATATTACTCAATGATTATAACCACCTTTGGGTAAATCATTGTGTTCCCACCATTTGTTTTTTTACCAAGACAAGGGTATGTTGTTATCTTGTTTGTCTATCCTAATTAGGACAACTCCATATTCTCAATGATTATAACCACCTTTGGGCAAATCATTATGTGATCATACCATGCTGTCACTATTAGGGTATAATGCTTATAACTACCTTTGGGCAAACTATTATACAATATCCCACTTGCATTCTCAGTGATTTTGACTACTTTTTCAAACTCATTGTGTTTTCACCCCATCATCTTCATATGTTTGGTCCCCTCATTTTGCTTCTTTCTTTTGAGGGACTGTTTACCAACCTACATGTGCCAATTGTTCCTTCAAGGGGGTATCATATAGTTCATCCATTATCATTGAATTTATATGCATACATGACCTTTTCATTCTTTGAGAAGATGTTACTTTGATTATAGCTTGCAATGTGTTTCTAAATAGGGCCAAACTATATACACCTAAAAATGGCCACCAATGACCTTCAACTAGGTTTTTGACCAATTTCTACCAAAGTGCATAATTTAGCCCAAAAACACTAAAATATGTTAAAAGATTTAAACTTGTCATATTCAAGTGCTGATTTTATCCATAGTATCATTAAATTAGTCAATGAAATTTATGAGACAACTAACTTTGATCAGATCATTTCAAGTCAAAATAACATTTTCACACCTGGGTGCTTTGGATTTTTTTTCTACCAAATTTCTTTTATGAGACACGTTCCTTTGTTATTTTTTGTTGACAACATCAAAAATATGATAATGGATCCAACACATCTAAAATTGCATCCTAATTCCAATCAAATCAAATTTTGAGCCAATAATACCATTCTGATTAATTTGTAAACTAATTGCCAAGATTTGCATCAAAGTTGACTAATCATGGTTAAAGCTAAATAATTAAAATCACGAGCCTCATTAATAATTATATGGATATTTTTGAGTATTTATTTTTATAAATTGATATTAAATAACTTCATCATCAAATGACATCATTTTTTGGAAAGACATCCCTAGGACATAAATGCATAAAATATCTCATTAAGCCCTCCCATGCCTCATTAATGCCTCCCATACCTCTTTAATACCTCTATATCCCAAATATTTATGAGGGAATTAATTGAATTTGGCCTCCAAAATTGAATGAATCCTTAGCCACACATCTTTATCTTGAGATGGATGGTTCAAGTTCATTCTAGTTATTTAAATATATAAATAGGAGGCCTCACCCACTGATTCTTAAGCTTGGATAGTGTAAAGTTATAATGCTTAAATCATTTCAAAGCCATTAAAATTTAGATTTATAATGCCCAATTATTAATCCAAGATAAGATACAAGATAAAGGTACCAAGAGGAGATGAAGGTAGCCATACTCCATTGATGAAGACCTCTTGAAGCACAAGCTAAGCAAGCCAAAGAAGGAACTTTTTGGAACAATCAATGATTTAGTAAGAAATTTGTGTTTTTTATTTATATTCTCATTTATTTCCATTTATAGTTGTGTTTTCAAGTGGTATTTCCTCACTAAGCTCCTCCTAGTGATTAGGCTTAGATATATTATGCTAGTTAGTGTGTTTTTTTATTTTATTTTCATATTGGAACTAACACGATACTAACCATCCTATCTTGAGTCATATTCCTAGTCTACAATTAACACCTAGATTGAGACACTAACACCACAGAGTGCTACTATCCACTACATGGCACTATTATCTAATAGACCTAGCTTTAGGATAGTCTATATTATCTAGACTAGTATACCAGGTATAATATAAATTTTTATAAGTACAGTCACAAGTTTAATAGTTATGTTCAAATTTTATGTAGATACACTCATTTAAAATTAGATTCATACTAGTTTATCATATTTTGGGGCATCATGCATTACATGATCATTCCCACATTTAGTTTAGATATACATATTAAGTCATTACATACTTGGTTCAAAATTAGTATACTCATATATTAAATTAGGGGCATGTACATGGCACATAATTTTCATTTTCTTAGTCACACACAAGTTGATCAGATGGAATGACAAAATCCATGTCATTCTCTACACTTTATACAATTCGTATCATATTCAAATGTATCACTAGTTTTATACCTTACTCTATCTATAGTGGTTGGAATTCTTGAGTGGCCTAGAGCTACCTAATATACCTAAGTGGCTACTGTAGACACTAGAAAATTGCACACTTACATTTTTTGATGATTGAATGCCTTAAGACCCCCTAAATATCCCATAGAACCTTATTAACCCTTAACCAACTCATATTAACCTAACAAAATCACTATTCTCCTATTCATATAGTACTATTCAAAATTACTATTTGAAAGTACTATTCATTATCATTATTCACTATGGGACACACTGTCACTATTCATGATGACATCTCAAGTGACATGGTAAGTGACATGGGAAGTGACATGGAAGGTGATATGGAAAGTGACATGTCTTGGAAGTGAGGTGGCTTGAGGTGGGACATCATACCCCACCTAGGACCTTCTTCCAAGGTACCTAATGACATCATTAAGCACTAAAAGGCCCCTCCTTTGAACCCCTATGGGACCATCATTCAAACAAGTGTTTTTGTCCTCATGCATGGATAATGGTGCCAAAATTCATGGGGCACTTAACCAAAAGATATAAGTGAGTGGTGGAAAGTATTTTAGACTCATATGAGCCCATGTGCATGATTACCACTCCATTTTGGACTCTTTATCAAGTTGGAAGACAAACCAACCAAGTGGGAGACCTATTATCTAAGTGGGAATATCACCTCCTTATATTTCATGACCACTCATACACACACATGGAGAATGGTGATAAAATTCATGGGGCACTTAGCCAAAGGATAAATTAGCTTGGTGGAAAGTCCTTTGGCCTCATTTGAGCCCATGTACATGATTCCCACTCAAAATTAGACTCATGTGCAAGGTGGGAGACAAACCAACAAGGTGGGAATCCCACAACCCTTATCCCCTTCATCATTTATGAGCCCACTTGAAAAATGGTGCCATACTTCACTATTTCACTTCTTTGGCATGTTTCTTGATAATAAATTCTATAAATATGACCCTACCCCTTCACCCATGGTTAAGTTGGTTTTTGGTGAGGAACATTTTCATCTTGCAGGTTTGTAAGCATTATTCAAGGAGGCCACTCATCATCTTGGAGGAGAAAAGTAAAAAGAAACAAATCTCTACCAAAATTAAAAGCCATATTCATAAACAACACTACCTTCATATGTTATTGACAATAAATAGGAGGGTCAAACTCATAGTCAAAAAGCATTTGTTGCATTTAGGATTTTCCCACCTTGCAAGGCCCTCTAAGTGCAACTGCTACTGAGTGCTTATCAGTGCTTCCTAATCTAATGGAGGATACTAGCTTTGGTAGTGCCTCTAGGGACCTAAAATTTATAGAGGACATTCCCTCCAATAATTGGAAGAAAGTTATAATAGGGGAAAGGACATGTTCTACTAAAAACATGTCGAGTCTTCCTATCAAAAAAGATTCCACTGAGGGTATGGCCCTGACTATCCTAGATGATCTATTTGAGGAAATCATGGTGACCATGGATCTTGCACTAGTAGGTAAGTTTTTCTCCTTCTATCCTAATATTGAGATGGTTAGGAAATGGGTGATTTCTCGATGGAGAACTAAAGGTAGTGTCTCGATCACTGCTATGGGAAGAGGCTTGTTCCTATTTAGATTTATGAATAGAGAGGATATGATAGCTATTCTTGCTAGAGGACCATGGATTCATGGTCCACATTCACTTGACTTATGCCCTTAGAAATTTGGGTTTGACCCTAACTTGGACCTCAACAAGTTTTCTCTTGCTTGGGTAAGGTTGCTAGGGTTCCCATTAGAATTCTGGGATGAAAAAATATTTATGGCTATTGGTAACTCCATTGGCTAGTACGTTACTGTAGATCATAATACTAGAACTCAATCTAGATGTGTTTTTGCTTAGTTTTGTGTCAATGTAGAGATTAATCAAACCCTCCCCACATCTATAGAGTTAAAATCTAAATATGGGATTTGGACTCAGCCGATCATCTATGAAAATGCTACCACCTTTTGTCAAATATGTAGGAAAAAGGGACATATAATGACCCAATGTAAGGTGAAGCAAATGGGAAAGAAAGATGATCCCCCTATTGAAGATGAGGATCATTCTCACAAATACATAAACCTTGGTAGTTAGGGAATGGGGGGTAATGCAAAAAATGCTAATAATACTGAGAAGGTTATGAAAAAAGATGGTCAGGGGGAGGTCTCTGGTAATATAGAAAAAGCTATCATAGATGAGAATAATAAGAAGGTTATGGATAATGATTGTTAGAATGTTTCAATAGACACAGATAACTCTTTGGATCAATAGACCAATATATTTGAGGAAGGGGAAATACATGCCCAACTGATAGATGGGGATGATGCAGAAGGCAAAGTTTTTAGAGATGATCAGTTGGATATACCTTCAAAAATAGTAGATACTGAGGGAGAAACAACCTTATATTCAAACATAGATACTTCCCATGCTTTGGAAGTAGGTGACTAATCAGCCAATTTTTCATTGATAGGTGAAATAGGACAAAATGATAGTGATAATGAGCAAGAAGAATGGATTACCCCAAAGAAAAAAAACTGTAGAGGTAAAAAATCTGTGGATGTTGGCACTGAATCCAAACAAGGGAGACCAACCCTACGAGAAATAAGATAATGGGAGATTTCTAGGGAGATTACCAGTGGTAAATAGAAAACACTAGAGGCCCATTCCCTTAAATCTTCTAAATAAGAATTTTATCTTGGAACCTGAGGGGCTTTAACAGCCCCTCCAAATAGTTTGAGGTTAAAAACTATATTTTAGATAATAAATTAGATATTTTATTACTCTAAGAGGTCAAGATGAATGAGGAGAGTTTTAAAAAAATTAATGATTACATATGGCCTAAGGCTGCTTTCTGCATTAGTCTGACAGAAAGGGCTTCAAGTGGGATTGTAACTATGTGGAATAGTGCTAAAATTCAGGGATCTCTTATTGCTTCTAATAAGACATTTTTTGATTATTAACTTCTCTTTGTCTTCCTTAAATTGGTCTCTGATCAATATCTATGGCCCTAATAATAGAGCTTTGAGGCAAAATTTGTGGATTGATCTGAGCAGCTTCAGGACTAACACCCTGTGCACTAGATGGATGTTGGCTGGTGACTTTAACACCCCGTTATATCCTTTTGAAAAATATGGAGGGATTATTGATTACTCTGATAACATGTTTGACTTTGTGGAATTTATAAATGATTGGGGATTTCTGGATGTTGAATTTCAAAATCAAAATTTCACCTGGTCTAATAAAAAAAGGGGAGACCAAATGATCCAAGTTAAATTAGACAGGTTTCTTATTTCTAGTAACTAGGATGACTATCATAATATGTATTTATAGGATTTTCTTATAACTATGTCTAACCACTACCCTATCTTCCTTAGTTGGAAAGACCAGAGCCAACGTGGCCCTTTCCCTTTCTGATTTGAAGCCATGTGGATTAGACATAAAGAATTTAGACAACTGGTGGCTCAATGGTGGCAAATTCCTATCCAGGGCACTTCTATGTTTAGATTAGTCAAAAAACTTCAGCATATTAAATAGGAAGTACATGGATGGAATAGATATAGGTTTGGTCATATTTTTCATTAGAATAAAAACATAGCTAGAAAACTTACAGATATCTAGCAGCGGATTGCTCAAGGAGATGATTCAAAAGACACTTATAAAGAAGAGAATGTTTTGATTTCTAACTGGAAGTATCTTATGGACAGAGAAGAGGTTTTTTGGAAACATAAATCTAGAATTTAGTGCCTCAAAGAGGGATACAAGAACACGGCCTTCTTTCATCTTTCAACCATGAAACACAAGAAGGCTAACTCTATAATGAAGTTATGTTTGGAAAATGGCAATAGTATAACTAAGGATAATGAGATAGGGGAACAATCTAGGATATTCTTCAAGAATTTGTTGACCTGAACAAACTAATAATGATGGGAATGTCAGAACTATGAATCAATTCATTGATAAAATCCTTTGTTTGATAACTAAGGAAGATAACCTGGAGATGTTAAGGCCTATATCTGAGGAGGAAGTAAGTGCTATTTTATTCTCTATGGGTTCCTTCAAAGCTCTGGGTCCTGATGGCTTCCCACCTATTTTCTTCTAGGAATATTTGGATATAGTGGGAATGGATCTTACTACTGCTATTCATGACTTCTTTAGAACTGGTAAAATTTTAAAATAGGTTAATAATACCTTTATTGTACTAGATCCTAAAAGGTTTCAGCCCACACACCTTTTAGATTTTAGACCTATTAGTGTGTGTAATAATATTTATAAGCTTTTCACTAAAGTGTTGGTTATGAGAATCCAACCTTTCTTAGACAAAATTATTTCCCCTACTCAAAAAGGCTTTGTCTTGGGTTGGCAAATTCTTGATGCTATGATCTGCACTCATGAAAATATTCACTCCATGGATAAGAGTAGAATCCCTAGTATGGCTCTTAAATTAGACATTTATAAATCATATGATAGGGTCTCATGGACTTTTCTATTTTCAAGTCATAAGGAAGTTTGGGTTTAATGATAAAATGTCTCACCTCGTATGGAACGCTATTTCTTCTGCTAAATTTTTGGTCCTAGTTAATGGGTCCCTAGAGGTTTCTTCTCTTCTTCAAGAGGAATTTGCCAGGGGGACCATCTTTCCCCTTACTTGTTCATCATAATGGCAGAGGCACTTGTGAGATACATACAAGCTAATATAGCCTCAAAACATTTAGTAGGCATTAAACTTGCTTCCTCCCTTCCCCCTATTGCTATGCAATAGTTTGTTGATGATACCATTCTTTTTGGCATCTCTTTGGTGATTGAAGCTCAGAGACAGAAGAATATTTTAAATAACTATGCCATAGATTCTAGGCAAAGCATAAATCTCTGAAAGAGTAATGTGTACTTCTTCAATACTCCTAATGACCTTAGGCAAAAAATCATTAACATCCTAGACTGTGCTAAAGCTGATCTACCTGCTACCTATTTGGGCCTCCCCCTTACGGTTAAAGAGGTATCTCCAGGTTTCTGGAATGGAATATTGGAAAGAACTTAGAGGAAACTGCTTGGTTAGAAAGGGAAACTACTCAGTAGTGTAATAAAATTGTAGCTTCTTAGGGCGTCTCTATAAGGGATCCCTACTTACTTATTTTCTCTCTTTAAAATACCTACGTATCTTACTGTCAAATTGGAATAGATTCAAAGAAATTTTTTATGGATGGGACTAGAAGATAAATAGAGAATGTCTTTGGTTAGTTGGGAAAAAGTGTGTCTTCCAAAATCACATGGTGGCCTCAATATTAGATCCATCAGGAGCATGAACAAAGCCCTTCTCTCCAAAATCAACTAGAGTCTGATCCATAAACATAATGATTGGGGGGAAATCATGCATGCCAAATACATGCATAGTACTGATGGTTCTAACTTTCTCCAATAGGTAGGGCTACCCTAGGGGTCTGTGATATGGAATGAAATGCTGAAATCTAGAAGTCTTCTTAAGCAAGGGACTAGATGGAAATTGGGAAATGGTAGGTATATTAAATTCTAGCATGACATTTGGGTAAAGGATAAGGCTCTTATCACATAGGGAGATTATGGAAAAATTGTTGATATTGCTACTTAGTTTTTTGGAGATAAAGTCTACGATTACATGGTTAATAATAATGGCATTAGGAGCTAAAAAACCTATTGGATTGTTGTGCTCATTAGCTTGATCTCTCCCCTAGAGTTTGAGATGTTCAATAGTTGATTTAGGGGGTCAGAATCCCTCTCTTCCCATGAAAAGATGAATAGTACTGGTGGCCAAATAAGAATGGCTGGTTCTCTATCAAACTTGCTTATCATTTGTTGATTCTTGATGCTCAGAGTAAGGAGATATGGAAAAAAGTTTGGAACCATAAACTTATACCAAAAATCAACATGTTTTGGTGGGTTACTACTCATAATAAAATTCTAACCCAAGACAACCTTCAGAAGAGAGGGTTTATCCTGGTCAACAGATGCTATTTGTGCTGCTCAAAGGAGGAAATTGTTTCTCATCTTTTCATACACTATGATTTGGCCTGAGAACTTTGGGACATAATCCTAAATAATTTTGGTATTTAGCGGGTCTATAATTCTAACCTTAAAGAAGTCATAATCAGCTAGAACCCTACCTTTTCTCATCCTTGGCTCTTTAAGCTATGGAAATAAAATCTACCTTATTTGAGCTAGATTTTATGGAAAGATCACAACCATAGAATTTTTAAGGATACTGCTAGAGATGCCTCTTAGGTTTTTCATACTTTTTTCAAGACTCTATTGGAAAGTGTCACTATTGCTCATATTCGCACTACAAAGAAACCTCTAACTCATGAAGAAGAAGAAATTGTGGCTAAATGGAAGATCTTAAATCTTATATCTACTTATAATAATTCTAAAATATTACAGAGACTTAATACTAGATGAAATCCCCCGAAGCTTAACTGGTTGAAACTTAACTTTGATGGGGCCTCTAAGTCTGATGGTAAAGCTAGTGGGGGAGGGATTATAAGAAATGACAAAGGGTGAATGATTGTTGTCTATGTTGGTGGAATAGGCTACCAAAGCAATTACTATGTTGAAGTAATTGATCTTTTATGGGGGATAAAATTGGCTATATCCCTTGGTATTAAGAATTTGAGCATCCAGGGGGACTCTAAAATGGTTATAGATGTGATTAACAAGGTATCGAGTGTGGGTATTAGGCTAAAAGATATCATTAAGGATATATGAATTCTCCTATAAAAGCTTGCCAGAGTCAACATTTCACATATTTATAGGGAGAGAAATAATGTTGTCGATGCCTGTGCCAATCTCTGCCAAAATTTTTAAAATTGGTGATGTTGGTGCCAAATTGATCATATCCCTTTAAATATTAGGGATCTCATTCAAAAGAAAATAACATGTTAAGGATGAGTCAGATATATTGGAAAGATAGCTCCATTAGTTAGTCCTTTCAGAGGATGCCGATGTGGATCTCAGAGTTTAGGGCCTATTTTACTTTATTTATCATCAATTTTGATTTATTATACCACTTTGTTAAGGTGAGCAGATTGTTTCATCATTATGAAGATCACCAAGAAATAATGTTTAAGCATGAGATGAGTGTCATCTCTACATGATGCTTTGAATTATGTGTTATTTCTTCATCATTAAGCATATTCATGAGTAAGGGATTGAAGTTACTACAAATAATATGGTTAAAATTTGGGATTCTCTTGGTCTATTCTATAAGTCCAACATGGGTGGTGATAGAATTTGAATAGAACTAGTTTCTTACTATGAATTCAAAGACAACTTGGTGGTTTGGCACTACTGCAAAGAGGGTGGGATTAGCCCCTATTTGGAGAGGCTCAATGGGTTTGATGAAAACCTATTTGAATAATTTTCTAGGTCTTGGCTAAACTGGTGAGTCTCTATTGGAGGAATTAGCTTTGAGATTTTAGAAAATGTGATAGCTATGGCTACTGGCATGTCTATGTAGGGGATGAAATTGCAATAGAAAAAAAAAACTACAGACCTTTCTAATCAGAAGCTCTTTCTTGGAGAAGGTGAAGAACTTGCACCTTACAAGGGGGATTTGATCGATCCAAGTTACGTGAGCCTTGGGATGGCATGTATTTTATCCTCATGAAGTATTTCACTCTAGAGGGACAGTTTCACTAGGTTTTAAAATTATCATCTTCCCTTTTTGAATCATTTTAGGTGAAATGCTCACATTAGCTTTCCTTTTTATCTGCTTTCTTCCCTCGAGCATTCTATCCTTAGGGTGAGAGATAAATTGGCTAAAACATGTGATAAGAATCCTATCCCCCTTTATCAGGGCCTCATTTTCTATCTGTATAATTTCCACCGTGCCCTCGAGCCATCCAAGAACATTCAAATTGATAGTGGGGAAATTTCTTCTAACCCTATTACTATCGATGCTGTTGAAGAGACCTATCCTTCCCCTATCTCTACTAAAACTAAAGAAGTTTCCTTTTATACTCCTGAGGAGACTCCCATAGACACTCTGGGCTCTTTTATGAGTATGAAGTGTAAGAAGAGGAAGACATATGTTGGTGAAGTGGGCTCTATGGGGACTAATGTGGGGACCCCTAAAAATCCTTGTAAGATCCCTGGGGGTCAAGGAAGTAAGTCCATTTTGTATACTAAGGATATTAAGGTATACAAAGGCTATTAAGGAGGGTCTCTCCTCAAGAGTTAGGTGGTCAGGGAGAATTGCTGGCAAACCTACTCCCAAGGCTAGGCTTATCGACTACTCTGAGAGTGCCTCAGATGAAGCCACTTAGGATGATGAGACTAAGGACTTGGATGTTCAATAAGTCTCTGAGGATACTGAAGGTAAGTAGGAGACCAAAGATTTAGAGGCTACCACTAAGGATGATGCTGACTTTGCAAAAAATGCTGACAAATTAGGAAAGATGTTTGTGGAAGAAGCTGATGATGAAACTGTTACCAAGGTTGGATTAGGAGCTAAAATTGCAATCTTGAAGGGTTACATTCAGAAACTAGAACATAACTTTTCTACTGTGCTCTAGAATTCTATTCTCTTGAACATGTCCATGCTGCAGGACTTGGGTGCTACTAATTCTGCTGACAAAGTGGAGAACACTGAGAAATTGGATGACCTCATTAAATCTATGTTTAAGTAAGGAGAGATCCTACCTCCTTAGTTCTTGCTTTCTTGATACTTTGCCTCTCTTTTATTCCTATATTAGTTTATAACTATGGTTTTGTTGTGTCAGTTGGATCATTGTATGTGATGTTCCCATCGTAAGGCATCTTTTATGCTGATTGCCTTTGTGGTTTCTATGCTATTTGTAAGGGTTCAGCCCTTGGTTTAGCTGCGTTATATTATCAAAAACACTACCTTCATCAACCATATTTAATATTCAATGAGCATGAAGTAACTTTGTTTTTAATTTATTTCTTGTATTTATTCCTTTCATTTCATTTGGCCATATTCCTTCACCTCCTTTATCTCCTATCCCTTTTTCCCATTTAACACTCTTATCCATCTATCCATTTGCCCTTTTGCCCCTTTTTCATCATCACCCTTTCGGCCAACTTATACTTTTACCATATTTACCTTCCTTATCTCTTTGGATTCCTAAAATATTAATATTCATACATTTGATTTATTACCATCATTTACCCTTTCACCCATTATCTAGCTTGTCCATTTATCAAACCCAAACCCAAACCACAACCTTGTTCTTTGACTAAATTTCAGCATTAGTTGCTTTTATCTAGTTATTATTTTAGCAAAGCATTTTACTTATTTGTTTTAATTTTAGTTACTTGATGTCATTTAATATTTTTAGTTTCAGTTTTAATGTCATTTAAATGCAAGCACATTTATTTTATAATTTCAACTTAAATGTTTAAAGTAGGTGGATTTACAACCTCCTAGAAAGCTTTCGCTTCTAGGATCTAGCTCACGCTAGGCAATCCACCCATCTACTTGTCTAACAAACAAGTTTTTTGGTAGTGTTTTATTATTTATAGGTATTATTACCTATCCAAAGAAGAGTTTTCCAAAATATTTTATATTCAATGCATGCACATTCAATAGGTATTCTTCTATGAACCCGTAATATAGTTTCTTTCTTTACACACTAAGAAAAGCAAAAATTAGGTAGAAACATTTTGGCATGCCTAGTGAGACCCTAGTGTTTTATTGGGTTCATAATTGTTTTAAGACATTTAATTACATTAGTGAAGAATCATTTAGTTACATTTTTTCTAAAATAATTAAATTTCCTTTCTTCTTTTCCAAAACGTAAGTTATAGTCTCTTTTGCTTTCTTAAAAAAAGTAAAATTGTTATTTTCCTTGAATTTTATCAAAAAATCAAAAATAAATCATCCTAGGATAAGGAATTGCATTATCATCTTGCACTTAGGTTGCATTTAGTTTTCATTCATTAAAATAAATCAAAAAAATTCCTTTAGGATTAAAATTAACTTGCATACATAGTTTACTTGCTTATTTAATTAGCTCATCAAGTTTAATTTAAGAAAATCAAATTAACCATAGTGCAAAAATGTTACAAAAACCAAACCAATTTCACTAAAAAAAACATCAAACACACTTGAGACAAAACCTGACTAGGATTTCATCACCTAGAAGATCACTTTACCCTTTCTTGATTATAGTACTTAGATTGAATCATTGAGGGGATAACCAACTCAGCTCTTTGGTTAAGTATAAGCTCTGGATAAATGGTATAAAGGATAAGCACCCACACTAGATGTAGGATCATGAAGTGAGGGGAATAAGCCCCAAGTATCAAGCCACGTACCTGATCCAATACAAACTTCTTTTTTAGCACCTAAACGTAACCCAAAACCAAACATATATTTCTTTTTAGGACCTATTCAAGCCAATTTCCCCTTCACATTTTTTAAGGCATAAGACAAAAGAGAGACTAAAAGGAATCCTAGGACTTAAAACACTCTTAATGAATGCATTGTTTGCCTTGAATCTTCTTTGATTACTCTTTGTTTTGAGGTGTAAGAACGTATCATTCCTTGCCTATTTTCTCATATGGTTCTTACTCACCAACAATGAAGGGACCTTGAAGAACAAAACTCACCACCAAATCAACCAACCACTTCCACCTTTGCATCCATATAACACATTTCCAAACCCATCGAATCCCCTCACTCTCTGAGAAGTTCTATTCAGGTAGTCCTTAGAGATAGTAGATTTTACCACTTTCCTAAACAACAATCACACATCCTTACAACATTACCTTAGAACTACATCTCACCAAAATCCTAGTTTTGACCCCACCTATAGATGTAACTTATGGCATGCCTCTCCACCTCATGTGGGTACCTCCACTACCATGGGTACTACTCAACCTTTAGTTACCCAAGCCCTATCATCAACCAATAACCCCCTTGTGGCTACCACTCAAAATCAACCAAGCCAAACTACCACTTCCCTTATACTTCCTATCAATCACTCTTATAAAATAGGAGTGCCCACATATAACACTATCCATCTCCCTCTAATTACCTCCAATCCATCAAAAACAACTCTAATTTAAAGCCTTGTGGTATTCATACCCTCCATGTTGTCACTGATTAGTATAAAGGTCACTGCCCTTCCATCAACCACTAACCCAACTACCACTCCTACCCAACAAGTCACCTTTAGTTATCTCCATAACCCATAAAGGCATATTATCACTACCGAACCACCCACCTTTATCTAATCATTAGCATCCACATACTAATATGTGGCAACCTCTTAATCACCTATCCACTACCAACATGTTTCTCAACCACCACCACTATAGTATGCATTCTAAAACCTTTTAGGTGCTCAACCCCAAGAAAACTTTATGAACATGATCATGGACAAGATGAATACCCTTGAGTCATCCATTTCTAGAGCCCATAATCTCTTGTGTTATGATTGAATTTGTAATGAGCTTATTCATACTTTTGTTCCTATCAAACCTTATCTAGACCAGTGGGAACTTCCAAAATTTACCAAGGTGAATAATAAGGAAGACCCTCAATAACATTTAAGAACATTTAGGCATTCATGCTACTTGATTACCCATGATGATGCTGTTATCCTCCATACATTTCTTATGTCATTATTTAGACCAACATTGGATTGGTATAGTGCCATACCCAAACATTCCATCTTCTCCTTCAACCAACTAGCCCAAAACTTCTTAGATCACTTTTCAATCAGTACATCCAAAAAAGTTTCCATTATCGACTTCTACTCCATCGAAAAATTTGAGAATGAATCCATTGCCTATTTTGTGGCTCATTAGAGGAGTATAATTAACTAACTTTCCTTTCCTTTACCCCAACTTGAACTCATATATCTCTTTGCATGAGCATGTGTAAAACATATTTCATCCACATTATGTGTCTAAAGATTCCAAACATTTGATGAAGCTTTTATCATGGCTCATAAACTAGAGAATAGAGCCATTGTTGAAGGAAAGTTAAATTTGAAGAACAAGAACTCAACTTACAAACCCAATGAGTCTTCTTCTTCTAAACTAAACAACCAAACCAATCCCAACACCAAAAAAAATCAACTACCAATGCTATTATCTTCAAATCCATACTTTCACCATCTACCAACCAAAAAAACCTGAGGAATCAAACCTCCAACTCCTCTAATTATTCAAACCAAAACCTAAGGAACCAAACTTTGAGCAAGTAGAAGTAATTAACTCCACTTAGGGAACCCTATGCTTCTATTTTGGAAAAGTTATTAAGAGATAATATCATCCAACTTTAACTAATTAAACCATTTTAATAGTTTGATGATTATCACCCCGTGCCAAGTTGGTATAACAAAAATGACCATTATGCCTTTCATCGAGTCATAGGACATGATATCAATAGGTGAAATACCTTCAAATACCTTATCCAATCCCTCATTGACAAGGGGGATCTTAGATTGGACAACCCCAATGTACCACTGAACCAAGCCCTTGACATGTTTAGGCAACCTTTTCCAAACCATGGTCCCACTAAAAATGAGAGTAAAAATGTTGAATTTTCTCCTAACACTTGCACCATTAACATGGTTCTTGACACACTCTTTGATAAAGAACCCACTCACCAATCTACCAATCTACCTTCAATTATTGAAATAGTAGAGTTACCTTCTACCCTTTTGGACATCCAAATAGAGGAAGTAAGCATATACACACCTTCAATAGAGGTTACCACACCTATCTCCCTTATTATATAAACATGCATTCCATCTTTCAAAGTTATCTTACAAGAAAATATAACTTCACCCACCAAACCTCTAATTTTGGAACCTTCCATTAAAAACCAAGACAAAGGTAAGGGAACCAAACCAAAGCCTCTAACCACTTCTTTGGAAGAAAAACCTAGCCCTTCTAAACCAACCAAAACCTCCACCCAACCAAACAAAACCTCCTCCAAATTAACCAACCCTCAAACATCTAAACCCACTAAGACAACTAAAGTAACTAAACCCCCCCCCCAAAAAAAATAAAAATAAAAAAATAAAAAAAAAAAAAAAAAGAAAAAACCAACAACTAAAGCAACCAAAGGGGTAGAACCACCCAAAGGCCCAAAGCCTAAAATTTTACCTCCCTCAAACTTACCCTCCATTTTGTGCCCTCATCTCTCTACCTTGAGCATGAAGCCCATTATTTTTACCAAAAACCCACCACCTCTATTGGTTACACCTTCACACGTACTTCTTAACGTACCTCTCTTTATTGCACCAACAATACCTAAGTTACCTACCTTGCCATCCTTCTTCTACCTCTAACTCATCAACCATCTTACCTTAACCAAAACTATCAACCAAGTATACCATGTTACCTAAGACACCTATCACCAGACCTACTTCCAAACAACCTTCTACCTCAACACCCAAAAAAAAATAGCTAAAACTTTACCACCCTTAATCGAGTATTACCTAACCATTATCCAATGGTTATTACAAAGCTCTTCCTTGAGATTATCACCCATGAAAACCTTTGACCCTTCACATTCCAAAACATCGTGGTTCAATAATAATTTGTTTATACCATAGGACACCTGACCATGATACAAAGAATTGTAAAGCTCTCTAAACTCTCATCCACCACCTTTATGAGGAGGATGATCTATTAAAAAATGAACCTCCTATGTCTATACCAAATCAAATAATATCCATACCTACCTAACACTTACCCATTCCTCCACTCTCACCTAAGAATGAAGATGAGTCTGACCACTCTACTACCTCACCCTTTCCTTCTATCCATACTATCAATGTGGTCACTAGATCACACAAAAAGGATAAAAGGAAGGCTAAGGTATCCATTCCTTAGACTTACCCCTCTTCAAAATCCTAAGTAAACCACACCCAACCATCTCCATCTTCAAGAAAAGACAAGGTGTCTATCTTAGGTACCCCTCAATCTGAACCTTCACAACCCAATCCATATGCAATATCTATTTGAAAAGCTATCCTTAAGAAACTTCACCAGACCCTGATAAAAATGAACTTATATGAGTTAATTTCTAATTCTCCCCATCACTGCCAAGCACTCATAGAGGCCTTATAATCCATTAAGGTCCAACCTAATAACCCTTAACCTCTAGCTACATTTATTGGTACCCTCCAAAATTTTAACCTTGTCACCTTTAAGAATTCATAAATACCTTCCATTCACCTTGAGGACCTAGATTCCCCACTCTTTATTACTACTTACATCAACCAAACCCATGTGAAAAGGGTGATGATTGATGGGGGAGCTAGCATTAACATCATTTACTCCCATGCTTATGAATAACTCAACTTACTAGACACTATCATGTCAAAATCCATAATGATCCTTTGATCCTTTAATGACACTATGGCCACTACCTTGGGAACCATCATCCTTCATATCCATGTAAGACCCCAAACACTCCATAAACTCTTTTATGTGGTGGAAGGAGAATTCCAATACAACATCTTATTAGGATGACCTTGGATTCACTCCATGGAATGTGTTCCTTCTACCCTTAATCGATGCATTAAGTTTGATCATGAGGGCTAGGTCGTCAATATCCAAGTAGACCCAAATCCTTTCTCAACATGCAACATGACCTATCACCCTAATGATGTCCTTTTATACCCATCTGATGAACCTTTAGTAGTTACACCCCAACTGCCAACCATCAATGAAATGGTAATTAGCTCATCCATCCCTTCTTCATAGATCCCCATAGAGGAGCCCTTGGGATCTATGTTCTAATGATTTTTGTTAGGGGAGTGTCACCTTCTAATATTGGATGCTTTCCCTACTCCTCAAGAATATGATAACCTTAAACATGACCCTTATTATAGCCATAACATCAAAACCATCATCCCTTTTATTCACCAAACCATCAAATGAAATTCATCTATGGGGGACTTGATTGACCACTTCTTGCTTCCACCATTACCTCCTCTATCTGACCATTTACCTCTGACTTTTCCTACATTGACAAACTAACATTTGCTAAATTATACCTACACAAGTGTGCCTATAAGGGGTTTATTCTAGGTCAATATGAATAAGGACCTCATGAGTTACCTTTGATCAAAACCCAAAAACCTTATGAGTCATTTGGCCTTGGGTTTGTATCACCTGAAGAACTCACCAATTCACTCAAACCTATTGACACCATCAAGGAAGGCATCCCCTCCTCAACAACCCAACCTCCTTTGAAGTCTAAGGAATTTGATATCATTCCTCCTAAATTTTTTTTGGATCAACACCATTAGTTTAGGCCCTTGACCTATCAAAAGGATGGCTAAATTCAAACCCTTCCTTTCATCCATCTTGAAATGATAGGGAAAGATTTTCCTACCATCAACACCATCAAAAATCAAGATGATTATTCTATTCTCACCTACCTTGGTTCCCAAGATTATTTAATCAATAAATTCCTTCCTCTTTAATCCTCAACCATATTAAATGAATCTGCAATAGATATCAACTTGGGCACTACAAATGACCCCTGTGTTATCGAATTTGGCCAATCATTGAATGATGAACTTCAAGACTTATCCTCTTTCCTCCAAGACCACATCATATAATTTTCTTGGTCTTACAATGATATGCTTTGGATTGACCCCACCATTGATATCCATAACATAGTCACTCATTATGATTCCAAGCCTATTTAATAAAAACTTTGATGCATGTATCCTCACATAGCCCTTCTCATCAAAGAAGAAATTCAGTGTCTCTTGTCTATAAACTTCATTCAATCTATTAATTATCCCTAATGGGTCTCAAATATAATACCTAACACTAAATCCATTAGGGGTCTATGCATTTGTGTGGAATTTCATGACCTTAACCTCACCTGCCCTAAGGATGACTTTCCTTTACCTAGTATTGACTAGCATGTTGATCTTACAACTAGCCATGAGATGTTATCTCTCATGGATGGGTTTTTAGGCCATAATCAGATCTTAATTGCTCCTGAAGATCAGTATAAAACTACTTTTACCACCCCTTGGGGAAATTTTTGCTATAGATTCATGCCTTTTAGGTTAAAGAATGCTAGTGTAACCTACTAATGAGCTATGACCTACATCTTCCATAAACTCATCCACACCATTGTAGAGGACTATGCTGATGATCTATTAGGAAAATATAAATCTCCCCAAGATCATTTGAAAGTTCTTAGCATTATCTTCAAATTCCTAATCCATCTCCATGTTAGACTCAACCCCAAAAAATGTGTTTTTGGGGTCCTTTCAAGAAAGCTTCATGTATTCTTCATCTCTCTTCAAGGAACCAAAGTAGATCTTACCAAGGTCAGATAATTCTTAGAGATTCCCCCTCCTACTAACCTTAAGCAAATCCATAGCCTATAGGGAAAGCTTCAATCCATTAGCCATTTCATTTCCTAGTTTTTAGATTAGTGTCAACCTTTCCATCACCTTATGAAGAAGGATGCCTCTTTAAAATGGAATAATGATTATCAAAAAGCCTTTAAATCTCTCAAATAGTAACTTTTGTCACCATTTATCCTCATCTCTCCTAAGGATGACCACCCCTTTCATATATATATCTCTACCACTAACCATTCCCTAGGGGCAATGTTGTCTCACTAAGATGAACAACATAGAGAGTAAGCTATATACTACATTAGCCACATGCTTATAGAATACAAGACTCGGTATACCCATATCAAGAAACTCTACTTAGACCTAATTTTTATGGTCACCAAACTTCACTATTACCTTCTTAACCATAAAAACTATGCCATAACCAATACCAACCCACTCAAGTACATGCATTCCAAGCCATACCAAAACCATTGTATGGCCAAGTGGCTTATGCTCTTAATAGAGTTTGATCTTGAGTTCTTTCAACAAAATTTAATTAAAGGGAAAGTCATTTCTAACCAATTGGTTAAAGAACCTTTGATAGATCACCAACCAATTCTTTTTGAATTCCTAGATGAATCCATCACTATTCTTTCCCAAGAGGACATAACCTACCAAATGACTGTGTTCTTTGATGGCTCAAAGTGCCAGCAAGGTGGGGGAGCTAGTATTATCCTTATCTCCTTTGATGGTCAATCCCTTCCTCTACCATTCAAACTTGACTTTGAATGCACCAATAATATGGCTGAGTATGAAGCCCTAGTCATAGGTCTCTGAACCACTCTAGCCTTGGGAATTAAGACCATCAATGTCTTTGGTGATTCTTAGCTCATGGTCAACCAAGTCAATGGCTCCTATAAATGTAAGAATGATGTATTATAGAAATACAAAATTTTAATTAACAAGCTCTTAGCATCATTCAAATGTTACCTGGTCTATATGTTCCCTGATATACCAATAAATTCATGGATATAATGGCTTTCCTTACTTCCTAGATCCTTTCTTAGTGTTCTAATTCCGAAATATTTATCAACATTCACCATTTTACCACACCCTCTTATGACCAATCTGACTTCCCTACCATTTGTAGTGTGGAAGACCCATCTAACATTTGGTATGACCAAAATTTTAACTACCTCAACCTAGGCATCATTCCTCCCAACCTCTCTAGGAATGCCCGAAGAACCTTTGTTAAGAGTACCTATCATTACACCATACTAATGGGAATCATTTACAAACATTGTTTTGATGGTCTCTTTCTTTGTTGCCTATTTAGCTATGAAGCTTCCCATGCCATTAGGGAAATGCATGATGGGATTAGTAGAGGAAACTTTAGAGGTCTAGTGATTACTAAACGTATCCGTCACCTTAGATACTATTGGCCCACCCTCAAAAAATTCTATTGTGATTATGTAAAAGAGTGTGTTAAATATCAACAACATGCTAATTTACATCACACACTAGCCAATGGCCTCCAAGTATCTAAGAAATTTTGGACTTTCTCATAATGGGGGCTCAATATTATTAGGGAAATCAACCCCATTTATTCATAGTGGCATAGATCCATCATCAAAACCACTAAATATTTCACCAAGTGGGTGGAAGCTATTCCTTTTATCTCAACCAAAGTGGAGAAGATTGTCAGATTTATAAACCATCGTATCATCTATCACTTTGGTGTTCTTCATCAGATAATCACTAATAATGGAAAATATTTTAAAATAAGAAAGTTCATGGTCTATGTGATGTATTTGGCATCAACTTAAAGATTTTATTTGCCTTACCATCCACAAGAAAATAGATAGGCAGAAGCCTCTAAGAAAATACTTAACAAAATACTAACCAAAGTTGTCAGTGCTTCATGTCGAGATTGACACTTACACATCCCATTGACTTTATGGGCCTATTGCACTATAATTCAAACCTCTATAGGTGCTACCCCTTTTTATATAGTCTTTAGAGAAGAGGTAGTCTTGTATTTTGAAGTCCAAATTGCCTCTCTTCATATATCTTTGCAAGATCTTATTTCTAAAGAAGATTATCATTAGCACCATTTGGCTCAGCTTGAGCTACTTGATGAACATCACCTCACAACACTTAACCACCTCCATATCTATCAAGAACACATTAAGTGTTATTATAACAAGCACCTAAAAGTGTGAGACTTCAATATCAGAAACTTCATCCTAAAGGAAAACCAACATGTGACCAACATGGAGAAAAGTAAATGAGGTAAGTTTTATTTAAATTGACTTGGACCTTACATCATAACCCATAAGTGTGGATCAGGAGCTTATCATTTATCCTCTCTTGAAGGCAAACTAGAGCCTGAGCCTCTCAGTGCTTTTCATTTGCATTTATTCTTCTATTAAAGAAGCATCAAGCTCACTTTTTGTCTAACTTAAGCTTGTCCCTTGATTAACATGATTTTCACCTTCACCCATCTTCCTCCTCTCCTTCTAAGGGAAATTGATTACAACATAAAACCATGTGATTAACTATCATATTCATATCATAATCCTAAATATGGGTACCATGGCTCTACCCATAACATGGTTCTCATAGATACTTTTCATCTCTAACAAGATAGAATCCCATGGTCACTATCTCTCAAACCACCTCATTTCACATACCATTAACCTTCTTGTGTTAAAGTTTTAACCTCATAATGGTAAACCTATGAACCTAATTAGACTTGTCTATGTCTAAAAACATCACATCCAAAGACAATTTTGATATCAAAGTACTACTTGGGTTAATATCTTAAGCATTGAATACTGCACCCTTGAAGGATAGCTGCCCAAAAATAAAATAAAAATTGATTGCACTAAAGGTAGACATATCCCTTGAAGGAAATCTATCAAAAGGCATTAAACAAAACATCTAAACTTAGACCACTCTTTTTAAGGATGTCTAAGTCAACTTTGTAAAAAATAGAGCAATTTATTGGAAGCTACACACATCGATCAACTTCCCATGTACATCAATAAAGTAAAAGATCCACTATCACAATCAAAGTAGATTCTAAATAATCTTGAAAGCCATAATATACTCTCAAAAAACATAATAAGATGGAAGCCATAATCAAATTTCACATGTAGACTTCCTGCATTGATCAATCTACATCTAGCATATGACATGGACTTGTCTATTATTACTCTTAGGTCACCTATATAAGGGGAAAAATTACCCACATATGGTTACCATACACATTACCCTAAATCCTCCATAGTACTTATCACCCATCTTCCCTTTATACTATCTATAAATCAAGGGATTTTGAGCTTACTTGTCACACTGTGATCAAGAAACTTATTTTATCAACCAATACATGCTAATGCAAAGCATTCAAAAGGCTTATGTTCTTTAAGTCAATCCAACTTTGAGTTTTGTTTTACTTTATCCCTATCAACAAATAAACATTACACCTCATTTATTATTCTCTCCTCAGTGAGTCATGTATTCTATTAGACCTATGTCTCATGATTTTTCATGTCTTTTTCCACATCTAGTATGGTCATCTAACCTAATTATGTTCCACCACTATCATCTATCCAAACCATAAATGAAATTAGAACAGCATTAACATAAATCAACCCACCTTTTGGGGATAAATTTCTCTATAACCTCAACTTACCTTCAACACACACACACTCTCTTTTCAAACCTTTAACCAAACTGAACCAAACCATGTGGTCCATCAAATTGGGGCAACCAATTTGAACACCATTCACCCAACCCTTATTGAATTACATTAGCCTGATGTCCATGGACTATGTAGGCATTTCTTGACTTCTAAGGGTGGTTTAGCCATGAATAATTAATTACCCTCCCCTTTTTCTTCTCATTAATTTCCATTTCTAACAATTCCCTCTTGCTTAGGGAATCCTTTGTCATGGAAGCTTTTGATTATTCCTAGAATCCTTGTATTTTAACATCATCTAATAATTCATCCTTGGTTTTCCCCCATTATGAGGAGAACTACATTGG
Organism: Torreya grandis; assembly: GCA_037957365.1. Taxonomy (NCBI): domain Eukaryota; kingdom Viridiplantae; phylum Streptophyta; class Pinopsida; order Cupressales; family Taxaceae; genus Torreya; species Torreya grandis. Next base: position 1,744,555 of record JARHVA010000337.1, read on the forward strand.
CCTAAGGTCTTTTTGGACTATGTAGGCAACACTTAGTTACTGAGGTTAGCTCGATCGCATCCTTTATTTTATTTTCCCTTCTCACCTAATATATTTTCCTCCACTTCTATACCTATCTCTTCACCATCTCCATCCCTTCATCTTGTCAATCTCTTTTAACCACTTTTCTAGCTTGTCAATCTCTTTTAACACAAGGATTGATAGCCTTCCTCATTGGCCTCTCTTATCTCCCATAAATCCACCATCTATTTTGATTCATTGGCCTCACCATCACATTTCCTTGTGCATGCTTCATGGCTTGATCCCACACCCACTTTTCATGTTTTTTTCCCTCTCTCCACTTCTTACCAACCTTGCCCTTTATCCCCATTGTCTTATTCCACCATCCTCATCCTTTCCCCTTGCCCTTGGCAACCTATCATACCCTCTTCCTCACTCTCTTTTCCTCATCATTTCCATATCATCCTGTACCTCTTACACACTTTCAATTTCTTTTTTTATTTTGTTGCATCCGCCACTTTTTATTTACATATGCCACCATTCTCTATCAATTTGCCTCTTCTTGGCTTTTCCATTTTCCATTCTTTTTTTCCATCCACAACTAGTTTGTCATTGGGTCTTTATCCTTTGAGAATCCTTTCATAATTTCCCTTTTCTTCTTATAAATTCTTGGATTTTTCACTTTGCATTCCCCTTTTCCTCTTTCTATCTTGGTACTCACTTATCTTTTGCATATGTGTGGGTGTCCATGCTTTATATCCCTGATCTTCATCCCTTATTTTCATCTCATTACCTTTCATTTTGTTCCCATATTTCTTCACCACCTCACCATTTTTTAAATCTTTTCAGTCTCTTCTAATCACCCATTCAACTTGTCAATATCTTCTACTAAGATGATTGCAACATACCTTATCTCTTCAGCTTCTTATCCACCCATCCTTTACTTCCCCTCATTTTTCTTAACCCATTTCCCATTTTCCATCCCATTCTCATCTCCAAAACCACCATCTAATTTTCTTCATTATTCCTCTCCTTAATTATCATTATCCATGCTTACTTGGTCACATCATCACCTACTTCTTCACTCTCATGTCATCCTTTTTGTGTTCTCATTTCACTCCTTTTTCCTCATGTTTACTTTTCTTCCATGTGTTTCCTTATTTTTCATTCTTATCACAAAACTACTTTCTCTTTGGTCTCTTTTAGACCTCTTTTCAATTCTATCATGACCTGCCATATTTCTCATCCTCCCATTACCCTTCATGATTGTCATACTTCTCTCCCCATCCTTTTCAATTCTCCAATCTATCATATTTAGTATATTCCTCAAACCCCCATCTTTTACCTTTTATTTTTATTCTCTTTTCTCCATTTAATTTCATTTTTATCATCTCCCTTGATGACATTCCTTGTTCTTCCCAACCTTATTTTTTTCCTCCTCTATATCCATGCCTAGTTCCCTTCATCCTTCTCCATCTTCATCTTTATTTGTGACATCATTGTCTCCTCTACCTATCTCTTCATCCATCCCTTGGTCTACCTTTAGCTCATCCCTTATTGGATCTCCTTTATTTTCTCCCATTAGCACTCCAACTTCTCACTCATTAGAGTGTGGTTACCAGTCATATTGCTCATATATGTATATACATGTTTGCTTCCTTGTGTCCTCTATTCTCTTGCTTTAATGCATTTTATCTTGTTAAGTTCACTTCTTTAAGGCATCTATTTCTTATTTCAATATCTTTTTTTTTACACATGAGTACTCCTTTTATACCTCTCCAACTACTCCCTTCACCCTATCCATCACCTCTTCCCCCTTTAAACCCTCTACACATTTTGAGTGTACTTAACAGAGTGTGATCAACACACCCTTTTTATCATTCAATGCATGCTCATGTGACACATTTTTAGGGCTTATGTTAATTAAATCTAATCCTACTTTAGGTCTATTTTTCATCTTTATCAAACAAAAAATAATGTACCCTCTCCTTATCTTAATGTGCTTGGCTGATATTTTCATTATGATATTTATCTCTTGATTATATTCTTTACTTTACCATTCTAGTGTTGTTTGTTGCCTTACCTCACCTGCTTTACCTTAAGTGAGATTATAACAACCATAACCATAACAATAACATTCATGAGTATCGACATAACCCTAAGCATAATAACATTGAAACAATGACATCCAACACATTTTGTATATGTTTACAACAATTTGCATAATATTTTATTTAGGATGTGAGGAGTCATATGACACATACAATGTTATCAGACTATAAACACCTCACCTAAGGAATCTACATATATTATTTTCCCACATAAGCATTAGACCAATTATATGGTGACTCTGGATTTGTGTTCAACCATATTTCTACTTGATTTCTCTCTAAACTAACATCCATAACATTCCCTATATTAGTAAATACTAAAAGACATACTCTATTTTCCTCTTTCACATTCTTCCCCATAGGGAGGGCATCATGTACCACCTTGAGTCTTTCACCTTACTCCAATATTATATCTATTACATCCATCTACCCTAGTTATTTTGATTGCATGTGTCACCTGTTGTTGCCTCAATGCACATCCCCTTAGATAGTGAGGGTTCCCTCCATGGACAGGCTCAAGATCATGTTCTCTAGCCCTACATCTTATGTAGTGAAATTATTTCCTTCTTCATTATTAGGGATGTAAGATTTTAGGCTCAAGATTAGGCCATGGGTGCCTTTCCTCTTGCTATTGGTTTAACAATACTTCCATTATCACTATTACATGTTATAGTATCTGGTAGATACGTACATTCACCTTATTGATTATTTTAGGTCATGGGGGTTCTTAATTGTCTCTACCATTATTCCCATTTTTCATCATCTTCACCCTTATGTGTTTCCTTACACTTTCAACAAATTGAAAAAATAAATAACTTCATGATAGACATTCATCTTTAACATGATTATTTACATAGATTACCTAACCATTCTTCTTCACCAACATGATTATCCATTCTAGTGATAGAAAGTGTCCTATGCCATCATTGATTCCCTTGAATAATATTCCCACTTCAAATAGTCATGTCTACTTACCTTTTCATGTGTACACGTAACCCTCAATCCAAATAGTCATCTTGATGTACCATCAAGATTCCTTTTTATTGCCCTTATCATCTAATCCACATTTGATGTTTTCATTTTCTTGTTCATCTTGTGGCCCTTGTGTTCTTAGTGGTCATTCATGTCATTGTCACCTTTGCCCTAGCTGAAATAAATTAGCTTTTATCCATGGGCTATTGTAATGGTCATGCCTTTGAAACTACCACTATTATTGGTGGTGATAACTTCCAAGTACTTTCCACTATAATCCCATTGTTTCATGTCTTGAACTTATGGTTTTTGAACATGACAATCTTTTCTTTTGTGCCACCTAATAAATCATCCATCATAGGTGAATAAGCATCTTATCTAATTGTATAACCAATATCTTAGACCACATAGCTCCTTGATGGTAGTGTCTCTCCTAAGTAGAACCCAATTTCAAGTTAATGGGATAGAGGATGCACACATGGACACTTTTTGCCCATATTAGCTATGTAACTCTTGAGTATGGAATAATTTGTCCTTTATTTCTCATCATGTTATTGATTTTATACCTCATAGAATATACTTAGCTATCAAAGAAATTATTTAAAAGTCATCACTTTATTATTGCCCTTAAAACTCAACTCATAACGATGATGACCCTTTGCCAACATGACTATGCTAAATGCCCAACTTGATAGATGCCCATCTCCTAAAAATTGGCTTATTGTGATAAATGCCATCACTATGTTTGTAACCTCACACAATTTTAGAAGGCATAACGTCCTCATAAAGGCACCTCTTCTTTGGCTTAGCTCCATCACAAGACATTTATGGTGATTAGCCTTTTTTTACCCACTTATTTATCCTACCTTTCATATCCATGTTTTCTCCTCCTAATGCATGTGGGATTATTATGGTGACTATTCACCAATATACACCACAACACCTCATGGTTACCAAACTATCAACCTAAACCTAACCATGTGGTATATCACCTTGGGGTAACCTATCTAAGCTCCACTATAGAACTACATTTGGCCTAAAGTTTTGTTGGATATCACATCCATGGAACTATGTAGGTAACATCCACATACCTAGTGCATATGGATTCAACTCAATCACCCCCTACTTGAGCCCTTGCCAAGTACTCTCTTTGACCAACTGATCATTTGACCTCATCTACTTTGATGTTGGCCATTTAGACCCAAAATATTGCATATCTTTATGATAACCCTACCTAAGCCATTTTGACCACACCAACCAACCTTGTCATGTTTAATTTTTTAATGAACTAACCATTTGGGGTGTTTTATAAGAATACTCCCTACCTTGGATACTTATAACCAACCCTGACCCTATCTAGATTGGCTGATAGGCATGACCCAATCAGATATGACTAATGTTATGGACTGGTTACCCTTGACATATATCCCTCTAGGGAAAAACTTAAATTGACCAAAATTATAAACTTTAGTTCATGTGTGATCTTGGTTATCATACTTAGTTACATTTTGAGTACATGTTTGCATCTTGAATACCCAACTACTTTGTGGCACCACCTAGTGCCTCCCCACCAATAGCTTATCAAAAATGTACTCAATTTTGTTTTACCTCATCGACTCCCAATTTTAGGGGAACACCTTCTCCCATACTTGAGGTACCATGACCTTTGACCAAGTGATCCATTTTTGTTTTGTAGCTTGTTAATTCAAAGTCACATAACAAAAAGGGGCAAAATGTAGACACTAAAAAATTGCATACTTTTAATTTTTGATGAATGAATGCCTTGAGACCCCCTAAAGACCCTCTAAAACCTTCTTAACCATTAACCAACCCATCTTAACCTAACCAAATCACTATTATCCTATTCATATAGTACTATTCACTATCACTATTCATGATGACATGGTAAGTGACATAGAAGGTGATATGTAAAGTAAAATGGCTTGGAAGTGAGGTGGATTGAGGTGGGACATCATACCCTACTTAGGACCCTCATCCAATGTACCTAATGACATCATTAAGAACTAAAGGGCCCCTCCTTTGAACTATGGTTCATTTTTGCCTATGGGACCATCATTCAACATGTGTTTTTATCCTCATGCATGGAGAATGGTGCCAAAATTCATGGGGCACTTAGCCAAAAGATGAAAGTGAGTGGTGGAAAGTATTTTAGACTCATATGAGCCCATGCTCATGATTCCCACTAAAAATTGGACTCATGTGCAAGATGGGAGACAAAAGAACAAGGTGGGAATCCCACCACCCTTATCCCCTTTGTCATTTATGAACCCACTTGAAAAATGATGTCATACTTTAGTATTCCACTTCTTTATCATGTTTTTTGACAATAAATGCTATAAATGTGACCCTTCCCTTTCACCCATGGTTAAGTTATTTTTTGGTGAGGAAAATTTTCATCTTGTAGGTTTTGAATCATTGTTCAAGGAGGCCACTCATCATCTTGGATGAGAAAATTAGAAAGCAATGAAGCTCCACCAAAATTGCAAGCCATGTTCATCAACAATACGACCTTCATCAACCATCTTCAATATTTAATGAGCATGAGGTAACTTTTTTTTTTTTTTTTTAATTTCTTCTATTTATTCCTTTCTTTTCCTTTGGCCTTCTTCCTTTACCTCCTTTCTCTCCTAACCCTTTTTCCCATTTACCACTCTTATCCATTTATCTATTTTCCCTTTTTCCCCTTTTCTATCATCACCCTTTTGGCCAACTCATATCTTTACCATCTTTACCTTCTTTATCTCTTCAGCTTCCTACCATCCTAACCTTCATCCCTTTGATTTATTACCATGATTTACCCTTTCACCCATTATATAACCTATCCATTTATCAACCCCAAACCAAAACCACAATCTTGTTCTTTGACTAAATTTCAGCATTAACTACTTTTATCTAGTCATTATTTTAGCAAAGTATTTGACTTATTTGTTTTAATTTTAGTTACTTGTCATTTGCTATTTTTAATTTTAGTTTTTATGTCATTTAATGTAAGCACATTTATTTTATCATTTCAACTTAAATGTTTAAAGTAGGTGGATTGACATCCTCCTAGAAATCTTTTTCTTTTAGGTTCTAGCTCATGCTAGGCAATCCACCCATCTACTTATCTAACAAACAAGTTTTATGGTAGTGTTTTCTTATTTTCATGTATTCTTCCCTAACCAAATAATAGTTGTTCACAATCATCTAGATTCAATGCATGCATATTGAATAGGTATTCTTCTACAAACCCATAACATAGTTTCTTTCTTTACACACTAAGAAAAGCAAAAATTAGATAGAAAAAACTACAAAGCTAACATTTACAATTAGATATACCTTGTTAGATACTTTAAACACTATGTATAATTAATTTTTAGATGCATCTACTTCACATAGGTAGGAAATGATGGATTCATGGCCTACTTGAGTTATTGAGCCACCCACATGAGAGGGATATATACACGTACATGCTTATCCAAGCTATTCACAGATCATGATAGATTGAGCAGGGGTGGGCAATGATGGAGTCAAAATTGGATTGAGTTCTTGAGCTACCCATATGAATATTAAACAAACTATCAACTCAATCCAAGTTATTCAATGATTTGATCACTATATACACTCATACATACAGGTTGTCATTAGGTTCATGCATTGGCTATCATACCTAATGATGTGTTTGCATTTATTTCCTCTCTCTTTACTCAACTTTACTCAGTTACTTTATTAAACATAGTCTTTTACTTTGGATAATCTCTTAAGTAAGGACTATTTTTTGCATGTTTCATTATAGGTCATTAATTCAGAGCATCTTTCACATACATAAACCGAGGTTCACATACTCAGACTCAAATACATGGGCTTCACTCCTAGGCAAGTCTAGATACATTTATTTTTCCTTTATACTAGTCATTTTGATTTGTTGCATTTTTATCATAAAAGGGGGAAAATGTAATCACCTACAAGTTGCATTTGGATGCTAAGAGTGTTGTTTGAGATAATCTATTCCTAACTTAGACCTAGACTTATACTAGAACCTTTACCACACTTTTTAACCATTATAAAGACCACAATTATCTTTTGTTAGCCCAAACATAGTCCCATGACAAAATTTCCAAATCCTAACCTTGTATGCCCAATAGTTTGTAAGGTAGACATTAGTGCCACACTAAGGACACTACAACCACATGGCATTAATGTCCCCAACTAGGTACTAATGTCCCTTTCCCTAAATATCTTGAATGAATACATATTTAAATGTGTACCCATCCTAATGTTAGCCTAAGTACATTTTATTATTTTCACAAATTATAGATCTCTATAAATACAAGACTATTTGACCTCTACAGACTAGATGGAAAATAAATGCAAAAGCTTATCCAAATAAGAAACAAGTGGAGTAAAATTAAGTTATTTGATCCCTATTTTTCCCTACTTATGCATACTAGCATATATAGCTTCCCTAATCCTAGATTTTAAATATTTCAAAGCTCAAGCACACTCAGCATTTGAGATCACTCTCATTCTAGCATTCACTTATACTTTCACTAAGCACTAGGTGGTAGAACCACATCAGGATTGATCCCTCCTTGGAGTATTGGTATTTAGGAAACTTTCATCAAAATAGGGTGTTGAGTATGTCCAACCTATCCTAATTATGGACACACATTTTTATCTCATGCCATACTTATAAGGAGGATTAGGGTTTTCATTCTAAATTAGGTTTTCTAGGCATAATACAGAGTTTTAGATTCTGTGCATGTAGGAGTAAAACCTAGAAACACAAGCATAGGTGATCTTAGAAAATAGGAACAATATTACAAAGAGGAGACTAACACAAACTTGAAGACACTACAATAGCATGGTGATATTTTCTAGGTGGGGCACTACTTTTTAGTGATGAATTAGATCCCAGGACACTGTTGATGACACTCAAACATATCCAAAAACCAATTTTTAGAACCCAAATATTTTGTGACAATAAATTTATTGATAAAATTATATTTATACATATTTATTATTATTTTTAGAAAGTAAAAAGAAGTCAAAAATCCATAAAAAATCAATAGTTAATTATTGCATATTATTTAACTTATTTTAGACATCTCAACCCTTTAATCTAAGTTATGATTTACACTTGTAAAACCCTAAAAGGTTAAATCAAGTGTTTAGGTGATGTGGGTAGAGCTCAATTAGTCACCATAGGCTTCAAAATTATTATGAATATGAGACAAATCCCTATGAGTGTTGATATCATTTCCATGTTCCTAGGAGCATAATAATGATTGACCAACACTTTCTAATGGGAGGTAGAGGGGGAAACCATTGAGGTGGATATCACTCTAGAGGACATCCATGCATTTATTAAACTTATGATAGGTGGGGCACTAGTTATCATTGATACACTTGAGTTAGAGAATGAGAAATGATCCTTAATTTAGTGGGATACAAGCTTAGATAGGATCTACTTTAGAATACAGGTGAGCTTATTTGATGTATATCTTCCTAACATTTTGAAAATCCAAAAATTAGTGATAGGACTTATGACAACATGAGTGATATGTTACAAATCAGATGAAAAGGTACCACTATATGTAATAGCCTTATGCTAGCTAATATTGGATTAGGGAGTGATCTATGATTTTAGTTCTATCATCTAGGTCTATATCATGTATGATATGTTGTCTAAAAAGTAGAAGATGATGGGACCTATTATACTCTTAAGCACATGGATATATGAGAGGTTCTCTATGTATCATCTAGTTAGCTTACCCCATGTAGTCAATGATAGATTACCTCATGTCATGCATAAAAGGTAGGATCATGTGATACAATCCATACCCCATGTGTTAATATTGTAGACTATCACATGAGGGTAGATCATATGGTAGCCATACACTCACACAATTGCTATATGGCCTAGTTGGCCTATCATTACTATAGGGTTGTCATATATGCATATCATGGGACAATACACTTCATATATGGAGCCTCATCTAGTGGCTTCCATACTTGTATAATTAAGACTTCACCATTTGGTGGCTCCTCTAGAAGTGCCTGCATATTAGGCACAACATGATAAAGAGATGAGAGGAAGAGGAGGCAGAGGGGTACTTATGGAGATACCAGTGATCAAGACTCAACGTGATAGACCATGGGTTTGTTGAGAATAATACCATAAGTTAGTGGGGCCAAGAGGAGGAGATGCTATGGATATAGTTATATGAGCATAATATGCACCATGATAGAGGTGGAAATAACCATCATGAGTGTAGACACTAGAAAACCACACACATGGTCCTAGTTGCCAAAATGCCTTGGGGTTCTCTTTAACCTCGTTGGACTATACCTACAAGGTTGAAAAACTTACCTAACCCAACCCACTCGCCTAACCCAGAGTCAAGTTAGCCACCTATCTAACTTAATTTACCTCTTAACATTTTTAACCCATCTTTTCCCTAGACCCTCAACCACTGATAGTCACCCTAATTGGTGACGGTCAAGTTACACTAATTTGAATTTTAGCATGTAAGCCACATGTAAACCACCACTTTGTTTTATAAATATAGCTTGTCTAAATATTTTTTCAAGCTTTTTCATGGAAAATTTATATTTAGATGTCCTAGTTACACCTTCACTTCCACCTCTTGCTTGTGCTTATAAGAGAGAGAGGCTTGGGAGGCCAAATCCATTTGTAATTGATATCAATAGCTTTATGTATCTATAATATCTTCTTTTAGGTCAATGAACATCATCAATGTTATCAAGCATCATAAAAAATCTTATTGGGAGCTGACTCATTGTCACCTCTCAACAAAGCTTTCAAGTATTGTTACTCTACTAGAATCAAACTAGATTCCACCATCTCAACCATCCACCCAACTAAAGTTTGGTGAGACAAGTGTTTAATTTTTGGTATTTACTTATCCTTTTTCCATTTAAAGAGTAGTATATCCCTTATATACCTCTTAGAACTTACCTTTTGAATCCTTTCAATCAGTAACACCAACCCATTTCCACTCTTAGTTCTAATGATAGGCAATCGGTGATGGTTACTTGATAGGTGATGGTTAGCCTCAACTGGTGATGGTTAGATGACTGATCATGGTTCCCCTCAATTGGTGATGGTCACCTTGACTAATAATGATTCACTATCAGGTAAATTTCTAGAAAGATCATTTCACTTACCTACACCTAATTAAATCTAGTTTTCTATGTCCCTACCCATTCACAGACCCCTGCCTATTTTTCTAAACCATACCCCAACCCCTTAGCACTAGTATTAATTAGTTTTCCAGTAATATGATCATTTCTAGTCTATTTTCTAAGCATGCATTCTTGTGTTCAATTTTAGTACCTTTTGATTATTGATGCAAGTATCTTCTTTCTAGTTTTGTGAACTTAATTGTTTAAAACATGTGAATTGATAGACCCTAAGGAAGCTCCCACTTTTGGGATCTAGCTATCACTATGTAATCCACCTAACTATCTATCTAACAAATAAGTTTACTTTAGTGTTTTCTTATCCGTAGGTCTTCCTCCCAAGATAAAGAGGAGCTCTTCACAATATTTTAATTCAATGTGTGCACAATCAAATATGTTTTTCAACCACACCCATATCAATTTTATTTTCTCTCTTCCCTAGAACTTAAAGTTAAAATTTACATGAAACATTTTGGCATGCCTGGTGGGACATAGAGTCTTTTACTCACATTTTTATTTACATTTATATGCCCTTATCTCTATATATGCTCATAATTGAAACTAAAATCTATTTTGGGATTAAAATCAACTACATCCATTTCTTAATTTTAACATTAGTTCACTTTGAATTAAAACACAAAAATCTTATCATAGTACCACTTTTATTACACACACTAGCCAAACCACTTTCATAAATCAAACATAAAAAAAAATTGAGATAAGGCACGACTAAGATTTTATCACCTAGTAGTCACCTTATCCTTTCTTGATAATCCTACTTGAGGTCATTACCAAGGGGAGAACTAATGTAGCTCTCTATTTGAGTATAAACTCTAGATATCAATATATATTGGATAAGCACCTGATACTCTTATCACTATAGGATCATAAAGTGAGGGGGTGGGACCCAATATGAATCCACATATTGATTCTAATATAGATTATTTTGAGCACCTAAATGACCTAAAACCAACCATAGACTACTTGTATAGTACCTGATCTACAAACCAACTTCTATCACACATTCTCATAAACTAAGGCATAAACTAAAAGTGAGATAAAAACTAACCTCTAGGATTAACATACTTTATAGTGTGTGTCTTTACTTCATTCATAATTTTCTTGTCTTCTTTCTATTTGAGTGTTGAGTTTATTCTTGTTATCTCTCCCCCTTTCTTGTATGGTTCTCACTCACCAACAATGAAGAGACCTAGTAGAATAAAGCCTATCACTCAGATCAACCTCTTCTACCTCTTCATCTATGTAGTATGATTATGAGGTAGAAGATTCACCTCATCCATTAGGAAGCCATAATTTTCCTTGAGTATTTTCCTGAAAGAGACAAGGACTTTACCAATTTTTTAGACAATAATCTAGTTTCCCTTCAACACTACCTTAACACCTCCCCTCACCATGCCCTAGTTCTAACTCTACCTTAAGATCCTCCTTATGGCATGCCATCCTACTTTATGAGGGGTATCCCTATTTCCATGGTCACTACCCAACCTTAAACTACCTAGGCATATTCATCTACTAACCCCTTTGATACCATATCTAAAAACTAACCTATCCAACCAACCACTACCCTTACACCTTCCACCCCTACCAATGTCTCCTTCACCTTAGGAATAACCCTACCTTTAAACCATCACACTCCACTTATTATTAGAGCACCTACCACTAGCACTACCAACCTTCCCTATATCAAACCCAACCCATTGGTCAATACCCATTTACCAAGCTTAGGGATATCTATCATTTCTAATTTACCACCTACTATCACAAAGTTCACTACCTCTCTTTTCATTACCAACCCAATTACCATTCATGCCCAATCCATAGGAACTCCTTAGTAGGTACCAATTACACCCAATATAGGATACATACCTAACCTAAAAGGGTATATACCCACTACACTACCACTACTATCCACCTATCTTTACATACCACATACACAACCTTTATCATCCACATTCCAAAATATGACAACCTATTAACCACCAAATAATTACCAATAGTTACCCAATCTCAATCATAGTATCCACCTTATATCCCTCTTGGTGCAACACCTCAAACTAACCTAATGAATATACTCATAAACAAAATGACAAACCTTAAGTCATATATTTTAAGGGCTCACAACATCTTATCCTATGATCAGATTTGTTACGAACCTATTCATCCTTCTATCCCTATCAGACCTTACCCTCCTTAATGGGAGCTTCTAAAATTTACCAAATTTTAGAGCAAGGAGGACCCCCAATAACACCTTAAGGCTTTTATACATGCATGTTACATGATTTATTAAGATGATGCCCTTCTCCTCTAAGACTTCCCCATGTCTTTATTTAGCTTAGCACTTGAATGGTATAGTGCCCTTACTAGGCATTCAATCTTTTCTTTCACCCAATTAGCTCAGGTCTTATTGGATCACTTTTACATTAAAATTTACAATAAGGTCTCTATCACCAATCTCTATTATATTAGACAATTTGATGATGATTTCATTTCTAATTTTGTCTCCTATTGGAGAAGCTTTATTAATCATATTTCATTTTCCTTGCCTCAACCTGAACTTATAGAGCTTTTTTCTTGAGCCTGTGCCAAACATATATCTTCTAAAATACATGTCCAAAGCTTCAAAAATTTTGATGGAGATTTTACCATGGTGCATAATCTATAAAACCAAACCATAGATGAGGAAAAAATGAAGTTATGAAATAAAAAATCTACCTTCAAGACCAATGAAACCTCTTCCTCTAAACCAGGTAACCAAGCTAACAATGAAACTAAGAGCAAGGGAATGACAAATTTAGTTGTCCTTAAAACCACCCCTCCACCCAATGCAAATCAAAAAAATTATTCCATTACCTTCAATCAAAACACAAAGAACCCAAACCAAAACAACAAAAAATATTTCACTTCACTTGGAGAATCTTATGCCTTAGTTCTAGAGAAATTACTAAAAACTAACCTCATATAACTCCCCCCATCAAACCTACTCAATAGTTTGATTCTTCTTATGCAAACCCTACTTAGTACAATGAGAATGAACTTTGTGCTTTTCATCAAGTAATTAGACATGATGTTAGTTGATGTAATATTTTCAAGAATGTTGTTCAGAGCCTTATCAACAAGGGGGAGCTCATGTTGGATAATCCCAATGCCTCTCAAAATCAAGCTCTTGATATTTTCAAGAAGCCTTTTCCAAACCATGCCCCTATAAAAATTGAGGACACATAAGTTAGATGTTATCATGATGCCCAGATGGTCAATATGGTCCTTGATACAATTATCAATGGGGAAACTACCATCTACCTACTTTTCCCCCACTTTTCCCATCAAGGTGGTGGAGTCACTTTCCTTTCCTTTAGAGGACCAAACTGAGGAGGTTCCATTTTCATTAGCTTTGCTCATAAAGGATTTGAAATCATCAAATACCCATTTGAATAACTTATCTAAACAAATAACAATTCTTAACCCGCCATCTCCTCTAACTATAAAACAAACCATAACTATGTACATCATGCCCTGGGGAGAATTTTTTTCACAAACACTCCTCACAGAGTAGTCACCCAATCTAAAATTATATCCCTTGCTTGAGGAAATAGATGAGGCTACCAACCCTCCTCCTTATCCTATAGGTGTATCCTTGACACCCACTACCTAAGAGGCCATACCAATATACAAATTTTTTTCCAAACTCTTTCAAAAGTTAGGTATGGTCACAAAATCAGACATGGATCAAACCACTTTCTATAAAAAATTAGGGATTCTTTACATCAACAAACATGAACCTTATATCATGCCTTTAACCAACAAAATCATTAGTTTTACACCACCTCTTAAACTAACAAAACTTTTACCAACCTTTCACCTTCTTAGTCAACCAAACCTTATAAAACTCTTGGTGCCTTCCCTACATGAAGCTTGGTTCACCCATCCTTGAAATTGGAATTTACCCCATCCAAACCTATACCCAAGCCTCAACCCAAACCAACGAAAGGGGCCAAACTATTGAAAAGTTGCATGACTAAGATTCCACCTCCCTCTACCTTGCCCTCTATCTTAGGGCCTCACCCCTTAACTTTACCTAAAAATCAAGATCCTTTTAACATATGTCATCCATGTCATTGGTTACACCAGCCCACTTACTATCTGATGCATTGATCCTTCTTAGATTACCAATAGCTAGACTATCAACCTCAAACACCTCAACAACCAACATACCTGTAAACACCTAAATTTAATTTAATGTCAAAATGCACCTTAATCATTGTTCCTAAGTATATTAATCATTAGTCTTAATTTAATAATTAACATTTCTTCCTAAAATCAATTAACTAATTTATTCAAATAATATTAAAAAATTCAATTATGTACCTTTTATTCTTTATTTTAATTATTTAATTCCTTAATATACTAATTCAAACTTCTCCCACTTTTCTCTCCCTCATCCCAACTAAATACATGAAAACCTCCACTTCCTATGTCTCCTCCACCGAGTTGTCAATCCATTTTGACTAAGTTTGATAACCAACCCCTCCTTTTCCTCACCTAGGTGAAATATCCTCCATCCTCATGGATGAGGACTCATCCTCAACTATTGATTATTTAGAACCTTAAAAAAGTCTAATTGATCTTCCACCATCAGATCGTAATCTAGGCTTCTATAAATAAGCTTGAGAATCCTAATTTTTAAGGGACACAAATCTTGAGAAATCACAATAAAAATCTAAGAAATCATAATAAAATCTTGCATCCAAAGTGAATCAAAATCAATCTCTTGAATCTAAATGTCGTCCATTTCACCTTTGCATTGGAGGAGTGAGCACCATATTTTGATAGAGTAAATTAGATTTGAATTGTAATGAAGGATTATTGTGTCTAAAGTATGAAGGTTTTTGACTGTTATTTCTTATATTTGTTGTTTTAACATTGGTAGAATTTAGCTTAGAATAGACTTGTTCTTTATCTTTGCAATTTTTAATTCATACATTTTTGGTACGCCCAGTGGGACTTACCCATGTCTTTTAATCTTTTTGTTTATTTTTTACATTTAATCTCATTTTTTTTGAGTTGGTATAAACTACAGGTTGTTGTCTCATATTTCATGTTGGACTGTATGTTTTTCTTGCATAACAGTGATTTTATTTCACATTTTAGATATTTTGTTGGACTTAACATCATTTTGTCACTTTTTCTATGTTTTTTGTGCCTTTTTCTATCTTTTCTAGGTGAATAATGATTTTGTAATAGAACAGTGATTTTGTTAGATAGCAATGTATTATCTTGCCTTGCAGTGATTTTATCTCTTTTTGAAATGATTTTGTCATTTTGTGTAGTGATGTCACCTTTTTGTGTCATTCTGAAGTGATTTTGTTTTCTTCTATAGTGATTTTATCTTTCTCTGAAGTGATTTTGTTCAACAATGATTTTTTTTATTTTGCATAGTGATTTTGTTGAGCATAATATTGATATTATTTTTGTAATATTTTTCTATTTCTATCTTTTTCTTGCATGATTATTTTGTAATTTTTCTTTTCTGATTTGACTGTGTATACAACAATTTTATCATAGAGGCTTGATTTTTGTGTGTTTTCATGATTTTTCATGATTTTTATAGGTTATCTTATTTTTCATCCATATAAAAACAAACTAACATCTTATTTTTAGAATGTTGGCCAAAGAAAATTACAAAAATCAAAGAATTAAGCTAATTTTATTCATTTGTTTTCACTAACATCTTTTATTTTCAATGTTTTACATTCCTAGTAAATAAATCACACTTTATTTTCTATAAAGTAAATCTATCTATTTGTTTGTCTTCTTGTTTGGTTGCAATGGTTTTGTATGCTCTTTCTTTGGTGTAACACTAGTGATGATACCTAAAAATCAAAAGAAATATTGTAACTTATCTATTACCTTGGTTGATCTTATGTATACTCTTTCCTTGGCATCACACTAAGTTGATACCTAAAAATTTGAAACAAGTATTAAATATTTATTTTTATTTTATTAAGGGATCTATTGACCATGGATTTCACCACCATGTAATAGGCCAAACGCCATTTCCTAGTGGGGTATATAAATTGAGACCCAACTATTTCAATTGCCTAAGTGGTTATGTGTTTTAAGCACACCATAATATGAGGGGATTTCATGCACTAACACCCAGGGTTTCAATAGCTAACTTGAGATCTGATATTACTAATTGTCAACACACTAAGACCCTAAAATTGTGTTGGGTACTTTAGGATAAGAACAAATAGTATGAATTTGTATATCAATATCTTCCATAGTTTTATTTCGTCTAGATAAGCTCATGTATACCTTAATCTTAGGATTGCCTCTTTACCATTGGACTTTGGTGCATTAGTTAGTGGTTAGCACCGAGAAGTTACTTTCATAACACCCTCAAAACTAAAATTAGTGGGACATGGGCATGGTAGGATCCTCCATGGTTAGTGACTTAAAAAATTAGGCTGTAGCTAATAACACAGATGAGTAAGTGATAGTGGAAAACCCAAAAGTTGTTCACAACCCTTCATCCTAGTTTTCACCTTTTATGTGCAATTGCTTGTTTGTTTAAAATAGAAATTATTTATTATTTCCTTGTGTTTACCATGTGTTGATTTTTTTTTTGCAAACACAATTCTTGTGAGTTTAAATGCTATCCTAAAAATCACAATGTTCTCTCTAAAATCTCAAAAGTATTTAATTAGTAATCAAACTTTTAGTCACTTTAGTACTTTGCTTTACAATAGTCTAACTTGAAGTCTTTTTCATTGTTGATTCAGGTATTTCCTTAGTAGTGTCATCTATTGAAATAATAATGGCTATGTGGAACAACCCCTTGACCAATTTTGTCCCTAATCATAATCCCAATAATATTTATTGTAACCCAGGATTCAATCCGACCAATTTTGATTAAAATCCATATTTGAATCAATATCAAACCAATCATCCAACAAATTCAAATATTAGTTTGAATATTTATTCATCCTCATCTATCCATAAATCAAATCCAAACTTGAATAGTCATTCAAGTTTTTCAAATTAACCTTTATATAGTAATCAAAATCAATCTTTTGATTTTGCATATAATTTACCCCAAAACTCAAACCCAAAATTATTTACCAATCCATCTAGTCCCAACCTTAGCACCAATTCAAATCAAAATTTTGATTCACCTTCACCACCACTTTTAAATGTATATTTGAATGAAAATCCATTCATAAATCAAACTACTATTCACTCCAATCCAATTACATTCTATCCAAATCAAAATTTAATTTATACGCCTTTCAAAACCAACCATTCCAAATTCATCAAAATTAATCATTTGATTTTGCATCCAATCCATTCCCAAGTTTAAACCAAACTACATCAAATTCATAGTTGTTCACAAATCCAGTAGATTTAAGTTTATCAACCTTCACAAATCCATTCTCCCAAGATCATCTCTATCTAAGAAATCCCAAAACATTCCCCATCAACATCATCCTATTTTACAAAGTCAACCAAGTCTCCCATCTACTATTTATAGCCTTGATTCTAACATCCCCTATCACACTAAAAAATGGAAACTAATTCTATGACCTATACCATCTAGTGTCACTCCATCCCTAGAGTTACAATAGTTACAAAACTCCTTACATATCAAACCATCATTATGCCTATTAAGAAAAATTCACTCCTTTAGGGGAACCTTATGATGTATTCTATCAAAAGTTGGTCACTGCAAACCTAGTCACATTTCCAAACACAAAATACTTTGATCTAAATGTTCCAAAACCTAAGTGGTATAGAACTAATGAATATTGTGATTATCACAAAAGTGAAGGCCATTCTCTAAATCATTGTATGAGACTAAATCATTTATTCAAGATCTAATTGAAAAAGGGTACATCAAGGTAGAGTCAAGTGTATCCAAATTTGAAAATCATAGTTTAGGGATATGCCAAGATGTCTTTCTTGAGCCTAATTAAGCCACACTAGTTCCAAGTCAAGGTCATAATCTTTCATCCACTTCTCAAGATCCCATTGATCCTATTTTTGACCCATCCACTTTTAGCCAATCCATATTCCATCAACTTACCTTTGACAACCATGGTTTACCATCCATATTTGATGAAGATCCCATCTTTATTGAAGAGCCTATTTTATACTAAAAACCTATATTTGATCAAGATCTTATCTTTGATTACGATCCCATTTTTGACAAAGATATAATTTTTAACCAAGATCCTATCTTGGATAAAACATTTTTCAACCAATATGGCCTATCACCTATTATCCAAACACCCAAATACTTATCACCTATTCAATATCCCATCATCCCAAAACATGCACCCCAAGTGATATAGGTAATTATAGACAAAATAATCCATGAGAAAGGAATTATCAAACCCATCCATTTTAAAGTAAATGATAGATCCCATAGTATCAGTTAAAAATCATTTTAAAGTCAATGCACATATGTTAGTGATACTTTTGTGGTTTCTAAGGTAACTTCATCCATAATTGAAATACGATCTATTTATAGTCTCTATAAGGACTTTGCTTCCATCACTCCTTTCATAAACATCATAATTCCTTCATTCCATATTACAATCCATTATCTTACACCTTTTTGGGACCAACAATATTACTTACAATTAACTTCCTTCTATGATAGTAAAATAATTGCAAACTTCCTAGCTAGTCTCCTGGTAGAAGAATATCAAGAAATATCTGCATATCCTGAGGAACAACAAGTGTACCTCAATGAAAATAAATCCTTCAATACAAATAAAAAATCCACACCCCATAGTGAAAACATTTTTGAGGCACTATCAGATGATCAAAATACAAATTGTAGTTAAAATCCAAATCAAAATATAGATAATAAAAAATATGAGCCCCTTAGTAAAAACCTCTTTGAGGTGCTATTGGACAATCCAAATATAAATCCAAAAGCATAAAAATAAAGAATAATACCTTGGTGAAAACATTTTTAAGGCACCAATGGTTGATAAAATTAATATATCCTCTATATTAGCAAATTTTTAGGATAGATCCCCATCACAAGTTGAAGATATCATTGAAGAAGCATTAAATGCTCAAATCATACAACTTGCAATTACTCCTAGTTTTGCTAAACGTGATATTTTTGGTCCCATTCACTCTTTAAATCATGACCCATATACTCATCCCCACCATAATTCAATTTATCCAAATCCTTCATGCACTCAACATACATCCTTCATCTAACATACTTTATGCTTCACCCTTTCTAGCAACACTCTCTCTCATAGGGGCTATGACTATATCATGGTAAATTTAGAAGAAGCCAACTTAGAAATTAATGAAGTTACTAAAGACATAGCTGGAATGCATAATTTAAATATCAATAGTGGTAAGCATCATGCATCTCTGACCTTTTTATAAAAATTCTAAGAAAACAAATTGAAAAAAGAAAATTAAAAAAAGAAAAAAGGAAAAAGTAAAAATAAAAAAGAAAAAAGAAAAAAGAAAAAAGAAAAAAGAAAAAATAAAAAAGAAAAAAGAAAAAAGAAAAATGAAAAAGGAAAAAAGAAAAAAGAAAAAAAAAAGAGAAATGAATTCGTCCAAAGGTGAAAACCATTTATATGGTGCCTTGGGCAAGTACCATGATGAAAACTAATTTTTATCATCATGCGTAAAATAATCAATTATTTACAAGTACCCTACACTTGGGGGCAAGCTCATTCATTCTAATCTTATGCATTCTCAATCATCCTTATCCATCATACAAATTTATTAATCCCATCTTATTACCCTAAACCCATCCATGGTTACTCATCCCAAGTTATCTTAAAACATACTTACCCATCCTAAATCTATCCAATCCATCCTAAGCTCATCCTCAACCATCATATACCATTCTTGAATACCCATAACATATCAAAATTCATCCAATCCTTTCCATCATAAAGCCATACTTATTCCCATTTTTGACCTTGATAAGAAAGTAGAAACATCTTGAGACATGTTCTTAGAAACATCTTGGTGTATCTTTGTAATGCTATTTTGATGAGTAAACACTTGGTTCCTACCTCATGTGTTCCCTAGAGTTATCATCTTAATTCCAATCCATTCCTATTCATACATAGTACATATATAATGTATTCCTTCCATCCCCTACCAGTCACTTGATGGTTCTAGAATATGGTCTTCCCTTTGTTGGTATTCCTTGTACATACACCTATATATATATATATATATGGAAAATAGTCAAAAAATCCAAACAAGAAAATAGTCAAAAAATCCAAACAAGAAAATAGTCAAAAAAACACTTGTCCTTAGTTTCAAACCCTGGTCATCCCTTATATGGATTACTCATTAGACATTTCAACATTATCAAAAATCACATATGACAAAGGGTTCTACTCTAGCCAAGGACATCTAAAAACATTATTTACTTATTTTTTTTGCATATTCATTTGCTTACTTGTTTATATATTCATTACCTTTATTGTACATCAAGAGTGTATACTTGCTTCTACAATGTTTGTTTACTTCCATGTTCATTTTATTTACATCATTTTCA
The DNA here is from genome assembly GCA_037957365.1 of Torreya grandis. Lineage (NCBI taxonomy): Eukaryota > Viridiplantae > Streptophyta > Pinopsida > Cupressales > Taxaceae > Torreya > Torreya grandis. The sequence continues at coordinate 1,765,417 of JARHVA010000337.1, forward strand.
TTGTTACAAATATCTCTTTTTATCTTATCCTTTGTTTGTTATTTCTTGTGTCTAGATCACTATGTGTATTACTAATGGTGTTATTTTGATCTTCCATATCATGATGCACTAAGTTTTATCCTTGTGAATCTATTAGTCTTTATGCATATTACATGATAGTCATCATGGTTTTTATATACCATTGGTGCATACTGTCATACATAATATCAAAAATTAGGTTGCTCAACTTTACTTAGTTGTAATTATCATTAGAAATCTAATGTAAAAACAAAATAAACACAAGGAAGCTATCAAACCATCTCACATTTTTAGATAAAGCATCTATGTGTCATATCTCTCTTTCATTCATCCTTATCTCATATATGTTGTCTAATCATTTGATCCATCATCATTAACCCATGTGATCACTACATTTATTTGTTAATTTTTGCATATTAATCATCCACCATCATTTCCTAATCTTTTTATTCAATCTCCTATACATGTCGATTGGGACCGATGAAATCATAATTTCCATCCTTTATCCATCATTCAATCATAATATGCAATCATTAACTTAAGTCTAGCATCCATGGGTCAATCTTACATTACATCATCACTTCTCTTCCCATATTTGGGAGAACTACATGTGGTCTGATATCCACACATGGACATTATCTAAGTGGATTATGTAGGAAGCACTTAGAGACACATGGTATCTGGGGCCATCTCAGCCATCACCTTTCCCATCATCCATTTCATCCATATCTTATATTATCATTTAATTAAAGTGATATATCTCATTATCCATGCTTGTAAATATCAATTTTGTAAATCTTTATCACAAATTAGACAATCTATATTTTTCATTTTCTGGCCTGTGGCCTACCATCATTGAGATATATCATTCCCACATCTGCTCATGACCCCTGAGTCTTAGCACAATCTAAGCATATATTATTTAAAGTGGGACATGTACTTTTTCCAATATCTTTTCTATCATTTAACAACTAGGGGTAAATAGTTTTACATGTACCCTCTAAAATTTTGTAAACATTAGTATTGAGACAAGTATCTGTATTATTGATGATAGTTTTTTAATTTTGATTCCTCCATAATACTAATTGTTTATCCATTTTAAAATTTAAGAAAACATTAAATCACATTATTCAAAGATTGTTTTAAACATCTTGTAATCATTTTTAGCGTAAAATCCACCAGCTATTTGCAAATCAATAACTTTTTTCTATTTAAGGATCTACAGTTTATTATTTCTAGGATATATCATACCCACACCCATTACTTTAGCCCCTGAGCCATTATCAAACAAAAATAAGTGTGTAATCTCTAAGAGGTTTTAATTATTGATTTTCAAAACAAATCTTTGGTTTTAATAAATAGGGGAAAATCTTTTACATTACCAACACATTGTAAATTTGACATCAAAACTAAAATAGATTGATTTTTTGTTCGACTGCTTAACTATTTCTTATTTTCATCAATTTCAAGTGTTTGTTCATTTCTCACACAAACCCTTAAGGAAGCATCATCACACTCATTTTCATTCATTTGGGGCAAATTTTTTCTTCTCCATCATCAATACTCTACTCCTATTCTTTAAAATAATATTGCTTCATAACACCATATTAAAGAGGGGTAAATGTAGACACCTAAATTTTATTTAATGTGTACATGAACCTTAATCATTCTTCTAAATTTTATTAATAATTCTTCTTAATTTATTAATTAACATTTCTTCCTAAAATCAATTAATTGATTTATTCAAATAGTTTTGATAAAGTCAATTGTGCACCTTTTATTCTTTATTTTAATGATTTAATTCCTTAATTTACCAATTCAAACTTCTCCCACTTTTCCTCCCTCATCCCAACTTAATCCATGAAACCTCCACTTCTTATGACTCCTCCACTGAGTTGTCAATCCATTTTGACTAAGTCTGCTAACCAACCGTTCCTTTTCCTCACCTAGTTGAAATAGTCTCCATCCTCATGGATGAGGACTTATCCTCAACTATTGATAATTTGGAACCTTGAAAAAGTCCAATTGATCCTCCACCATTAGATCATAATCCAGTCTTCTATAAATAGGCTTTAGAATCCTCATTTTCAAGGGATATAAATCTTGAGAAATCATAATCAAATCTTACATCCAAAGCAAATCAAAATCAATCTCTTGCATCCAAATTTTACCCATTTCACCTTTGCATTAGAGGAGTGAGCACCACATTTGATAGAGCAAATCAGATTTGAATTGTAATGGATGATTATTATGTCTAACCTATGAAAAACAATTTATTATTGTTTATTGCATTTGTTGCTCTAACATTTGTAGAATTTAGCTTAGAATCGACTTGTTCTTTATCTTTACACTTTTTAATTTATAAAATACCCAAACTAAAACCATTGACTAGAAACACCACCTTACCCAAACCTTCTCTCACTAAACCCATTGTTACCAACATGCCCATCTTCCTAGCCAAAACCATAACCTCTAGACCTTTCCCAACTCTATTATGATCCTATATGATAATTCTTAAAATATTATTATAGACCTCCTACCTCACATTACCTCCTATCGGACCTTATGATCCTCTTGGTTCAAAGCAAGCTTGGTACATTGATCATCAAATTTGTTCCTATCATAGGACACCTAGGCATGACATCAAGAATTGTAAAGCTCTCTAGGCCATTATCCATTAGCTCTATGATGAGAATGATATTTTATTCGATGAAATTCCATTGACTCCTCTACCAATACACCTAATAGTCATTTTCCAACACTTTCCTAATCCTCCACTCTCACCTCAGAGGGACAAAGAATCTACCCAACCTCCCATCACACCTTCCCCCTCTATCCACACCATTAATGTGGTAAAAAAATCACAAAAAAAGTATAAAGGGAAGGCTAAAGTGTCCATTCCATAGACATACCCCCTAATTCATCTTAAACCAAACTCAATCCAAACCTCTATATCTTTAGGTAAAACCAAAGTTACCATCTTAGGAACCTCTGAGGCTAACCCCTCTGAATCTATCATGAGGGTCATTCTTAAGAAACTTCACCAAAATCTAGCTAATATGAGCCTTTAAAAGCTCATTTCCACCTCATCCCACCATCTTCAGGCCATGATAGAGGCTATGCAAACTATCAAGGTCAACCTAGGTGACTTTCTACCTATAGAGGCCTTTGTAGGTGCTCTCAAACTCTCCACCCTTTTTATTTTTAATGACTTAGAGATACCCTCTATCTACCCTAAAGATCTAGATCCTCTTCTCTTTATTAATAACCACATCAACTAGACCCACATCAAATGGGTTATGATCTATGGGGGAGCCAACATAAACATCATCTCTTCCCATGCCTATGACCAACTTAAATTACTAGACAATATCATGTCCCAAATTTCAATTGTGCATTGATCCTTTAACAACACTATGACCACTACCTTGGGAACTATTATCCTCCACATTTATCTAAGATCTCACATGCTCTCTAAACTTTTCTATGTGGTCAAAGGTGAATTATAGTATAATTTTATATTAGGGAGACCTTGGATCCATGTTATGAGTTACATCCCTTATACCCTCCACTATTGTGTCAAATTTAAGCACAAAGGTTTGGTTGTTACCATACAAGCTAACCCAAGACTTTTTAAAACATGCAACATGACCTACCAACCTAATGACATCCTCCTACCTCTAATAAAACCACCCTAAACATCCATCTCTAAGCCCTTAACCACAAAAAATGAAGCCTCACTTCTCCTCCCATGGAGCTATCTACTAGTTCCTCTATTCTAATGAACTAGATACCCACCACTGATCCCTTAGAATCTACTTTCTAATGTGTTACCCTTTGAGAATACCAACTCCTTACCCTTGATGCTTTCTCTAATCCATAAGAGTATGGAAAACTCAACCATTAACGAGGTTATGACCCCAACATTAGAGCCATTACTCCCTTGGGGCCTCTAAGTTATCAAACCCACTTTATCTATGGGGGAATTGACAAGCCTCTTGATGTTGTTGTGACCTCCTCTCCCCCACAACTATTCACCTCTACATTATCTTACTTGGACAACCCAAACTTCACCAAAATATACCTTCATAGGTGTGCCTAGAAAGGATTTAGCTTAAGATGATATGAGTGTTGATGCAGTGGATTGCACCTGGGGCAAGAGGCCAAGCTCCTACCCTTCCACACGCAACAATGGAAACTCTCCTCTCACCTATGGGACCAACGAAGCTAGAGGGGAGAGTCTCTAGATAAGGGCTAGCTCCCTCTGATGTATCTTTTAGGTCTTGGATTCTCCTACTACTAACAAATAAAATGGAAAAATGGGGGGATGAAAAGGGAGAAAGATGATGAAACAAAACCTAAACCTAAACTAAAAAAGGTGATACACCAAAAAAGATGACCCACTCAACCGGAACATACACTTTTCACCAAGAAGCAACACTCATACACTTTATTTGATATGAGAAACTCTTCTATGTTAGTGAGTCAGGGGTCTATAGAGATACAAGGAGGAAGAAACTATCAAAGGTGTCCTCAGACATACTTATGGCAGCCTATTCACAGGTACCTACACTCCTCTAGGGACACTTCTGGAAAACCTACAAAAGAGAAACTCACAATGCACTAGACATGCTGAAATCACCCTATGAAAGCATAAGGAAAATGACTTCACATAGAACAAAGGCATAGAAACATCCAAAAGTGCAGGCTTAAATAGAGGTAAAAATGCTAAGTCTTAATTCAAGGTAAAATTTGGCAGAGTTCTGCCTTACAAGCTCGAGAAAATTTTGGGCAGAGTTTTGCCTTAAGGCTGAGAGCTCAGATCCTTCTCAAATGAGAATTTTTACAATATGTAGAAAAAGAAAGAGAAATTAGCACTTTTTGGGAAAGACTTTGGCACTCCTTTCGTAAGCTGGCCCATTTGCACTCTGACCCTTGGGAAGAGGGAGCTATTTGATTGTCAGTTCCTACTTTGACTTTGGCATCCCAATAGACTACTCCCTTTAAGGCATTTACGTAGCTTGTCTTCTCATAAATGCAAATTGGAGAAAACAAGCCATGCCACTTACTATTTGTGCCATTTGGTGACCACTTGAAAGCACTATTCCAATTGTAGGAATAAATCCCCGAGTTGACACCTCCTCTTGCCACTTGGACTGTCTTGTCCATTTCTTGCCTTGTCTCATCTTAGTTTTGTCTCTTTCTAGCTCCTTCAACCCTCAGGGGCTATCTTTTGGTGGGTTTCTATGTTCCTTGGGCTCCTTTCTAGTTGGTGCTCAAGCATTTAAAAAACAAATGACTATTTCATTATCTTAAAATTGACATCTGAGCACTTATCATTGCTTGAAAACCAACGGCTAGTTCACCATGCTTAACTTTGAGGTCCTCAGGCCCTTCATCCCTTGGACTTTCCTTCAGCTTCCTACTTCAGTCTTTTTTTATTCCTTCAGGTTTCTTCCCAACCACTTTCTTTTGGGCATTCTACATGGATATTTTCCTGTAGATAAAAGTCTGCAATAATTGTTTGGCCGCTTTGCCTTCAAAATTTTTCCTCAGGATTTTTTGCAGACAATTTTCTCATGGCTACTTTCCAAGTGCCCTTCTAAATTCTTTTAGACTTTTTGTCTGAAGGAATTCCTTCAAACAAAAATTTTGAAGGAATTATGCCTTTGCCTTAACAAAATTTGAAAGAACTTACCTTTGCAGATTTCTCTTTGTGGCCTCTTTAAAGTGCTCCCTGCCCTTTGTAAGGGCTCTTGAACCCAGAACTGCCCTCTGCAAGGGCACTTGCCCTTTGGGAGGCTTGAACTTTTGATTGAACAACTCCTTTGAACCAATTGATTGAACTAGTTCAATGGTTAAAACGGTTGTTGAACCATGGCATGAACCGTGTTTTGAACCGAGCAAACCAAGTGATGAACCAAGCTCATTGAACCATTTGATGAACCAAGCCTTGAATTGAGTGAAAAAACCCTTTGATTAAACCAAAAGATATTGAACCATTTGAATTGAGCTGAGCCTTTGAACTTTGTTGATGAACTTTTGCAGTTGAACTAAAGTGTTGAACCTTGCCAACTGAACCAAGTTGTTGAACCTCAATCGTTGAACTGCTGAACTTGACTTTGCATTGAACCAAGTGTTGAACTTAAGTGTTGAACCAAAGCACTGAACCAAAGCATTGAACCAGTTCAGTGGTTCAAATGGTTCAAATATGATAACTTTTGGAAAGATTATGTCGTTAAACCACTCTTCTAACCTTAATAAAAAGCATCTTTGAACCATTTTAGCTCTCTTTTGTTATGAATTTCTTCAAACAAGAGTTCGAAGAAGCTTTATAAAACCTTGCACTCTCTAAACTAGTTCTTCATCTACTAAAAGACTACACCTATAGAGTTCATAGAAATCCCTGTGAAGTTTGTAGAAAACCTATAGAGTCCATAAAAATGGACCTACAAAGTCCATAGAAAACCTCATTACTGTCTCTGTAGAAATGCAAGCTGAGTTCGTAGAAAACTTGTAGAGTCCATAGAAATTTACAAGACTCATGAAAAATCAAAAGTTCTGGCTCAGAATAGCGTGAAAAAGGAGGGGACTAATTTTTGGCCTGTTGGGCAAAAAATGGTCAACAAATTAGTGACTCCCAGGGGAAGCATGCCTGCTATGCTTAGAGACTAGTTGCCTTTTAGTCCATTGGGCATGGAGTTAGATGTAGCTTTGAAAAAGTTAGCCACTTTCTTGAGGGATCTCAGAATAAAACATGAAGCCTTTTACCCCACACACAAAGGAAAACACACACAAGGCTAAAAACACTACTTGTGCAAACTACACTTAGGGAAAGTAGGAAAAGAAACTAAAAGCAAAATACTATGTATAGCTAACCAGGTATATTTGCTTCCCTCTTGGATCAAAGGGAAAATTTCTTAAGTCCCCTCCTTGGCTAGGAAACTTATGGTGCTAGACAAGTGGCTGAATGAAATGGAGACTTGGTGACCTGCTCCTCTTGCCTACCACCTAGATTGGCTTGTATCTGAGTGGATCAGATTCAAACATGCTTCCAACATATACATACTCTATTTGTTCTTGGAATATTGCCTCCTATTGGTTCTTCATGCTAGTGTAGCTCATCAAAAAATCAATCACTACTGGCTCATCACCATAAGCCCCTTGATATGCATCATTGACTGGCTTGTTCTCTTCTGCCTCATGCTCAGGTTCCATGGTATGACCATCCTCCTTGATGATTTCAAAGAAAGTATCTTTAGATTCACCAACCTCTTGAAAGGATAAATCTAAAATCCTACATCCCCTTTGCATACTTATTTGAGTCCCAATGCTGCCTTCTCCACTCTTATCCAGCTCATAGCCTCCTTGAAGAATAGTGCAGCCTACCCCCATGACTTCAAATGAATCATTCAAAACATGAACAAGAGATCATCCATGCTCCTCCATGACATCCATGGTGATCTCCTCCTCATCCACACTCATGAAGTCTCCTTGATTAGTCATGAATGAGCATACTCTTCTTCACTTGCTTCCTTCAAGATAGGTTCCTTCTCGAGAAGGGGTGAAATAAAAGGCTAACAGACAAACTCATGTGTAAAAAGAGGCAGTCCTTGAGCTAGAATCAAATGATTCTCCTCTTTCCATTTAGCCAACACTTCATCTATATTAGGTGTGGCCTGATAGCTCTCTTGGAGGTGTGTAGATGGAGTGTGTTCAGACATGGAATCTACTATTTGGTTTGAAATGTCCATCACACGTTGGCTGAGGAAACTCGCTTTGGACTCCAACTCTGCAATCTACCTATCTATATCTTCTTAGAAGAGCCTTTCTTAGAGGTCACAAACATCCTCATGATGGGTAGGATTAGATTTATCTTCTTTAATGTTTTGAGCAAAACCTTTCTCCTCCTCTTCCTTCCTATCCCAAGGTTCCACTATTTGCTTCCAACTCATGACATTAGGATTGGAATCTTGCTCCTATGAACAGGCAACAACTTTATCCTCTTCAAGGTTTTGAGCTAGTTCATGATGTTCCTTCTTCCAACTTTGGATCTAGAGATCATACTGAGAGACCTAAGGAAGTTGGGGAAGGTCAAGGAGGGTCTACTGATGTACAAGAAGAGCTGTCTAAAGAGAGGCATGTTGGAAAGCTAGGTGCACAGGATTAAGGGTGGGATCAATTGATGCATCGGATGAGCTAGAATGAGCAAGTACCATCTGATAGAAAGGATTTGGCACACAAGAGGGGGATTTCTATAGAAAATGAGGGGGCACACAAGACTCATCAAAATTAGATTGGGAAAGGGAAGCATGGGATCCTTTTAAAACCTCATGAGAAAATGAGGGTAGACCTTGGGCCAAATCACTTGATTTTCATCTCTCCACTTTACCAACACTTTATAAATATTGAAATTAGCTTGAGGATTGGTAAAAGGGGTATCTTTTGGTGTAGGCTCCTCTACAAGGTCTGAAATCTCCATCTCTCTTTCTCTAATCAGTCTCATCTTAACCTCTAAATCCTCAATCTGCTTAGCTAGATTATCTTGAAAGAGTCTTTGTTGGAGCTCATAGGAATCATAATAGAGATGGGGAGTGCATGAAGGTTGCCATGAAGTATAAGAAGTTTCCTGAGGAAGGGTGGGAGGGGCTTGAGAAGGACTAACCTCATTTTGTACCTCACACTCTTGGACAATGTCTTTCTCCTTGCTGCTCCATGACAAAATCACTTTATTCCAGCTCAAGATATTAGGATTGGGAATCTCCTTTTGGGGTGATGGGGCCATAATGTGAGAGGGTAGTGAGGGTTTAGATTCCACTTCCCTTACTACCAAAATTGACTGCTACATTTGAAAATTTGCCAATTTGATCTATCTATCAAGATTAGCCTGAAACACAGGATTTTCTATTTCAGAACTCTCCTCAACATGGTTGGGGAAAGGACTTTGACAAGCTTGACTTAGCTCATAAGCAGGGGCTATGTATGACTAATATGATACTTGGGGTAGTGGGTATGCAGGTTGATAGACTTGGTAAGTCTACCTCTCATGAATACTTAGCTTCTCTTCCAAAGATGCAATCAAACCACTCACATCCAGTATCTCACTTGTAAGCCTATGCCAATTGGCTCTTTCAATAGGAGCCCATTCACTCTTAACCAGATCTAGTGCATTTCTTACTTGATAGATGACATGATTAGGAATTTCTTTGCCACATGCCTTTTTGGTGTCAAGCTCTACTATATACTTTTCATATCCCATCAGTGCTTGTTTGAAGGTAGAAATGGGTTGATTGGCAAAGAGACTGGGTTGAGTAAGAGAAGTGACACATTGAGAAGACTGGGCATAAGGCTGATATAGCTCATGATAGGGCTAAGACTGGTCATGTTAGACCTAATAAGGATCAACATAAGGTTGGTAAGGATCATAGCCAAGCTGGCCAAGGAAAATAAGGTCCATGGCTCTGAACGATCGAATTATACATACCAAAATACTATTTTTTGATGGCACCAAAACTACTTAACCAGTTGATTTAACTTAGAGTCACCATTGGTGTTGATGCAAAAGCCTCCAAAGGCTGGTTGGTTGAAGAACACACCAAAAATTCTTCAACTCTTTGGACAAAACTTGTCCTAGTTGGTCCCACTGGGCATGCCAAAAATTGTTGACGTAGTGGATTGCACCCAGAGCAGGAGGCCGAGCTCCTGCCCTTCCACACGCAATAATGGAAACTCCCCTCTTGTGGGACCAATGAAGCTAGAGGAGAGAGTCTATAGATAAGGGCTAGCTCCCTTTGATGTATCTTTTAGGTCTTGGATTCTCCTACTGCTAACAAATAAAATGGAAAAAGTGGGGGATGAAAACGGAGAAAGATGCTGAAATAGAATCTAAACCCAAACTAAAAAAGGTGATACACCAAATAAGATGACCCATTCAGCCTGAACATACACTTTTCACCAAGAAGTAGTGCCTATACACTTTATTTGATACAATAAACTCTTCTATGTTAGTGGGTTAGGGATTCGTAGAGATAAAAGGAGGAAGAAATTGTCAAAGGTGTCCTTAGACACACTTATGGCAGCCTATTCATAGGCACCTACACTCCTCTAGGGACACTTCTGGCAAACCTACAAAAGAGAAACTCACTATGCACTAGATATGCTGAAATCACCCTATGAAAGCATAAGGATAATGAATTCACATAAAACAAAGGCATAGACACATCCAAAAGTGCTAGCTCAAATAGAGGTAAAAATGCTAAGTCCTAATTCAAGGTAAAATCTGGCAAAAAACTACCTTACAAGCCCGAGAGATTTTTGGGCAAGGTTTTACCTTAAGGCTGAGAGCTTGGATCCTTCTCAAATGAGAATTTTTACAATATATAGAAAAAGAAAGAGAACTTGGTGATTTCTAGGAAAGACTTTGGTGCTCCTTTCACAAGCTGGGCCCTGTGCACTCTGAGCCTTGGGAAGAGGGAGCCATTTGATTGTTGGTTCCTGCTTTGACTTTGGCATCCCAACAGACTGTTCCCTTCAAGGCATTTACATGGCTTTTCTACTTATAAATGAAAACTAGAGAAAACAAGTTCTGCTGCTTACTATTTGTACTATTTGGTGACCACTTAGCAAACACTGTTCCAACTGCAAGAATAAATCCCTGAGTTGACACCTCCTCTCACCACTTTAACTATCTTGTCTATTTCTTGCCTTATCTCATCTTGGTTTTGTCTCTTTTTGGCTCCTTCAGCCCTCATGGGATATCTTTTGGTAGGTCACTACATTCCTTGGGCTCCTTTCTAGTTGGTGCTCAAGCATTTAAATAACAAATGGCTATGTCACTGTCTTAAAATTAATGTCTGTGCACCCATCATTGCTTGAAAACCAATGGCTAGTTCACCGTGCTTAACTTTGATGTCCTCAGGCCCATCACTCCTTGGACTTTCCTTCAGCTTCTTTCTTTGGCCTTTTGTTATTCCTTTGAGTTTCTTCCCAACCACTTTCTTTTGGGCATTCTGCATAGATATTTTCCCGTAGACAAAAAGTCTGCAAGAATTATTCGACTGCTTTGCCTTCAAAATTTTCCCTCACAAGCTTTTTCATGGACAATTTTCTTGTGGCTGCCTTCCAAGTGCCCTTTTGAATTCCTTCAAACTTTTTGTTTGAAGGAATTCCTTTAGACAAAAAGTTTGAAGGAATTATGCCTTTGCCTTAACAAAATATGAAAGAACTTACCTTTGCAGCTTTCTCTTTATGGCCTCTTTGAAGTGCTCCCTGCCCTCCGCAAGGGCTCTTGAACCTAGAACTGCCCTCCGTAAGGGTACTTGCCCTTTAGGAGGCTTGAAATTTTGATTGAACTACTCCTTTGAACCAACCGTTGAACTAATTGATTTAACTAGTTCAATGGTTCAAATAGTTGTTAAACCAAGGCATGAACCAAGTTTTGAACCAAGCAAACCAAGCATTAAACTAAGCTCATTGAACCATTTGATGAACCAAGCCTTGAACCAAGTGAATGAACCCTTTGATTAAACCAAAAGCTATTAAACCATTTGAATTGAGCTGAGCCTTTAAATTTTGCTGATGAACTTTTGCAGTTGAATTGAAGTGTGAAACCTTGTCGACTGAATAAAGTCATTGAACCTCAGCCGTTGAACCACCGAACTTGATTTTGTGTTAAACCAAGTAATGAACTTAAGCATTGAACCAAAGCATTAAACCAAAGCATTGAACTAGTTCAATGGTTCAAATGGTTCAAATATGCTAACTTTTGGAAAGATTATGTCATTGAACCACTCTTCTAACCTTAAGAAAAAGCATCTTTGAACCATTTTAGCTCTCTTTCCTTATGAATTTATTCAAACAAGAGTCTGAAGAAGCTTTGTAAAACCTTGCACTCTCTGAACTCATTCTTCATCTACTGAAAGACTATACCTACAAAGTTTGTAGAAGTCCCTGTGAAGTCTGAGAAAACCTGCAGAGTTTGTAGAAATGGACCTACAGAGTCTGTAGAAAACCTCATCGCTGAGTATGTAGAAATATAAGCTCTATAGAGTCCATATAAATGGAGCTACAGAGTCCATAGAAAACCTAATTTTTTTTTATAAATTTGCAAGACTCATGCAAAATCAAAAGTACTAGCTTAGAATAGCATGAAAAAGGAGGGGACCAATTTTTGGCCTGTTGGGCAAAAAATGGTCAACAATGAGCATGGACCACACACATTGATCTAAATTGAGACATAAAATCCTTAGGAGAAGCATGGCCTTGGATTCATTGTACCTAATAAGAATAAATCCAAATAATCCATCACTCCCATTGTTGAAGAAGAGACCCCTTCCTCAACAACACCCCCTCCACCTAAGTATGAGGATGATGACATTATCCTACCTAACATTTTTTCTATCAACATGATTACTCTTAATCCCCTAACTTATTAAAAGGAAGGGGTATTAGTATCCATCCCTTTAATCTATCCTAAACTATTAGGGGAAGACTTTACTACCATTAACTCTATCTAGTGTTAGGATGATGATTCTATTCTCACCTACCTTTGTGCACCTGACTCTTCCATCCACACATCCTTACCTCCAAATACCTCAGCCATGTTAAATTAATCCACTACGGATATTGACATAGGCACTTTAGACAACCTTCAAAATTTCAAACTATGCCAATCTCTCACCCCTAAGGAACTTTAGGACTTCTCCACCTTCTTCCAAAAATGTAACATCACATTTTCCTGGTCATATGTTGACATGCTTGGTATTGACCTGATAATTTCCATCCACAACATTATAACCAATTATGATGACAAGCCTTTTAGATAGAAACTTTGATGAATTCATCCTTGCATAACCCTTTTTGTCAAATAAGAGCTTCAATGTCTCCTCTCTATCAATTTCATTCAACCCACTGATTATCCCCAATGGGTTTCAAACATCATGCCTATCACTAAAGCCATAGTGAGACTATGTATCTATGTGGACTTTCATGACCTTAACCTCTCCTATCCAAAGGATGAATTTCCACACCTAACATTGACTAAATTATTGATCTTATAGCAGGCCACAAGATGTTGTCCCTCATGAACATATTCTTGTGTTATAATCAAGTTTTGATTGCCCTTGAAGATTAATATAAAAATGCCTTTATTAACCCATGGTGTACTTTATATTATAGGGTCATGCCCTTTGATCTTAATAACATTAGTGCAAATTAACAACATGTTATGATAGAAATCTTCCATGACCTTATCCACATAATTGTCAAGGATTACGTGGATGACCTCCTCAGAAAATCAAAACTTCACAAGGACCACTTAGCCATTCTAAACATTATCTTTGAGAGACTTATCCATTACCATGTCCACCTCAATCCCAAGAAATGTATTTTTGGGGTCTTATCAAGAAAACTATTTGGATTTATTGTTTCCATTTGGGAAATTGAGGTTGATCTAGCCAAGATCAAATCCATCCTCAAGATGCTACCCTTAACTAATCTTAAGTAACTCCATATTTTGTAGGGGAAGCTCCAATCCATTCACCACTTCATATCTTATATCTTAGATAGATGTCAACTCTTCCATCACTTCTTGAAAAAAGGACATCTTTTTCAAGTGGAATATTGATTGTTAAAAGGCATTTGAAGCACTCAAAGATTACTTTCTATCCCCACCTATCCTCACACCTTCTAATAATGACTAACCTTTCTACCTTTACATCTCTACCACTAACCATTCCCTAAGGGCAATGCTTGCCTATCAGGATGAAAAACACAAAAAAAGGCCATGTATTACATAAACCACACCCTTGTAGACTATGAAACTCAGTATACACATATCGAGAAATTATGCTTGGCCCTAGTCTTTATGGCCACCAAGCTTCACCACTACCTTCTTAACCACAAAACTTTCATTATAACCAATATCGACCTACTCAAGTATATACAATTTAAGCCATATCAAAACAAATTTATATTCAAGTGGCTCATTATTTTATCTAAGTTTGACCTTGAGTTCATATGAATTATGAATTTGATTTAAGAGAGGTGTTAGTATCTTGTTAGTGACAAAATAAAATCAAATTAGAAAACTAACACACTAGCTAGCATACATCTCTAGGCCTAGTTACTAGGGAGAGCTTAGTGAGATAAAGAAATTTGAGAACACAACTAAAAATAGAAATAAATAATAAATATGAACACAAAACACCAATTTATTAAAAAATCCTTGATTTCTCTAAAAGGCTCCTTCTTTGGCTTGCTCAGCTTGTGCTTCAAGAGATCTTCTTCAATGGAGTGTGGCTACCTTCATTTCCTCTTGGCACTTTTGGCTTTGGCTTGGCTCGAAAATTTGGAATTATAACACTAAGATGCAATGATTTTTGAATTCATTTGGGCATTATAATTTTGACATAAAATATCTTAAAATTCAATAGGAAAGGCCTCCTATTTATAGATTTTTGAAATGGTTTAGGGATCAACCATGACCATCCATCTCAAGATTGAGATGTGTGGCCATGAATAAATCCAAATATGAAATTAATTATAAAAATATCCCCATTAATATTTGGGATATAGGGGTATTGAATAGGAATGGATGGTCTTAATGAGGCATGGGAGACCCATAATGCTCATATTTTATGCATTTATGGCTTATGGTTGCCACTCCATATGATAATGTCACCTAATGATGTAGTTAATAGAAATAAATTTACAATAAATATTTATTCAACAAGTCCCTTGGAAAATTAACTGAAGGCCCTAATTTGGTTTAATTATCCTAAAACATGATTAGTCAACTTTAGTGCAAATTTTGGCTCTTGGTGCACAAATTAATCAAATTGGTCAAAATGTCTTGTTATTGGTCTAAAATTTTACTGGATTGGAATTAGAAGTTAATTTCATATGCATTTGATCCATTATCCCAGTTAGGATGTTGACAACATCAAATTTAAAAGGCATGTGTCTCATGTAAGAGTTTTGATAGAAAAGAGCAATCTAAAACACCTAGGTGCAAAATTGGCATTTTGACTCAAAATGATATGATCAAAGTTAGCTATCCCATAAATTACATTTCCCCATTTAATGATACTCTAGCCAAAATAAACACTTGAATATATCAATTTCAAATCATTTAATGCATTTTAGTGTTTTAAAGCCAAATTGTGCACTTTGATGGAAATTAGTCAAAAGCCTAGTTGGAAGTTATCGGTGGCCAATTTTAGGTGTCTACAGTTTGCCCTTATTTGGGAAGATGTTGCAAACCATAGGTAAAGCAATATATTCTCAAATAATGAGAAAATACCTGTATGCCAAAAATAAGATGATGGTTGAAGAATAAAGCTCCAAATAGTCTTTAGGAAGCCTAGGATGATGCCCCCTTAAGGGAGTGGTCATCAAATTTATTGATGGATGGTCCCTCAAAAAGAAACAAGAAGAAAGGTAGAATTAACCCATGGTTGAGATTAATCCAAACAAGAAAATGCTTATATGCATTAAGTTAAAAAAGATACTGCTTTGCCCAAAGGTAGTTATAATCAAGAATAAAAGTCTAAATAATGATTTACCCATAGGAAATTATAATCAATAAGAGGACTTGGATTGGCTAAAGATGATGATGCCCTAGTTAGGTTTGATTAAAAATCATATCTCAAGGATACAACCTAAAATATAGATTAAAGATGAGTAGGAATAAAGTGATGAATAGAGGAATGAGATTGATTAATAGAAAATGATTCAATTGTACCTGCTAACGAGGAGATGCTCATCCTTATTAGAAATGATATAAATATAATGACCAATGGGTTAATTTGATCAAGGGTGGGATGGAAGTATTTACCAAGGTGCCAAGGAGAAACTTATATGGCTCCATTGATTGTAGACCTTTTTGAAGCTGATTTTTGATGTAGCATGTGATGATAGGCATCATGATAGAACACCATGAAGTCTTGGATTACATATGCATAAGGAATGACTCTTGATATAATAAACACTCAAAAATAATGCACTAATGATTAAAACTATGATTATCATGTTGACGCATGAATATGGATAGACTCAAGAATAACGTGTAAGAAATCACCCAATGCATACATATAGATTGAGTCAAGGAAATAGTGTTGAAAGCAAAAAAATAGGCAAGAAAACAAACAAATAAATAAAACACACAAAAAACACATAAACAAGCAACTTGAAATAAATAAACAAATAAAAATCTTAAAAACAAAATCAAAAGAAAGCATCCTAACAATGACTTTTCCCTAGTAGGGTGGATCGAGGATAATTGACTAGGCTTAGACAACACAAATGTTTTTTGGATTTTTGAAATGTTATGAATGTTTTTATAATTTTTAGGTATCTTAACTCGTTAGAGAATAACAAGATATCTACTTGCAAAATGGTGAGAGTATTTGGCTTAGATTACTCATAAAATAGAGAGAGCGTATGAAAAGGGGGACTAAGGTGACCTCAAAATGAATTGAGCATGACTTAATTAGTCTTGAAATGACCTCAAGTCATAGTAATTTCATCCACATAAAAGGTAGGGAAAAACCAACTAGGTCCCAACAAGTTCTCAAATCTAGTAAATGATCAGTCAAATGAAAATAGTGATGGTAAGGTGATGTGGCAATACATGGTAAACAAGTGTTTTCCCTAGTTTACCCATAGGTGGTTATAACTAGGATACAATAGTATAGGTCAATGATACTAATTTGCCCATAGATGGTTATAATTAGTAGCAAGATTGGTGAGACATTGATTTGCCCATAGGTAGTTATAATCAGGCTCACATAAACAAACTTGATACAAGATGGAAAATGAAAGATATCTTGTCAAATCAACTATCACACTAATTTCATAGACTATAATTAAAAATAAGGATTTGATTGATTATTGAAATTTGATTATAATCCTCTCACAAAAGGTGTGGGAAGAACCAAATGAACCAAGATCAAAATAGGATTGGGTAAGATGACTAAAAATAGGCTTTGGTCTAAATAGGAATGGAATGATAGAATGGTATGGTCTTGCTAAGGATAATGATGGTTTTTTATAGATTGAAAAAAAAATGGTAAGAGGGTTGCCCCCAAGTGAGAAGGTGATTGGTTTGGATATGCAACAATGGTAAAAGGATATGTAATAGTAGTAATGGTATGGAAATAAAATGGTATGGTACATGTTTTTGGCTTAGGTGCAATTTTTAATTCTATTATTCCTACTGATGGAGAGATGCACATCCTAATCAATAAATGATACAAATAGAATACTTGATCATGTTAATTGATAACCCAAAACTTATCTGAATAATTACTCTATCAATAACTACCTATATATTTGGATGCCAAGAATGCTTTTGTGATCTTCATTGGTCATTGATTTTGATTCCTTCAAACATCGATACAAGGTATCTTTGTAGCCTCTACAAAGGAAAGTGCAACCATGGATGTTAAAAAAGGATAAATAATGGATGGTAGGTTTGATTGTGAAATGGAATGGTAGATGATAATAGACTGTGGAATGGTAGGGAAATAAATGAATATCAGGACTTTCAGTCACACGTAATGTTGTTGATGCTAGATTTGACATAACTTTGGATGTGACAGGGCTGAAGAACTATTATCTTGATAGGACCATCATTTTTTGTTGTTGTTTGGATGTAAGAGTAGCTACCATCTGATTAGACTATAGATAAGAAGCTATTTTGATTTGATCTTTGATTTTGTCTTCATCAAGTAGTGAAGAACTTTTGTGCTCAGCTATCAGTGCCTTGATGAGGTTTTCACCAATGAAGTTGTCTTGATTGTTCTATAATTCCTTTGAGAAGGTTTCACTAAATAATGATGAATTTTAACTTTGATTGTCTTCTATCACTTTCAAAAAAGTTTCACTAGAAGATGCTGAGTTTGAACTTTACTTGTCCTCTAGTGCCTTCGAAAAGGTTTTACTAAGAGAGTGTTCTACTACATGTATTTGGTCTTGGCCTCCTTGATTTTCATCAATTACTATTTCACCATAGATTCAATTTAATAAAGTGTTATTTTATCTATCCCAATTAACACTTGTGGGAGATGGAATGTCAATGATATGGCTATTTTGGTTAATGGTAATGGCATATGAAATGGTAATTAAATGGGGAGAGGTTGTACAATTCTCATAGAAGATACTAGGATAACTTGTGTCAAATTTGAAGTACTCATCCTAAAAAATCATAAAAGGATCATAAATGTATTCAAATTGATCTAAGAGGCATGCATAACCCATGTTGTAACAACTATGAATGCATTCTTCTTCTAAATTTGATTCTAACTCAAGGGACTTTGAATCCAATGTCGAGACTGATGTTGATTCTAATTTTGATACTAAATCTGATCTTGATCCAAGAATAAAACCTAACTCTAAATTTTATTCTTCATCTAATGGGTACTCTATTATAATGATGTCTTGTTGAATGTTTGGTTTTGGACAACTAATGTCCTATGATGGCATAATGGGCTCCACAAAGATTAGTTTGTTAAAGTGAGACTCCTCCATAATGTGAAATAGGTTAAGAGAAAATTCCTCAAGGAATAGATTATCAAGGTGAGACTCTTGAAAAATATGCATATAGTTAAGTTAATGATTTTTTCAAAGGTGGTTACAATCATTAAGAAGTGACTCATCAAAGACTAGCTTGTTAGAGTGAGACTCCTTGACAACTGGTATAGGATCAATAGGAAATTTATCATAGGTTGACTTATTACAAATGGTTGATTCAATAGAAACATATTATATTGGTTGGCTCTATTGGACTTGGTTTCCAATGAGTTGGAAGATAACAGTTTTGAACATAGATTGGTCTTTAAATGATTGGATCAGTTGAGTTTTGGATGGGATTGGTAATAAAGGAGGAATGGCCTATGGTTAGATAATGGTAGGGCATTAGGGAACATGATTGCTTGCATGAGCCAAAGGATAAATTCCTAAGATGGTAAAAATAGGGTGGTGTGGAGCTTGATTGCTCACACAAGTCAAAGGACTAGGTCCTAGAATGATGAAAGGGTGTTGTGGAGCCTGGTTACTTGCATAAGTCAAAGGACTAGATCTAGGAATGGTAATGGTATTCCTTGGATATTATAGAGATTGATAGCTCATAAAATCCAAATGAGGGTTAGGGGTAGTTGATGATCAGATAATAGAAGGATCTCATGGAAATTGATTTCTTTTATAAGCCAAAGCATCCAAGTCTTCCTCATAAACCATATCATTCCAGTCATGAGTTGGCTCATAAGCTAGTTTTTGACTATGTTCCATGTACTGATTATTGCAAAGAGGGTATGGATCCGCATCTTAAATAACATTACATATAGTTAGGTCTTAAAATTCCTCCTCAAAATCTTCATGCCAATCAAGGTCTCGAATTGGATTTTATGGATTTTGACTATGTTCCCCATATGGACTATTGTAGGGAGAATAATAAAACTCCTTAGAAAATTATTTTCTATAGGGGTTCCTAGTGGGATTTTGTGTGGTCATTCTATCATAAGTTGGATTGTACATGACTCCACCATAAGTATAGAGTTCTAAAAACTTTGAAAAATATTTAAAGGACAAATGGTTCAAACTTGGTCTAACTAAGTTGAAGGGGTGGAGCTGTATCTCCAATATGGTCTAAAAGTGGAGTTGTATCTCCAAAATAATTTATGCTAAGAATTGGCATAAAATATTCTAACATCAAATATCTAATTTCAAATGTCATATGCATAAAAGGTCAAGCATTTGAATAAAAATCAGCATGTTAAAAATCTAGGTCCAAGTGTTCCAAACAAGGTCTAAACTAGGAAAGAGGAAAGTTGAGTTACTAGGTATTTTTTCCAAACATGGAGTCAAAAGATAGGCTCAAATAAATAGGCATATGCTAGGATTTTTGGCCAAATGGCATCAAAAGATAGGCTTAACATAAAGGCATGATGTAAATTTAATATAACACGTTTGGAAATAACTTTGACATAAACCCGACACACAGAATCAAACATAAACATGATAAGTTAGCATAAGGCATAAGGCAGAAGGATTTTGGATAAATGTTGTGTTCTCCCAAATAAAGACACAAATTATGATGAGGATAGGTTTTGAATAAACAAACCATCAATAGTTTTCAAAATTAGGTAATTGATTAATCAAAGTTATGCAACCCAAAAGAGAAAGATCTATGTATCAGCCCCACAAATTAAGGCCTAAATAGAAATCAATCAATGTTTGAATCCAAACATAACAAGGTTAATTGAAAACTCAACATTGAAAATAAGTATTTCACCAAATAATCTAGACAAGATTAGACAAAATGATAACACATAATCAAGGTCCAAATGGCAGCTGTGACATGGTTTGAAACAAATAGTTTTGAGAATAATGGTAAATAAGTTTTGAAACAAATTGAGAAACCTAATGACATAAGCATGATAAAATGATGTGATCAATGTTATGTTTCAAAGACTCAAAGGCAAAATGGTTTGATATGATTTTGGCAGTGTAACACTACCCTCTATAACTCAAATGACACACACACAAACAAGTTTAGCAAAAATTTCAAGGCACAAGTGTGGTGTAAAATGACCATCATAAAGCCTCTTTAAAAAAAAGTGATGTATAAAAAAATTGATTTTGACATGGATTATGAACAAAAAAACAAGTTTTAGTCTCAAAACATACCAAGAAAAAATTACTAAAATATACTAAGTATAATCATCCAAATCCTAGCAAGGATATGGTAATGTGGGGTTGAATAAACTATTAAGCTTTCAAATGTTTCTAGGGGAATAAATTTAACATCAAATGATG
The DNA here is from genome assembly GCA_037957365.1 of Torreya grandis. Classification (NCBI taxonomy): domain Eukaryota; kingdom Viridiplantae; phylum Streptophyta; class Pinopsida; order Cupressales; family Taxaceae; genus Torreya; species Torreya grandis. The sequence goes on from JARHVA010000337.1 coordinate 1,786,249, forward strand.
CAAAAGAAAAGCATGGAAATTGGGTTTTTGTGGCACTTGGCTTGTTGCAAAAAGGTATAGTCCTTTTTACAACCACTACATCCTATTGTTCACTCAGTGTAGTGCAATGTCCAAATGCAAATATGTCCTATGTGCAACTCAAAAGAAGTGGATGAATTCAATGACAACAGATGAAACCTTGGGTTAAAGCTTGCCTAAAGAACTCATGGGAGGTAATGAAGTCCTCTTTGTAAGCCAAGTTTGCATGAAATAAAAGACTAATAAAAAGACTTTAGGGTCATTTTCAAGGTCACCCAAACTTTGATGAGTGCTTTATATGACATTATTTCTTAGCATTGGACTAGGATTTTTGAAATAAGGATGGTGCTTTTGATTTCAAGGGTTCTCTAAAGGGGACAAATGGAAGAGCATATACACACAAATCTTATATTTGATAAACAAGTTTTAATTAAACAAATATTAAAAATAAGAAATGACAAGTGTGTTCAATTTTAGAACCCAAATGAGATGTGTGGTGGTGTTCTTTTTTATTTTGACCCCTTGGTCTTAAATTGTAACTTTGAAAGCATAATTATCAAAGTATTCACTTAAGTATCTAAAATTTTCATTAAGACCAAAAATAAAGTTCTTAATTCATTTTAAAACACTCAAATGAAGTGTGAAAGGCACTTATTTAGTTTTATTATATGACTTTACATTTATATCCTACAATAAAAATGTTAGCACTTTGTTTAGCCTTGAAGCACATTTATCAAATAAGGTAACCTTGAAGGGCAAAATCTGTCAACCTGAAGTCAAAATTACCAGAAAGAAAATGTGTTAGATTATAAAATATTAAAAAATATATAATGAAAATTTGAAAAATAATAATATTAAATATATTAATACCTAAAAACAACAAATTATAATGCTAAAAATATAATATAACACAACACATAAAATCCTGCACATAAAATATAAAAACCTGCAGTTAGTATTTTTAACATAACTTTTAAAATATAGATCAGTTTGCTAAAATTTTTTGAGAGGTTGTAAATAAATATATATAAAAAATATTTGAAAAATTTTAGATTCCAAAAAGTGAATATAATAAGTTGTAAACTCTATTATAGCCATTTTTACCAAAAAAATAAAAATAGAAAGTGACAGTTACTAAAATAGCTATAACTTCTAAAATATAAAGAATATTTTCGTAAAATTTTTAGAAAATATCAATGACATATTTATATATATTAATAATTTTTTTATATAAAATAATTAATTAAATAAAAATTTATTACTTCTTTAATGACCATTTTTACTCAAAGCAAAAAACAACAACAAAAAAAAGAATCAAAACTATGAAACACAAAAAATATTGTGGATTGTGCTCTCATGAAGATTATCCCACAAGGAGTGAAATTATGTAAAATATTAATTTGACTCAAGAGAGGTATTATTATCTTTTTACTGACAAAATGAAATCAATTTGAAAAATCAATGCACTAGCTAGTATACATCTCTAGGCCTAGTTACTAGGGAGAGTTTAATGAGAGAAAGCCATTTGAAAACAAAATTCAAAATGGAAATAACTAAGACATATGAACAAAAAATACCAATTTATTAAAAAATCCTTCATTTCTCCAAAAGGATCCTTCTTTGGCTTGCTCAGCTTGTGCTTCAAGAGATCTTCTTCAATGGAGTGTGGCTACCTTCATATCCTCTTGGCACCTTTGGCTTTGGCTTGGCTCAACAATTTGGAATTATAACACTTAGATGAAATGATTTTTGAATGCATTTGGGAATTATAATTTTGGCATAAAATATTTTAAAATTCAATAGGCAAGGCATTATATTTATAGATTTTTGGAATGGTTTGAGGATCAACCATGACTGTCCATCTCAAGATTGAGATGTGTGGCCACGAATAAATCTAAATATGAAATTCATTATAAAAATATTCCCATTAATATTTGGGATATAATGGTATTGAATAGGCATGGATGTTATTAATGAGGCATGGCGGGTCTTAATGAGGCTTGGGAGACCCATAATCTTGATATTTTATGCATTTATGGCTTATGGATGCCACCCCATATGATGATGTCACCTAATGATGCAATTAATAGAAATAAATTTCCAATAAAGATTTATTCAACAATTTTCTTATAAAATTAACTTAAGGCCCTAATTTCATTTAATTAGACTAAAACATTATTAGCCAACTTTAGTGCAAATTTTGGCTCTTAATGCATAAATTAATCAAATTGGTCAAAATGTCTTATTATTAGTCCAAAATTTGACTAGATTGGAATTAGAAGTCAATGTTAGATGCATTAGATCCATTATCCCATTTATGATGTTACCAAAACCAAATAACAAAGGCATGTGTCTCACGTAATAGATTTGATAGAAAAGAACAATCCAGAGCACCTAGGTGTAAAATTGGCATTTTAACTAGAAATGATTTGATCAAAGTTAGCTAGAACATAAATTACATTGCTCCATTTAATGATACTTTGAACAAAATCAGCACTTTAATATATCAAATTCAACTCATTTAACGCATTTTAGTGTTTTTAAGCCAAATTATGCACTTTGGTGGAAATTGGTCAAAAGCCTAGTTGGAGGTTATCGATGGCTAGTTTTAGGTGTCTACAGTTACTAAAGTAGAAGTTAATTAAGGTACAGGTCATTATTGACTAGTTGGCTAATGTAACCCTATAAATAATCCAAACTCATTTGAAATTTCTAAATGAGTCCATTGTAAACCTATCCCAAACAAACTTCACTAATCACATAAACATGTTTTTCGATGGTTCCAATTGTCAACATGGTGGGGGAACCAGTATCATCCTTATCCCCTTATCTATGATCCACTTCATTTATATTTTAAACTTGAATTTTAATGTACCAACAATATGGTTTAATATGAAGCTCTAGTAACAGGTCTCCAAACTACATTAGCCTTGGGAGTCAGAATGATCAACATCTTTGGCAACTCCCAACTTATGGTCAATCAAGTCAATGGAATCTACCAGTGTAAAAATGAGATTATTCAACTATATTGATAGTTATTCATATAAATATTGACATCATTTGAACACTACCATATTCAAACCACCCCATGATCTAATAATAAGTTTATTGACACCATGTCTTCTCTTGCCTCCCATATCCTATTAATACCCTCAGACTCTAAGCTATCAGTCATTATCCATCACCTCACCAAACATTCCTAAATTAAGTTAGGCACTCCAACCATGTTTAATGTGGAGGAGATCCAACCTATCCTCTAGTATCAACAAACCTTCAACTACATGAACCTTGGCATAGTTCCATTTGGCCTCTCTAGGAATGCCCATCGAGCATTTATTTAGAGAACCTCATATTATACCATTATGGGAGGCATCCTCTATAAATGTGGTTTTCTATTCCATTTCCTTCATGGTCCAAAATCCTCTCACACTATCAAGGAAATTCATGATGGTATCTATGGGGGTTACTTTAGTGGACTTGTTATGGCTAAGCGCATCCTTTGCTTAGGTTATTACTAGCCTACCCTTAATCAAGGCTATTGTGATTATGTGAAAAAGTGTGTCAAGTGTTAATAACATGCTAATTTGCATCATGTACCCAACCATAGCCTTTATGTTTTTACTAACTACTAGCCTTTCTCATAATGGGGTTTAGACCTTATGGTGAGATTAAACCCCACTCTTCACAATGACATCACTCTCTCATCATTGTGATTGAATATTTCACCAAATGGGTAGAGGTTATTCCTGTTGTCTCAATAAAAGCTAAAAAGATTATTGAATTTATCACCCATCATATCATTTTCTACTTTAGTGTTCCCTATAAAATGATCATTGACAATGAAAAATACTTCAAAAATGATTAAGTTCAAGGTCTTTATGACGTATTTGGTATAAAACTTAGTTTTTCATCATGCTATCATCCATAAGCAAATAGACAAGCAAAGACCTCTAACAAAACCCTTAACAACATGCTTAATAAAATGGTCAATGCCTAAGGTCAAGATTGGCACTTACACATCCCTTTCACCTTATGGGCATATCATACTAGAATCTAAACCCCTATAGGCACTACATATTTTTCCCTCATGTTTGGAGCTAAATCTATGTTGCCTCTTGAGGTCCAAATACCCTCTCTTCACAAATCTTTGTATGACCTTATTTTGGAAGATGATTACTCTAAAAAATGTTTATCCCAGAGCTACTTGATGAGTGTCATTTAGACACTCTTTCCCATCTTCATGTCTAGCAAAAATGAATCAAGTGTGCTTATAACAAACACCTGCAAGTTTAAGAATTCAATATTAGAGATCTCATCCTCAAGGAAAATCAACATGTAACTAATATAGAGAAAATCAAAAAGGGCAAATTTGCTTTCAATTGGCTTGGACACTACATCGTAACCCATAAGTATGGATCAAGAGCTTATCATTTATCTTCCCTTCAAGGTAGACCAAAACTTGAGCCTCTCAATGCTTCACATCTACATGCTTTCTATTATTAAATAGGGGTCACAATCATCATTGGTTTAACTTAAGCTCATCCCCAACAACCACATTCATTCCCCTCTTATTAAGGGAAACCAACTATAACTAAATCATGTGATTATCTATCACATTCATAGCCTAATCTTAAACTATGGGTACCATAACTCTACTTATGGTATGATTCTCATGGTACTTCCCATCTCCTCAAGATTGGTTCCCATGGTTGTTGTCATCTACACCTCTTTTCACCTACTAAACCTTCTTGTGATATTAGTTTTTGTCTTCATAAAGGTAACCCATTGAGCATTTATAAGTAAGTATATGTCAAGAAAAATTAAACAATAACAAAATCAATATCAAAAGTCAAACCAAATCATGAGTCATTCTTAGAATTTATAGACTACTCCCTTGAAGGAAAGCTATTAAAAACTCATCTAAAATTAAAAAAAATAAGGTGGAATACTCCCTTGAAGGATAACTATCACAAGCATTTGGACTAGGCACATAAACTTAAAGCATTCCCATGAAGGATTGCTAAGTAATGCACTTGTCAAAAGTTAGCAATTTCTTGGAAGCTTCCCACATCGATCATCTTCCCCAACCACAAGCAAAATCAAAATAAGCAAAAACCCATAAGCAACAACAAAATAATTTTGAAAGCCACAATCAACTCTCATAAAAACAATAAATCTTGGAAATTCACAATCATCTCTCCTCAGTAGACTTCCTACATCAGTCAGTCTACACTTTATACATGAGCATAGACTTGCTTATACTATCCTCTTGGAAACCTATAGAAAAGGCATGCTGGTCTCACAAAAGGTTCCAGTTCCACCCATCCTCCCTCCATATATCATATACATAGGATTGTGATCTTACTTGACACAATGTGATCATGATACTCATTTACCAATCAAAATATGCTAATGTGAAGTGTTTGAAAGGCTCACTTTCACTAAGCCATTCCAAATTCAGGTTTTATTTCTTGTCCTTACCAATAAAGAGGCATCATGTTTCTTTTATTATCTTTTATTAGTTCATACCTCTCATGATCCTTATCACTTTCCTAAACATTTAGTTTGTTACCTACTTACTCTATGTAGTCTCATTACATCTTCACCCATATTCATAATATATCTCATCATCATAAGAAACACATATCAAATCAAAAGCATAACATTATGAGCTATATCTATGAATGCCATCATCTACCTATCTATGATCAAAACACCATCATATCACGTCATGCCATAAACATAATCCTCTCCATCTACCATCAAAACATCATGAAAACATATATTATATGCTAAATTCATTCTCATTAGCATAAACAAAATGAATAATCAAAACATCATGAACAATATCATATGTCATCTACCAATCTATCCATAACATTACCATAATACATCTCATGCAAACCACATCATCATAACCATAACTGAAGCCATTAATAATTATATCATCATATACCATATATCCACCCATAATACATCCTATCATATCCATGAACAAGATCAAAGCATTATAACTATCTTCTAAACATTGCATGCCTAAGATATTGAGTCAAACCTCTCATAAAACATATATAGGAAACCATAAACCATCAACCATTATCATAAACATGAATAAACCCATTAAGCATATCAACCATGAACCATAAACATACATCATATATCACATTGTAAACCATGCATCCTCATCATATACATCATGCCATCATAAATACATGTAACAATGTGTAAACTCTCCCCCAAAACATGTACATCTTGTTGCATTGACACATAGGTTGGTATAAAAAATAATGTACACATATCTATATTGTCATATCAACACATATGAATACATCAATCTCTCAAAGCACTAGGACCACTACCACTTGCACCACTGCTACTAACCCCACCTATACCAGTACCCCCATCTAGTGGTGGTCCTCTTGGGATACTTTCTTGGTGACCCACTCTAGAGGCCCACTATCTTTGGGTAGCTATAGATGGCCCATCAACCAAATTATATATGTACTCCCTATATCTCATCACTTATGGTAGCTGACCCAACACCATCACCTCATAATACATGAGCTCTTTAATATTGGCTATGTATCAAAGCCTTGAAACTATGTTTGGTGGTCCTCTAGTCATCAATGCTAGTCTCCCTCCTATTATTACCCTCTATCTAAGATCATCTCTCTCCTGCATGACTACCTCAAGGATGCCTATGCCTGATCTTCCTCTACTATGATAGTCACCACCTAAACTTATAGAATAATAATTTGACCCTATATTTGGGCCTATACTATAGTGAGTGCTATTACCACCTAGTTATCCCCCTGAACCTATGCCCTTAGCAGGTCTACATCCATGGCCTATTGGCCCCCATCACCCCATTTAAGTTAGCTACCATATACCTACCCTAAAATTAGGATGTGTATCCATTAATAACCCCCACATCATCAATAGGAGATTTAATTAGTAGCTCCTCATAATCAAGCACAATACTTTGATGTTGTGGCTTGGGAAACATAAACTCGACCTCTTCTCTCTTGTATCAAGGAAAGTCAAGTGAGATCCCTTAAACCAACACAACCTATCTTTACATATGATCAAAAAGGATGAGCTCATCCTCACCATTTTGATGGTCATATATCTACTACCAGCTCTAAAGACCTACTGTATGATATCTAAGTCTTGTCCACTAAGGCCACCCAACCTATGGTCTCCATATAACATCTCTAACCACTATAACCTATAATGCATCCTAGAACCACTCAAAAATATTTGGATCCTCAACCTTCCCCTATCATAACACCACCTCTCCTCAACCATAGGAAGATCACTGTGTAATTATTTAGTAGATAACCCTCCACCAATAGCCCTAAGGGTCTTAATACTTGAATATGCTCAAATGCCTAATAGTGAAGTACAAATCTAACACTAATCCCATACTACTTATGTGATCAAAATCCTCAAAGCTCTTGGTATATCCACACCATTAATACTAGGGCCCATCTAAATATAGTCCTCTCCAATAACATCTTAACTAAAACACTAAGTAACAAATGTGGAAACTACCCTCCAATTGAGTCAAGTAACATGAAACTCATCAAGGCCATCATCATCATTATGAGTAAACATCTATCCTCATGAGTCCTCTAGTATAATAGACCTTAAATTAATCCACCTACATGAAAATGTGCATAAATTTGATCTGTATCATATATCAGATCCATGAAATAATCTTTTTCATCACTCTCTATGTGGTAGACTAGATCTTAGAATAGTAATTTTGTGATCCTATGTACATCCTCTGGGAGTATGGTGATCTCTGAAATCAATATCCAAAAAGTGTTCATCACAAGATCCCATATCTTGATGAGAATGATGATCATCATAAGATCTTAGGGTAGGTGATGATAGTGTCCCATAACACCTAATATAGTGGCCTCCATATGCCTCCACTCACCAGTAGTCATGACATCACAAATATCTATAAAAAGCATGACAACTTAGTCCCTCAACCGAATCTGCTCATGAGCCTGTAAACAAAACATACATCAAACATGCACACTTCATTTTCCACCTATAATATGAGTACTAACTTATAAATCTCCTTAACCTATTTTGATTCACCCCATTATATCCTTTTTTAAAACCACACATATTTTATCCCCTATCTTCCCAACAATTATCAGAACCCCATTATCTACGCTTATACTCACCTTGTCAAATAAACTATCCTAAAAAATCTATCAACCATCACCTATTTTCTCTAATCTTAAAATATTTTAAACCAAACACCTTTTTCAAAACCTACCCCTTTTTACCCAATCCTTCGACCACAGATGGTTCCTAGAACTGTCATTGGTCCCTTAGGACTGGTTATCATCCTCGAGCTTGACTGATGTTGGTTGAGGTAAACCATCACTAGTCCCTATCTACACCTAGCAACAAGAAGAATCAAAACCTTGAACTTTGTAAAACCTACAAAACCCTACCAATTTGCCTAAATTCCACCTTTACAGTCTTTTCTACCCAATGCCTACCTCAACTACCTACATTTACCCAATTTTTTTACCCATTTACCTACTTTATGTAAAACCGTAGACCTAGGGTAACCAAACCAAAATGCTTAAAACCCATTTTCTCCCCTCTAATTCCTACCAACACATATTATTCCACCCATAAACTCACCTAGCTATCAATTTAAAATGCAACCTCCTCATTCTATGATCATTGGCATGGTCAAAGGCCTTGCCCCACCACTTCACCATATCCTTGACCACCCTCTATCAGCTTGATCCTTGCTTGGACAAATAAACCAATCCCAACCTTCCACTTCAACAACATTAGCACACAAATGACTAACATGCACTATTCACCCAAAGAAAAATGCCAAAAGTCAAATGGTGAAAAATAATTCACCTTTTCACTTTTAACCTACCATCTTTTTAGGGTTTCACCTTGACCATCATCGGTTAGGGTGACCAATACCAGTTGACCCTTGGGGCTAACCCTGAATACCACTGGTTAGGGTCCCCTTTCCCCTTTTTAAAAATTTAAGGCATCCCATTATCTACCTAGATGGGAAGAACTACATTTGGCTTCTAATTTTTTGTTTTATATTATGTCTATAGAACTATGTAAGTAGTGTCCACTTACCTAGTGCATATGGAGGCAGTTTGACCACCCCATCTAACCAAACTCTCACCTTTGGCCACATCCACCTTGATGTTGGTCATTTTTGACCCACTTTATTCATGTATTTTGCACTGACCATGCTTGGTACTTTTCACCATGAAGACTAACCTTGCCTTGTTGACTATTCATTTTTGCACCACCTAGTGTACAACCAGATCATTTATGTATTTTCAAAGGAATTTCCTACTTTAGATACCCATGCCACTTGAATTATTGGTGTTTTTCACTAGGAAAACTTCTTAGCTTGGATACCCATGAAAATACTACACCCCACTTTAGAGACTAATAGGTATATCCAACTACCATTCTTAAATGTGGTCACACGATACACTGGTCACTTGTCTTCTTAGTACTGACCCTTATTTTTACCAACATTAGGAAATTTAGTCTTTACGTGATCATGACTATTGAACTTAGTTGTATTTTATGCATATATTTCATTTCAAATGACCAACCATTCTTTTGTCACCTACCTCACAACCCACCATCTACACATTATCAAACCCTGATCCAATTTTGCCTTACCTCATCAACTTCTAGTTTGAGGGTGAATACTTCCTCCCATACTCAGGGTAATGAGACCTTTGACCAGCATCAATTATTTTGTTTTGCATATTGTTAATTCAAATTTTCATAATAAAAATGGGCAAAATGTAGACACTATAAAACCACACACATCATCCTAATTGTCAAAATGCCTTGGATTTATATTTAACCTCTTTTCACTATACTTACAAGGTTGAAAAACCTACCTGACCTAGCACACTCACCTAACCCAGAGTTAAGTTAATCACCTATCTAACTTAATTCACCTCTTAACTTTTTTAACCCACCTTTTCCATAGACCCTTGACTGATGATGGTTAAGGTGACCAATGACAATCACCCTGAGTGGTGACAGTCACCTTGATTGGTGATAGTCAGGTTACACCACCTAGACTTTTAACATGTAAGCCACATGCAAACTACCACTTTGATTTTATAAATAGTTTGTCTAAATATTTTTACAAGCCTTTACATGGAAAATTTATATTTAGATGGCCTAGTTACAACTTCACTTCCACCTCTTACTTGTGACTATAGGAGAGAGGCCTAAGAGGCCAAATCCATCTATAATTGTTATCAAGAGCATTATGTATCTAGAATATCTTTTTGTAAATAAATTGTCATCATTAATATTATCAAGTGTCATCAGCCATATTATTGGGATCCAACTCATTGTCACCTCTCAACCAAGCTTTTAGGTACCTTTACTCTATCAAAATTAAGCTAGATTTTGCTAATAAGCAATCCATCTCAACCATCTACCCAACTGACTTGTGGTAAGGTAAGTGTTTGATTTTTGGTAGTTACTTATCATATTTTCATTTTAAGAGTAGTCTATCCCTTATCTACCTCTTAGAACTTACCTTTTGAATCCCATCTATTAACAACACCAACCCAATTCCACTGATAGGAAACTAGTGATGGTTGCTTGATTGGTGATGGTTAGCCTCAACCAATGATGGTTAGATGACCAGTGATGATTTACCTCAACTAAAAAAGGTCATTTTTACCATTGATGATTCACTATCAGGCAAATTTCTAGCAAGCTCCTTTTACCTACCTACACCCAACCAAATCTAGTTTTCCATGTCCCTGCCCATTCGTAAACCCCTGCATAATTTTTTAAACCATACCCCAACACCTTAACACTAATATTAATTATTTTATCACTAATTTGATCATTTCTAGTCTATTTTATAATAAAGCATTATTCTATTCAATTTTAGTACCTTTTGATTATTGATGCAAGTATCTTCTTTATAGTTTTGTGAACTTAATTATATAAAATGTGTAGATTGACAACCCCTAAGGAAGCTGTTACTTCTAGGATCTAGATATTACTAGGTAATCCACCCAACTATCTATCTAAAAAATAAGTTTGCTTTCATGATTTCTTATCTACAAGTCTTCCTCCCAAGACAAAGAGGAGATATTCACAATCTTCTGATTCAATACACGCACAACCAAACATGTTTTTTAACCACACCTGTATCAAGTTTATTTTTTCTCTTCCATAGAACTTAAAATGAAAATTTACATGAAATAGTGAGCTCATCAAAGATAGAGATACCATCAATCTAAGGAGGAATAGGTGCCAATTGTCATGCAGGGGGATCCAACAGTAACTTTATGACATAGTTTATCTATAAAGATACCAATAAAAAGAGGACCATAATGGGCTTAGGTGGTGAATATTGGATTTGTATTGGTGTGTATATAGTTGATAGAGGAGGTGATAAATAATCAAATAGATGGGGATATTGTGATCAATGACACTAACACTAACGAGAAATGTTTTAATTTGATTTAAGTTTTTGATAAAGAACACTAGTTGCATAATTGATTATGGTAGATAGATGATTTGATGTGTGTGTGTGTGTGTGTGTGTGTGTGTGTGTGTGTGTGTGTGTGTGTGTGTGTGTGTGTGTGTGTGTGTGTGTGTGTGTGTGTGTGTGTGTGTGTGCGTGCATGCGTGTGCGTGTTTTGTGTGCACGTACGTGCGTGTGTGTGTGTGTGTGTGTGTGTGTGTGTGTGTGTGTGTGTGTGTGTGTGTGTGTGTGTGTGTGTGTGTGTGTGTGTGTGTGTGTGTGTGTGTGTGTGTGTGTGTGTGTGTGTGTGTGTGTGTGTGTGTGTGTGTGTGTGATCTAATGTTCTATCTAGTTTTTGGTTTTGTAGATCTTAAGATAGAGGTTAGATGGGGAGCCCTAGTTATAGCCACACATCATGATATTTTAGATAAGGTGTTGGTACCATATGACCCTACCATGATGGATGATCCTATGGTACCATCCTCCTTAGCCTAGGTGAGCTAATTTATAATGGTAGGAAAGGCTAAAAGGTAGCTGTAGGCATGTAGTGATGGGTCACAGCCACCAATAGGGGTTGGAGCTAGAGAGGCATAGGCTTGACAAGCCCTATCATAGGAGTGAGCTATGCACATGGTGACTATCATCCAACTAGGATAGGGATATGACTATGTGGCTAATCTATAAGGACAAGTTGTTGTATTTAGATACCAAAATACCTCTTTACAATGCACTATTCAAAGGGGTTAGTCATAGGCATCTATGGGTAGCATGGCTAGGCCACAAGATAGTTAGGATGAAACACAACCTTAGAGTTGTAGCTATTATATTTTATACTTTGTATTTTACAAAACACATGTTACACACACATTTATGTTGATAGTTTCATTGATCTCATGATTCATTCTTGGATTTGGATGTGGATACATGATTATATTTCCTTTCTAGCACTTGTATTTAGCTTTTGTTGTATATGCTATGGGACATATATGATATGTGTTTTATTTTATATCATTATGTGAGACACATACGTGGTCAAAAATAAAAAAAGATGAAGGTTTGGAAAAGTATAATTAATCAAAACAAATTTAATACACACTATATCATGATGGGAAATGTGTAAAAATAAGAGATGACAAAGTATAATAAACCAAAGATGGTTTACAAGATAACAAATATTTTAAAACCATGTAAAGATTTGTACCAAATTAAAACAAATAAAAATCATAATATATCACATTAGGAAGTATGAAAATATTGTAATAAAATGGAAGGCACATGGAAAACTAATGGTATAAAAACAAAAATAATTAAGTCAATTAATCATACTAAATTAATCTAGGAAGTATAAAATGAAAGACAAAATGTAAAAATGAAAAATAAATTAATCACACTAATTCAAACTGGAAAGTATGAAAAATTTAATAAAAATGGTTGTAAGCATACACAATAATTAAATAAGAAGATAAAAGTGAAAGATGTATGAAGTAAGCATAAAACATACTAAATCAAGATGGGAATTATGTCAATGACATGTAACTCATAATTGAAAACTAATTATCTCAAATTTGACACATGTAATTTCATTGTGACTTAGTTATAGTAGGAACTGGGTATTGGAATATTTTGTGAGGAGGGCCTAGTCCTATCCATGGTCTTACACTACAACTCACAAAGGGGACACCAATGAGGTGAAAATAACTTTGGGAATTAAAACTATGTTTTTAATGTGGTAATTTGTGAGGAGGGCCTAGTCCTATCCATGGTCTTACACTAAAACTCAAAAAGGAAACACCAATGAGGTGAATGGTAATGAGGAAATGATTTATTATGGTAATTTTTGAGGAGAGCTTGATGTTATCCATGGTATTACACTACAAATCACAAAGGGAAACCCTAGGGGAAATGATCAACTAACGAAGCAATATTTATCATGGGGAAATATTAGAAGTGTTATAATGAAAGAGGGACTATAAAAATCATGACATGGGAATATATAAGAAGACCTTAAGAAACATGAGGCATACTAGGTACAAAAGAGAAACACTAAAAGTTTAGTGACCATCAAAATACAAAGGATACCTGATCATAATAAACACAAAGTTGCATAGGAAAATAAGTGAGATACCAAGATTGATTCATGATAGCTATATGAATAAGAAAAGTAATTTGGAATACCTTCCTAAACATGTTCCAAATTCTTTAGGACCTTTTATAGAGATATTAGTATACTACAAATATTGGGTAGTTGTGTGAGAAATTATGTGACACTAAAATATTTTTATTGTTGTTGTTGTTGTTTTTTTTTTTTTCCTATCCCAATCTACTGGCCTACCACACCCCAATATACCTTGACTCTATCATGAGGCCAACTATGGAGTTTGAGATTTGATTATAAAAAGTAGATGTGATATAATCACATATTTTAGTATGATTTGACTTTGAATTTATATGTTTCCTTTTGCATCATTGCCTTTTTTATTTAAATGATTTGGCTTTTAACTTTTTTTTATGGATTTTATGATTCCTCTTCCATATGGATTTAGAAAAACCAACATGAGTGATAGAAGTGATACACATGAATGAGATTTAGAATTTGGTTAAAATAATCTAATAATCCAAAGATATGACTGAATAAACACTTAAGCTTAGCTATGAACTAGTATGTAGTCTCAAATTTCAACCATATGTATGCTTAGTATGTGAAAGGGATATAGAGGAATAAAGGGAGATCTAAAGTATATCAAAAAATAGAAGTACAATGAGATGTCTTATTACTAATTAATCATATGGTAAAGAAAGATTTATTAAGGGGATCAAGGTTTATATAAGAAAATCACAATAATAATTATTTGAGTTTTAATTGAGATGAGGTAAAAAATAATCATTTTAAAATAAAAAGAAAACCATGAAAGAAAGGAACTCATAGAAATAAGTGTGTAATTATGGAAAGAATAATAAGAATCCATAATAAAAGATGAAAGTAAATGAAACCATATACAAAATATAAAGCATAATATAAAAATACATGTGAAATATATAAGTGAAACCAAATTTGACACATAACCAAGTGTATAAGATATACAAAAAAGGCTCAAAAATTCCAATCCAAAACCATAATGAAGAATAAACTGAAAGAACACCATGCCATTTTCAAAAATACTCATAAAATTTCTCAAAAATATTATCAATGACATCTAAAACATCTCTATGAAGTTGGATATTAATGGTAGCTAGAGTTTCACCAATGTCATGGAAAGATGTTCAAAGGCTTCTCTCTGAATCTCCTAAATGAAGGTGTAGTTGAAGGATCATGCTCATGAGTGTTCTCATGCATAGAAAACTCAAGGAAAAGAATAAGTGCCAGAATAGGAATGGTATCTACAGAATGAAAAGGAGGCACCAATGGTGGAGAAGGAGTAACCATAGGGGGAAAAATAACCATAGGTGGGGAAGGAAATGCAGGTGGGGAAAGAGGTACCATGAGTGAAGAAGGAAGTGCAATGGGTGAAGAAGAAGGAACCTTATTACATGAGATGCCTATGGAAGGAGGAATAGATAATAATAAGCATCAATAAAAGGTGATCATGAAGGTACTAATGGAGAATATGATAGTGATTGATATGATGGGTACTATAATGGTGCCAAAGACAATATACCTCCCCATATTTAGGGATATACTTAGGTAAAAAATTAAGATAAGGTATATCCTTGTCTTTGGGTTGAGAAAGGGTGGGACATAATGTGCTAATATATTACCTAAGATTTTGGCAAAGGGTGGATGAATTATTATCTATCCCATGGAAGTAACATATATAATTGTTAATAGACTTTGGGGGTTATTGTCACTCAATTTTGTACCCTTGGAGAGGTAGTTCAAGCCTAATCAAATTGAGTGAAACAATGGGGTTACCCCTAGACTTGTGGGTTGTCTATAGTGGGGTTAAACCTTTATATTGAAGGGATAACTCCCTTGATATATCTATTTAAGCTCATCACCTATGCTACTAACTTTTTAGGATCAAAAGGGAAAGAGAAAACATGAAAGAACCCTAATATAATGAGGTGATGCACAAAATGTGAATTTATAACTACCAACCAACTTTAATTGCACTTTAAACAAGATCCTAACCTGCACATGACACTAATCCAAATCTGCCTCTCTACATTAGTATTTCTCATGGAGGTTTATGAAGAAAGATTAAGTTAGGAGGACTAAACAAGAGGTCATAACATAACACTAGTGAAGAGATAAATAAATAAAGTCATACACACTTCATTTAAACAATCAAATATACCTTCAAAAAGAATTTCAAACTAGATATGAATGCTAATAAGGACAACATGCCAAGGAAGTGAATTTATCACTTAACAAGATCAATTAATCTAGCATGCACATTGAAATAGTATATGAAGAAGGTAAAACTAGGATGTTATTCATTTATCAAAGGGTGCAAATGGGAAGGGCTACACCATACCCATGTGGAAGATAAAGACTTAGCCAATCAAGGCTCAATATATAACACAAGTGAGAGAGAAGAAGAGAAGAGCATAATAGAGAGAGACATGACAAGTTTCTCATGAGTTAAAAAAAGAGAGGAGTTACGAAACTAATTAAAAAAGTCCTAAATTCCATGTGAATCTCCTCTAAAGATTATCCTTTGTTACAAGTGGAATAGGAGTTAGAATGCTTACTTGACACCATGACTAGCTCTCCATAACTACCCTTTGCCTTGGCATGTTGAAGGACAAGTGGAATTATTAATGGTTATATCAGGTTCTCTTACACCTTTTCTCTACTATTGATGCCTCTCACTTGATTTCCTCTGGTTCTCTTTGACACATAACCTCATTTTCTTGCTAGGTGTTTAGAAGACTCTTCATCTCTTTAGGCCAATCTTGCATAAAAGTGTCAAAACTTGAATTCACATTCTTTAGCTCATACTATCTTCATGTATGGCCTATTAACATCATACCAAACCTGAAATAATCCATTTAGAAATCTCAAACTAGCCTCAACAATTAGTTCTCTACCAAAAGCTCTAATTTGGCATCATTTCTTGTAGCCATAAAATTATGCAAACTTCCTTGTGTAAAGAAAAGTATGGATAGTAATGAGAATTTAAAGGAATATTCTAGGACCTAGTATGCCCTTATAACTTCATGTACAATTTCATGTCTTGATAGTGAGTGGAAGTATACTTTTTTGATGCTTCTCTCTCCTAACTAGATCTCAATTAGGCCTCCCTACTTAGAGATTAAAAATTAACTCTATAATATTCCCACATGTAAAAAACACAAAATAAATGTGTGATTTAATTATATAATCTCTTTCCCATTCTCCATGTCAATTTTGGAGTTTTGACACCTTTTATAGACCTTCTAAATAGCTTAAAATAGTTCCTTTTGTCTTATTTTATACAATTATTTATAGTCAAGTACAAAGCAATGGCATGAAATGATGCTTAGGGGAGTATTAGACATTATTTATGTCATTTTATATTTTATCTAATCTATCTAGAGGCATATAAGTTCATTTCTATCTCATTGGGTCATGTTAGCTCTTTTAGGTAACCTGAAAGTGCCTTAGGTATTAATAAGTGTTCATACAACCTATGGAATTAATCCTCCAAAAAGTTCCAAAAATTGAAATTAAACTAGGGTAATTAGCTTACCCCAAGAGACCAAGGTCCCATGTGGCATCTCCATACTATACCAATCAAAGGAAGATAACCTCTTGGGCTGCTAGTAGGCACTCTATGAGGTCTAGGAAGGATTAAGGCCTATAAGTAACTATTTTGAGTTAGGATTGGGATAAATACAATTAAATGAGGTATATAATATCATCCAAAACATATTCCAATGGTTTTATTTTTACATCCCTTCATTAAACTCTACTACATCCTCATTGGTCTATGCCTAGGGTTTTTGAGCCAAAATTGCACAATATACCCTAACTGATTGCATTTTCTCATTTATCTCACTATTAGGGGTATAAGTCTTCATGAAATGATTTTGAAAACTTATGATCAAGTTTTAGGGTCTCCAAATTCTCATCCCAACTCCAATTGACTATCCATCTCTTTAGGTTTGCACTATAGGTCTGTGCATGCACTTAGGCATATTTGAGGCTGAAAAGGATTTATGAAGTTTGTCTCATTTCTTGTTTGAGTCTAAGGGGATTATGGAATTGTATAATTATCATAAAATTATATTAAACTATCTTTATTTGTTTTATGCTTCCTATATAACTTAAAACTCTTCATACAAGCAACACTTCTCAAGAATGAGCAGTCTTGTGTCTTGCCTTAGTATGAGTATGCAAAATTTTGGTGTTTACAATTAGGTATACAAGTCAAATGAGATACCATTGATTGAATGAAAAATATTAAATTCTATACATTTCCCTCTTAGATACCACATAGGCCTTTATCCTCTCAATCAAACATAAACTTCTCAAAAGATAGACTTGTAACAAGAACTGTGTGTGACTGGCTGAGCAAGGTTTGGTTAGGCCTTATATAATTAACTTTCCTTATGACATCATGATTAATTTTGATCCTCATTTGTCTGAATTATAGTTTTTAAACTTGATATAGTTTTTAAAACTTTTCATCATGCACCTTACTCCTTACTTTAGGCTTGAAACTAGCCTATCCCTTCCTAACCATTTATAGGTGTGCATTAGGTGTTTGCTAGAATTTTTTGACTTTTAGGACTTGTCTGTGAGTCATGATCATTTTAAAAATTATTTATACACCATTAATAATTCAATATACTTTCAAATTACACAAAAATCTCTACTTGAAAATCATTCTCTCTTCTTTGATTGTCTACACGTCGCTGTAGGTGACCATTATAGGGATTTGAATGTATGAGGTTTGAGCCTATCTCTTTCAATTCACATTAAAAAATTTAGTAGAAAAAATTTAATTGTGGTAAATTTATAATTTGCATTACAATCTCCATATATAATTTTCAAGGAATCTCACCACCTTTATTGATTTACTGTTTCCCTACATAGTCCTGTAGGTGTGTCTTAGGCTTGTTTGTCCTATCTTCAAATTTATTTGACTTTAGGTATGTTGGAAATATTAATTTGTATATTAAAATTTTAAAATTTATTCCATAATAATTATTTCATTCATGGGTATACAAATTTAGACATTAACACCATTGGATTTGTCTTGAAGTTACAGACCTACAGGTTTGTAGACATGTACGTCTGTAACCCTATGTTTTGGGATTTGAAAAGTGAAAATATGGTTATTAAAAATAAAATATAATTAATTATTTACATAATAAAATTTTATAGTAAGTCACAAATATCAATCTCCTTGGAAATATATATTTAAAACCACTCGAATCACCCTATTATGTAGGCACACTGGAACACAATCCAAAAAGTGAATGAATGTGTGACCCTTTTGAGAATAGTAAAAAATATTTAGATAATTATAGGGACATTAATGGAGTGTGAGGATGGTATACGATAATTAAGGAAAACTTATATACATTAGACTATCTAGATAACCCTAAAACATATAAATATTAATAGTCACTTGCAAATTATGCAAAAGATTAACTCTCTTTGTTAAAAAACCTTCCACTCATGCCAACACAGTGAATGAAGGTGTATGATACATTTATAAACTTTTTAAACATTAAAATTGGTTTCATGTAGCCAAAGAGTCCACATTTTCATTGGAGTTACACAAAACTCAGCTTGTGGGGATTTAAGCCTCAAAAAAGTAGTCTAGCTCCTTAGCAATTATTCATAAATATTTGGAGCTCAATCCAATGACAAATTACACAAATTGGAATCCCATAGGGGTCTAAACCTATGGATAAAATATTATACCCCAACTCCTCCTATATGGCATATACCATGTAGTTGAAAATGACCTTCAAGAGCTTATGAATGGAGCGATGAAGGAGAGAGATAGTTTTTTAAAAATGTTGGACATTAAACTTCATTAAATTTTTTTTTATTAATTTTGGAAGCTCAAAGGACACCTATGAAACATTTTTACCTATAAATGACTTCAATAAGTCCATACAAGTCTCTTAACTCCTCTCTTTAGCATTGAAACTCAAGATTTTGACCTTTGTCTAACTTGATGATAGGTGTGGAAGTTGTGTAACTACTTCAAGGTCCATAGAAGCTATTTTTAATGAATTTTTCACTCTGGAAGCTTTAAAATTCATTGGAGTTAGCCAAAAATCACCTTTTCCCTCATTTTCACTACCTTAAAGTTTGAAAATGAACCTTAAACACTCCAAAACATCATGAAATATTATGACAAAGTGATTAAAACATAAAATGACTTTGAGAAACTCATAAAAACCTATGACACCACTTGACCAAGCCATATCTCTCCATGACATATCTAGACCACTATATGACCAAAATAAGACATTACCTTAACTTTTCCAAACTTACCTTAAATAATTCTAATAATGTTTTATGAAGAATTTTAGGGACCATATAAAGCATGACAATCCCACATGATAACCATATGAAAGTTTCAATTTATATGGGTTGACCCATTTTGACTTGAGGTCAAAATTTGGTGATTCATAGGGGTGGCATGCCTGCAATGCTAAAAGGACCAATAGCCTTGTCCTTCCATTGGGAAATAGAGTCACATGCACTTAGTTTTAGACCTAACCAGACCTTGATCATGACACCACAATCTTATTGGAAAATTAAAACACAAAAAATAAAGATAACAAGACACAAATAAAATCAACAAGACTCACACATGTGCTATCAAGCACTTAGGGAACACAACAACAACATAAACAAACTAACTATATACAATTAACCTAACAATTAATTCTTCCTCCTAGATCAAAGGGGAAGCTTGTACAATATCTTTCTCCATGAAATGATGGATGACATAAAACAAGTTATCTATTAAGCCTTGCTCTTTATGTCTTCATCTCCTTCACGCTTGCCAATCCTCTTGACATGATCTCAAATGAAGTAATGGCAATTGCAAACCAATAACCTATGAAGGTAAATTCATCTTATGGCACATGCTATTTCTCATACTCTTTAAAGTTTGTTTTTGTCTCAAACATATCCATTTATTAACTTATAGGAGCAACCTCAATCATGGTACTTTATAGGTAGTGATATTGTCCTTAAAGCAGAAAAGCATCTTGAAACTATCCAAAAGAGGGTGTAAGATTTTTAAGAGCCTCAAACTCATTGTAAATATCTTTGAACTTCTACCATAAGTCCACTTGTTCTATAAAGGTAGCACCACATTTGTCTTCTATTCATTTTCTAAATCCAATCTCTTGATCATGGTTATGAGACTCAACCAACTCAATCAATGTGATTTTCCTCTCCAAAGCCATCTCTTCTATGTCTTGAACAACCTCTTAATTGGCCAAAATATCAATCTTGGCACTCTCTTAATGGGAAACTACAACCTCATCATGATCATTTCTTTCTTCACTCAAGAAGACTGATTTATGTTTATATTCACTAAGGGGAGTATTAATAGTGAAATCTTCATCATAGACACTTGAGTCATCTTCTTCATCAACTATAATTATAGCTTAATTCTCTTCACTTATCTCCCATATGACAACTTCCTCTTCAAGAAGGGATTTGGTGGGAGGGTGATGGGCAAGTTAATGAGTTAGAGAGGGAATATGACCTGTGGTAGATGGTTCATGTATGGGTATGGGAATGGTATATTCTTGAAGGAACCCTTAGAGAGATAGCAAGTTGAGTTGGGTAATGGAAGAGACATCTTATTCAACAAGCACCTCATATTTCTCATAGCCTTATTAAGGATCCTCAACAACTACAACCTTATCTCTAACATTCTCAACTAAGGCCTCTTTTTTATGTTGAAAACCATTTTATATAGAAATCCAATATGGAACAACTTGAGACTCTTGAGGAAGGGGAAATGGGGCTGAAGTAAGTGCAATGTTTTCTTTCTTGACATCAATTTCTTGGTCTTGGATTTATTCCTCTTGCTTCACCCAAGACTTCACTACTTAGTTCCAAGTTGGAATTTTGAATCTATTAGGATATTTTTAGGATTGAATTGGCTCTATTATAGGATCTTGAGGATAGTTAATGGTTTCATGAAGATAAGGAACATAAGAAAATTGATATGGAACACAAGAGGACTCTTGAGGAGGGGAAGGAGAGAATTTCATAAGTTTAGATTCTTCCACAAGAGTTGGCATGATCTAATAAGGAATCATAGTCCAATAAAGCCTCCAAGATGATGATATATTTATTTATTAAGGATGGATACGTGTATCTTGAGGAAAACTTGGAATCAAATGAGGAAGACTAGGAATAGGAGATAATGGTTGAGGTTGTTTGAATTAGGTCTCTTGATTCTCCCACCTCTCTAATATATCTATCTAACATTGGATTAAAATTACCATTTCATAAAACTCATCATTGATAACATATTTTTCTTCTTCTTCAACTAACATCCACTTACCCATCAACATTTGAATTGATTTCCTCATCTTATCTATGAGATGGAAAGGGATCACATTAGGTTCTCTATCCCATTTTCTCATCACCTCTTCTAATTTTAGCATATTTGGCTTAAGTGCCAACAAGGATATGGTAGGAGAAACATAATTTTGAGATGTAATTGAAGTAGGAAAGGAAGAGTTTCACTACTAAAATTCATGTTAAGGATGTTAAGGTATATAGTTGGCATCATATGAGGAGAATGTAGGAAAACCATAGGAATGATATGAATCATGACAAGGCTGATATGAATCAAAGTAAGGTTGATATGGATCATAAGGATAGAAAGAGTTATTTTGAGGCTAATAAGAAGCTAAAAAATGGAAATTCTCTTCATAATTTAATCTATTTATTTTGAGGATCATAAGGCTAGCTCCCTTCAAATATCTATTTAATCTCATCACCAATGCTATTAACATTTTGGGATAAAAAGGGAAAGAGAAAACATGAAATATACCTAATATAATAAGGTGATGCACAAAATGTGAATTGATCACTAACAACCAACTACAATTACACTTCAAATAAGAGCCTACCCTATACATGACACTAATCTAAATTTGCCTCTCTATATTAGTATTTATCATGGAGGTTTGTGAAGTAAGCTTAAGCTAAGATGACTAAAAAAGAGGTCATGACATGAAATTAGTGAATATATAAATCAATTAATTCATACACACTTCAAGATACTTTCAAAAATAATTTCAAATTGAATATGAATGCTAACAAGGACAACATGCCAAAGAATTGAATCTATCACTTAACAAGATCAATTAGTCTATAATGTATATTGAAATAGTCCATAAATAATGCAAAATTAGGTTTATCTTCATTTATAAAAGGTTACCAATAGTTATGGATTCACCATACCTAGGTGTAGGATACAAACTTAGCCATAACAATCCATCTAGAAGTCTCAAACCAACCTCAAGAATTCATTCTCTACCAAAATCTCTAATTTGGCCTCATTACTTGTAACCTTAAAATCATGAAAAAATCCTTGTGTAGAGAAAATTAAGGATAATAATGAGAATATAAATGCATATTATAGGACCCAATATGACCTTACATATTCATGTTCAATTTTATGTCTGTATAATGAGTGAAAATGTACCTTTGTACTAATTTTCTCTCCTAAGTACGTCTTAATTAGGCCTTCCTACCTAGAGATTGAAAATTGACTATATAATATTCCCACACGTGAAAAACAAAAAATAAATGTGTGATTAATTTATATTACCTCCTTCCCATTCTCCATGTCAATTTTGGAGTTCTAACACCTTATATAGATATTCCAAATAGCTAAAAAAGTACTTTTTGGCCAATTGCATACAGCTCTATAAAATCAAGTACAAACCAATGATATGAGGTGAATCTAAAGGGATAATTAGACATGATTCATGTAATTTTATATTTTATATAATCCATATGGAGTCATATAAGTTAATTTCTCTCTCATCATGTCATTTTGGCTCTCTTAGGTAGCCTAAAAATGCCTCAAGGTCTTAATGATTGTTCATATAACTAAGGGCATTAATATTCCAAAAAAATACAAAAATTTAAAGTAAAATATGGTATATAACTTCCCATAGGATCCCAATTTCCCATACATCATATCCATAACATACCAAGCAAAGGAATATAGCCTCTCAAGATGCTAGTAGGCATTCTGTGAGGTCTAGGAAGGATTGAGGCTTGCAGGTGACTGTTCTAAGTTTAGTTTGAGATATAAACACCTAAATGAGGTATATAATATCCTCTTTGAAATATTAATTTTTTTATTGTTACATCCCTTATTAAAACTCTGCTACATCCTCATTGGTTTATACCTATGGTTCTTGAGCCAACTTGCACAACATACCCCAGTTGAGTGTATTCTCTCATTTATATCATTGTCAGGGTTATATGTCTTAATGAAGTGTTTGTGAAGACTTTTTATAATTTTATAAATGTATAAAAAGTATCATAATAACTCCAATTTACTAACCATCTCTTTAGGTCTGCCTTGTAGGTCTGTGCATGCACGTAGGCCTATTTGAGGCTAAAAAGAGTTTATCAAATTTGTCTCATTTTTTGCTTGAGTTTGAGGTGCCTGATAGAATTATATCATTACCATAAAATAATATTAAACTATATTTATTTGTTTTATGCCTCATATACACCTTAAACCTCTTCATACAAGCAACACTTCTTAAGAATGAGCAGTTTGTGTCTTGCCTTGGCATGAGTATGCAAGATTTTGGTGTTTACAATTGGGTCTAAAAGTTAAATGAGATCCCATTGATTCAATGAAACATCTTAAATTATTTTACTTTACCTATTATATACCACATAGGCCTTTATCCTCTCAAGAAAACATAAACTTCTCAAAATATAGACCTATAACAAGGACTATGTGTGACTGCCTAAGTAGGGTTTGGTTAGGCCTTGTCTAGTTTACTTTACTTATGCGAATATGATTCATTTTGATCATAATTTGTCTTCATGATATTTTTTCAACTTTAAACATTTTTTTTAAATTTCCATCATGCATCTTACGCTTCACTTTAGGCTTAAAACTAGCCTATCCCTTCTTGACCACATGTAGGTGTGCATTAGGTGTCTGCTTGTATTTGTGTACTTTTAGGGCTTGTCTATGAGTCATGGTCATTTTAAAAATTCTTGATACAAAATTAATATTTAAATTTAATTTAAAATTACCCAAACCTATATAATTCAAAATCATTCTCTCTTATTTGACTGTCTACACCTAGTTGTAGGTGACCATTGTAGGGATCTGAATGTATCAGTCTTACATCTGTCTCTTTCAACTCACATTGACAACTACAGTAGCCAAAATTTCATTTTGGTCAATTTATTATTTAAATTATAAGTCCCATATATTATTTTAAATGAATATTACTATTAGTAACCCAAGATTCACCCTATTGAAGTAGATTTCTTAGATCTCCTTTAGACCTAGACTAATATTGGATTGGTATATAGGCTGTGGGATACCTTTACATAAACCAAACCTCTAGATTATAGGGATATATACTTTGATGTATATAATTTTAATAATTTTCATAAAACTAATTTATTTAAGGATGAAAAGAGTTATAAAGATAACTAAAAGGGAAAACTTATACTAGTGATGGTGATGCACCTAATGTAATCATTCATCCACTCAATTTAAACTCTAACTAACACTAATGAACCATAAATAAACTAAAGATTTATCTCCAAAGATAATTAAAAAAAATGTTTCATATTAAGGTACTAACATATGACTATGAATTGGAGGTGAAGGATGAGAGGCTTCTCTTGAAACACTTTCAACCAAATAACACTTCAAGCATGATCATCAAACTTTGACACTTCATACAACCTGCATAAGACAAATAATAAACATATAGGTGTGATATAAACATGTTAATGGAATATTTATACCACTTGTAAAAATTTTAATAATGATAAACACATTATAATCTAGTAATGGAGTATTTGTAATAGTTTATTTATTAATTCAAAAGGTTACAAAGCTCAATCTTGGTAGATTTTCATCATGCCCAAGAGAGGGATCTAAAATAAGGCTTAAAAGCCTAAATATATAAAATATGAGGAGAGAATAATCAAATATAATGGTGAATATGAGATAATAAAGAGTCATTCAATATTCAACTCTCATACAACTTTAGTTACAACTTTTTTACAAATAGTCCTCAAGACATCTCTCCATGTTTAATGATCTTGCCTGCATGAGCTATTTGGCATTGAAAATAAAGTGGTAGGTGTAGTTGACTTGATTAAACTCATATTAAATCATTAGACACCATTATTTTTCAAATAACTCCACTTTAAGGTCAATCATTCATTAATTATCTCTTAAGGGTCAGTTAACTCATGATAATAATCAATTATGTGTTGATTGACAACTCAATGACCAATTATGCATGGAATTGCCACTTGAGGACTAGTTAAACCATTCATTAGAAATTTAAGGATATATTATGAATGTTATTATCTCTTAAGATCATTATGTGTCATGGATATCCTTTGCATTAATTCATTACATCAGTTTTCTACACCATTCTTCACTTTACCTAATTGACCAAATAGGTTTACTAGGCCAATTACGCCTAGTAGCCTAACTAATTGCATTTTATGGATATAAAGACTTGAATTAAACCTTATGAAACTTTTGAAATAGTTATTTTAAAACCTAAAACAACCCCTCACACGATGAAATTGGTCTCCTTGAGCAAGAAACACCTTAAACTTGGTCAACCTAGGTAACTATGTCACCTTGTCCTTCAATATTATAGATTAGATGATTTGAATGAATTCAAAATGGAACTTATAGTCATTATTATAATAATATAATGAATTTATTAGGTATAAAATTTTTAAAATCTTCACTCTCCAATGATTGGAATTATCTTAAATTACCCTGTACCTCTCCTTCTACACTTTTTCCTCTTAAAATCCTATTTTCTACCATGTCCATACACCATCCATACAAAAAATTATCATGAACATGAATATCTCAAAGTTTAATATATTATTTAGGTGTTATTAGGCTATTTAAAACTATTTTGATGCCTTTTCCTTGAATTCTTATCCATTGGGTCTATAGTAAGGATTTGCAAGGGTTTTAGGGGTCTAAAATTCTTAGCAATCATTCATAGTGTATGAATCACTGATGGAAAAATTATTACCATAGATATTAATTAAATTTTACCCTTAAAAAACCATGAAAATCATGAAATACCATGAATAATATACATTAATATGTGTATGTGGTGCCTTAACTTGTTGTCTTAGACTATGCAAGAATAGAAAAAGGTTTGAGAGTAAAAAAAGTTAAGTTTTATATATTCCATCCAAACCAAAACCTAATTAAAGGTTTTAAGTGACCCTAAAACTAATTTTAATGATAATCAAGTGAAAATAAAATACATGAATTAGTTAAACATGGTGACAGGGTCTCATAAGGGTTTATGGCTTGTCTGCATATTTTAGCCCTTAAGGGCACATTTTTATGAAACCATAAGTATGATAACTATCACCATGTGTGTGAATAATTATAAATAAAAAAAATTGACTCATAGAATCTCTCATGAATTTTAATCCCTCTGTCAAGCCTTATATCCCTCCAAGAATGTCTCTGAGCTTTATCTCTGACTATCAACTGATAAGTATATGATTGTGACAAAATAGTGGATGCTTCCACTATTGATGTGACCTCAATAATATGATGGAAATATAAAAAAAATCATAAAAACCACTTATACCAAGTTTCATAGATAAATCATGCCTTTAGAGGACTTAAAACTCATTTTTTTTCAAAATTAGCTAGTGGGTTGCCTATGTTTCCAATAGCTCTGTTTCATAGGTTCATGACTGAATTTGCTTCATTTCACATTTGTAATTGTGTCTAATAATTAATGATAAGGATTTTAATATAGTATATGTACCATATTACAATAGGATTTATCATTCATTGGTCAAACTCAATCTTATACATCTTATCAAACACCATTTCTCTTCATTTCTTTAATATGTCTATCTTACTAACACTATTGTAGATTATGATTGGGGAAATAGAAGTGTTTGATATAAATTACACCATTAATTTTCACTTTAAATACCTAAAAATTCATTAGGTACCTCTTATCTTTTCTTCCTTCAATATATTTTCTCTTCAAGGGTGTTCTCAAACTCCTATAGTCTTTATTATGTACACAAGCTTATGTATTGTAATTTCATGAGTTAGAAATAGAGGTCATGATATTAGTGAAATTATAAAGACATAAAATAACAAATTTAATTAATATGTGACTTAAAATACTCCTTATTGAATGAATGTGTCTTAAATTTCACCTTTAGGGTATGTGGATAGGTCAATACAATTGACCTTAGCATTGGCTATGTGAGGTCATTTCAAAGTTGACCTTGAAGTGAAACTTGCTTAAAGAAATATTATTAATAATTATGACCTATTAATAATTTAATTATACTTATAAATCTTCCATTTTATCATGGGAATCTTTCATTAGATCACTCTTCTCCCATATTCTTCACAATCTTGGAGATATATTTGTATAGAGAAGGTTGCATATGTTTTTAAACTATATTTACAAACTGAGATAATTTTTTTCTATTTAGACCTTATGCCTTGTCATTATTTAAAATACGAAGTGAATTTAAACCTTGGGTCAAAAATACATTAAACTTGATGGCATAATAAGAACTTTCTCACAGTCTTAATCTTGGTGAAGAATTGGCATATTTCAAGAGCTTTCTAACCCTATTATAGGTGAAAATTCTTGTGAAAATATGACATATATTCTAAGTTTGATACATCCTTAGGTTTGAATTTGATATAAATTTCATGGGCATCACTTTATCACACTATAACCTCTATATTCATTTCTCCACCTTTTGAATACAAACCTTTCTTCATCATAAACTTGTCTGTGTGTGAAAGTTTGGCCCTTATACAGACTGTGTGCAAGTTTTAGGTCTTAAAAAAACATAAATAGACCTCATAATTCACTTGGAACCTTTTAATTTAATTTAAATTATTAATTAGATAAAATTTTCCTCTCAAATATGCAAGTTTCTACCTTAGGTTTAATATTGAGTTTGTTCCTCAAAAAAAACTATAGATGCCTTAAAAAGAATGATTGACTATAGGTTCAATGGATTCCTCCTTATATTGATATATGAATGAATTCCAAAATAGGGATAAATAATCCATTCACTCTTTAATAACTCTCACTCAAGCATCTATTCCATGATCATTCCTTCATAATGACTATGTACCATACCTTCATGTGACTGTGTGGGATTTTTTTGTATGGATAAAGGTGGAATTAGACCTTGATAAGGTCAAAAAATAATGTTTATGAGACTATAATTAATTAATTATAACTTTATAATATATTTTTAAACAAATTACTTCAATGATATATCCTCTAGTTCCTCCTTTCTTATAATTTTCCATGAAAAGCTCTTGATTGCATTTTCATTGGTTGTAGGTAATCATTCATCTTAGTGTTAGCAAGGTTTTAAGTTTTTTTACAACATTTTCATAACCATGATTATTTGAATATTTCTTGAATATTAATTAAAAATGGATACATGGGATGGAAGTATATGGAAGGTGATATGGTGGCAATTGACATGGAGATGAGAATGGAGATGGAGTAACAAATTTGTACAATGGCAAAGTGGTAGTGTGAAGACTGTGTAAGGGAATGAAACATAATAGAGGTGAAAAGAACATGAATCCAATATCAAGACAACAAATGAATTTTATTATGGGAGAATAGGAATATGAATTACCTGAATACACCATTTCGGAGGTCTTAGACAAGCATACACTACTAGAAATGGAAACCTAAGAATCATCAAATACCTTAACAAACTATAAATTTCCTTAATATCTGATAAATTGTGACTATGAGAAGGTTTAAGGATGATTATTGGATTATTTAATATGATAATTTTAGGAATATTTGAGAATATTCAAAGAGGAACACATGAACTTGAAAGAGACCTGTAAACCATGTCATGATGAATCTTGATAACCATGGATCAACCACTGAACCATACAATCTCTCCAAACTACTTCCAAAATGCAGATTTGGAATTAATTTATATTATTTAGATCCATATGACCTCAAAAATGTGTAAAAAATCTTTAAAAATGTCATGGAAAGGTATTTCATACTCCTGACATGCTCTACAAACTTTCATTTTTCTATCATGATGCTCAGAAGAGGAGAAATCTCAAAAAATTGATTGCTTGCTTGAATGAAGAACATCTAATGAGTGCCTAAAATTTTAAAGGATAGTTAATAAAGGAAATATAGACAATTTATAACCAATTTACAAATATGTAAGCTCTCTTAGACCCCTTCCTTCGCCCAAAATTCTAGATCTTGATTTTCTCTTTCATAGCTGTGCCATCTAAAAATATAAAGAGCTTTCTTGATGTGTAAAGAAGCTCGATGGTGGAAGAGAACAAGTTTTGAGTCTATTTGTGATATTTTTTCCTTTAATATCTTATATAAAACCTATAATAACTTCATATTCAAGCTCATGAACTCTTCTATATGTAAAATTTCATACAAATCCATACTCCCTACATGAAAACACATGAAAAATGGCCTTTCTCTTGCATATTATCCAAACTAAAGATTTAAACCACAAATTTAGGTCATATGATGAATAATACGAGTAAAATAGTGAGATTATAAAAATTAAAAGTCTTTTGACATCAAAATAGGAGCAAATTTGGCATGTGGGAACTCTTAGAGGCCAAAACAATGTTTTAAAGTTGCATGAGGAGATATTTCAAAGCATGAAACATTTGACTTAAGATAATGACATAAATATGAAGGTGATTAAAGGAATTTATGGATGATTTAGTGGATTTTTACTAAAAATTTATCATTTAAAGGTTCAAAAACCTCTCTTTTAGGCAAAATACACATAGCTTGTCAACAGGAGATTTATCATTGAATGCCATAAAAAGCATATTATAGCCTCCTAAAAGACTTAAATAAGGATTATATGTATTTTAAACACAATTCAAAGATTATAATCATATCCATACATTTAATACACTAAATTATTCTAGATAATCTCATGATGAGTTAAAACTAAGACATGACTGTGAGAAGACATTGAAACCCAATCCCTTGACCTGACAGGGAATAAACACTATGATAATAAATTACATCACATAAGGACCAAAAAAAACTAGGGAATGAAAATTTTTTACTGTATGGGTTTTAATTTGGCCTTGACATGCCAAATTACCAACACTTACCACCTTTTTTGCTTGATTATCTCCCCACACAGTCCTATAGGTGTGCATTAGGCTTGTTTATCCCATTTTCAACTTTATTTAACTTTAGGTGCCTTATAAATATTCATTTTTATATTACCATTTTCAACTTGAAAACATAAATTTTTTCATTACTAGATATACAAATTTAGACATTGACACCATTGGATTTCTCTTGAAGTTGTAGACCTATAGGTCTGCAACCCTATGTCTTGGGATTTGAAAAGTGAAAATATGGTTATTAGGGATAAAATATAATTAATTATTTGCATCAACACATTTAAAAAGAAGTCAAAACTCTATATTTATTTGGAAATATATATTTAAAACAACTCAAATCACCCTATTATGTGGGCACACTAGAACATTGTCCAAAAGGTGAATGAAGGTGTGACCATTTTGAGACTATTATAGAATGTTTAGATAATTAGAGGGACATGAATGGATTTTGAGGATGGTATAAGATAATGAAGTAACACTTATATTAATTATACCATTTAGAAAACCTTGAAATAAAGAAATAATGATAGTCACTTGCAAATTATGCAAAAGAGTAGCTCTCTTTACCAAAAGACCTTCCACACATGCCAACATGGTGAATGAAAGTGTATGATACATTTATAAACATATTATAACTCATTTAAATTAGTTTCATGCAACCAAAGAGTTCACATTTTCATTGGAGTTGCACAAAACTTAGCTTATGGGATTTAAGCCTCAAAAACGTAGTTTAGATCCTTAGTGATTGTTCATAAAGATAATAATATCAATATAACAACCAATTATATAAATTAGAATTACATAGGGGTCCCAAAATTTGGATAAAATCTTATCCCCTAATTCCACCTATACAACATGTACCATGTAGTTGAAAATTTCCTTCAAGAGATTATGAATGGAACAATGAATGAGAAAGATAGTTTTTTGAAACTGTTGGACTTGAAACTTCTTTCAAAAAAATTTTATGATCAAGAGACACCTCTACAATGTTTTTAATTATAAATAAATTCAAAAATACTACACAAATCTCTTAACTCCTTTCTTTGGCATTAAAATTTAAGATTCTAACCTTTGTCTGACTTATTGATAGGTGTGGTAGTTATGTAGTTTCTCCAAGGTCCTTATAAGGTGTGTTGTATGTATTTTTAACTTGGGGAGTTTTGACATACATTGGAATTAGCCAAAAGTCAAAATTTTCCTCATTTTCACTACCTTAAAGTTTATAAATGAAACTTAAACACAAAAACATCATGAAATGTTATAAAAAAGTGATTAAAACATAAAATGACTTTTAATAAATTCATAAAAACCTATGACACCACCTGACCAAGCCTTTTCTCTCCATGACATGTTTAGACCACTATATGACCAAAATAAGACATTACCTTAACTTATCCAAACTTACCTTAAACAATGCTAATAAGGTTTTATGAAGAATTTTAGGGAACATATAAGGAATGATAAGACCACATGATAACCCTATGATAGTATAATTTAGAGGGGTTAACCCATTTTAACTTAAGGTCAATATTTGGTCAATAAGGGCTTACTAACAGAAGAGGTAGAAGGAGAAGCCAGGGATGGTTGATATAATTAGAAGCCTCTGGTTCAATGACCAAAAACTTTATTGATATCATAATAAGGTTGATTAACCCATTGGGTGGGTATGGGATCAAGATGTAGTAAAGGAAGAAGTCCATCACCAAAGGAAGGTGGGGTTGAATTAAAAACTATATTAGGCTCATCTAAAGGTAAAGTAGGATAAAAAACAAGATGAGGCTTAGCTAAAGGTAGAGTAGGAGTAGGAACCAGACTAGGCTCAGTTCAAGGTAAAGTAATATTAGAAATAGGATGAGGCTCAACTAAAGGTAGAGTGAGAGTAGGAACCATAATAGACTCAGTTGAAGGTGAGGATATTCATGTAAAAGGATTAAGAGAAATAGCTAACATCTCTAGGGGAAACAAAGTAGAAGGATCCCAACATCTAGAAAAATGTTAAGGACTAGTCATGGTATGATACATGAACATGATTATAATAGGCTCTACTAAAATTATAGGTGTAACATGTAATTTATCCATGCCTACCTTGTAAAAAATAGGAAGAATACTATAATTAGGAACTATGAATGAAGGAATGCTATAAGATGAATACAAATACTAAAATAAAGAAGTATGATATTGAATAATTTTGACATTTCTAGCTTGGATAAGTCCTATTAAAAATGGGTCATTTAAAGCATAACTATTATCATAATTGGGTGTATGTAAGTCGATGGCACATGTAGGTATGATATTATCATTAGAATTCACATGATGAATAAAATGTCTAGTCTTAGTTAAAACCATAGGTATGTCATCGATAAGAGGTTGATGAGAGTGAGGCTGAAAAAATGGATTAAATTAGGCAATGATATGAGGGGATAGATTAGAAGTTTTGATCTTGAGGTCAATCTCATATGGCTTATCATCATCTAAATATTGAAGGTTAGGTGTCATTTTCCTAATGAGTTTGGGGTGACCACTATAACCTTAGGTAGAATTGATAAGATAATTATAGAATTGAGATTCCCTATATGGGATACAAGGTAAAAGTTCAAGGGTAGGAATTTTAAAGTCACCACATTCTTGGAATTATTCAAAATTTCAAGGGTTTATGTCTCCTTGAATCTTGTAAATAACACCATTATGTGGGAATTTGATGCATTAGCATGTGTATGAGGCAATAATTCTCATATGACTAGTCTAAGATATACCAAGCAAGGTGTTATAATAGAAGGAACATTTAAAGATCATAACTTTCATGTAGATAGTGATAGGTGGGATGATAATGAGAAGCCACACATAACCTAGAGGAGGCATTTGCTTTCTATTGTATCCTTGACATGTGTTACATATAGACTTGAGATTGTAATTGGAATATCCAATATTTTAATGAAATAATGGGAGGTAATATAAGTACCTAAACCTTCATCAATCAAGGGCTTAATTTAGATATTTACCAATTTGGATACTAATGAATTGTTGACCCAAATTTGCCCCTCTGGCAAAATCTCGGTCACCTTCTGCACTAGCTATGAAAGGCCAGTTAACTTTGGGTTGTAAGGTCCACCTTTAGGGTTCAACAGCTCTGTTTCAAAGCATTGGCTCATCGGCCTCGTTCATTGGCATTCATGATAACATAAGGCAGAGTCTTCAAATGTTCACAAAAGAGGAGAGGAAAAAACTAGGGCGTTTAACACTAAGGCAAAAAAAGGGTAGACATTTACAAGAACAGATGCATTTAGCGGCAAAATTGCCGCCCACAACACCGGCGAGTAAAAGGAGACCGCAAACAGATGCAGTCAGTGGCAAAATTGCTGCCCACAACATAAGCGGAGGAAAAGGCCACAAAATCGGTCGATGTCGGCAAAATTGCCGCGCTCAGCAGCCTACTCGACCGACGTCGGCAAAATTGCCATGCTTGGCAGCCAAATCAGCCGACGTCGGCAATATTGTTGCATGCAATCCATGACATTGGGTGGTAAAATCGCTGCCCACAACATCAAGCAGAAAAAAAGGCCTACAAAACACAGGAAAAAGCCTGTCCAGCCGCTAGAGGAGCAAACTAGCACATAAAACGAGGCAACAAGCATGGTCCCAACAGACTTATGATGTCATCTATAGTGTTTTCTCTCTTCCTAATGAAGACTCAAGCTGCCACTTGCAAGAGAAAGGCCAATGAGAGCTCCTCTTGGATCTTTCCATATAAATACATAGACTTGGTCATTTTTAAGGATCTTCTCCAATTTTGTAAAGAGCATAGCTCTGCAAATTCTCCACCTAAATCAATAAAATAGAGTCTTTTGCCTCCATCTTGGATGGATTTGCTGTGTATGTCATGAGTATTATTTGTGTTTAGTCATTATCTTCGATGCTTTCACAGGTTAATGCCAACAGACCAATCATCTAAAAGGGCCATTCCTGCAGTTGAAAGGAGAAGAGAAATATTTGAGAAGGACAGAATAGAGGAAGTTGCTCGTAAGTGTGCATTCCATAGCACCTTGGTAAACCTCTGTTATGTATTTTCCATTATAGCCTCCCTGTTAGTCTTAGCAGCCTAGTTCTTCTGCTAGATGTGTAGAGTATATTTGTATTTTCCTTGATTCTAACTGTGGATGTGGAAGGTCAACCTTTATTTTGGTGTATCACCTCTTTAGTGTAGGCAGTTTGTTTTCATGCATTTCTTCCCCCTTTTCATCCCCCTAGTATATAGCTATCTATCCATTATTTTTTCATTACTTGAAACAAACAAGATACATCAGAGGGAACTATCCCATACCTAGAGACTCTCCTCTCCTGCTTCACCATCCCATAGGTGAGAGAGGGGTTTCCATGTTGCGGGGAGAAGGCAGGAACCTATTTTCCTGCCACTGAGTGCAATCTCTAGTGTCAACAATTTTGGCACGCCCGGTGGGACTATAATTTTATCAGTTTTTAACGTAGTAGTATTTCAGGATTGATGCTGGTCCTGCTATAGTCATTTCAAATATTTCTAGCATCTGGAAACTCCACTGGTAAGAGCTCAATTCTTTATTTTAAGACCAGTCACTTAAACTTCTATGCCAAAGGTTACCACAAGGTCAGCTTCAAGAAGGGTCCCCTTTGAATTCGTTGAGCTACCTTTAAACTCTACTGAAAGGCTCAAGTTTGAAAGAACTCACCCTTATCCATTAGTAAATCCTCCTAGACTTGTTGCTAGGAACACCAACCTAGCTCAGCCACAGTTACAACCTATTCTAGCCATGGCATTGCCTTTTGCAGCTTTTCACGGTGAGAGCCCTTTAAACCTCCCACACTATGATCTGATTCCTGGAACAACTCTAAAAAATGTGCCCTCTTTGATGGAGTGGGACCTATTATAGTCGTTGAGCATATCAAGAATATTGCCAACCTTTACAATATTCACAATATAATAGAAGAAAATATTGCCATCAGACTGCTAGCTTTGTCTCTGAAAGGGAAGGCCCTTGATTAGTATAAAACCTTGCCTGTGAATGCTATACATTCCTGGAACGAATTGGGCACTCATTTAACTGGTCATTTTGGGGAAAAAAGTGACGGCCTCTCTCTTGCTGAGCAGCTGACAACTATAAAGAGAGCTCTGCACGAGTACATGTAGGACTTCAACACGTATTTTCAAAATACTTGGGATAGAATCCCCGTCCTGGTAAGGCCAACTCCCAGCTATGCTTTCTTGTACTATTTAAAAGCATTGAATAGTGATATTGCTGTGATGATCCAATCTATGGGAGGGCACATATTGCCAGTTGCTTATGACATTGCCATAGCGGCCGAAAATTGCTTGGTACAAGCCAAAAAGATCGCTCCTAAGCCCAACATGCCACTTTTCCAGAAATGCTACCCCCTATATAAACCATTATGCCCACATTAGCCCCTGTACCTGCCATTGAGAAGCTGGCTGCCGTTCCATCAAATGAACTGCATGAGGTAAAAAGCCTGTTGCAAAACATGTCAAATGAACTTGTAGCCCTTAAGAGACAACAAGCTCAAAATAATAAGCCAAATCCAGGATATCAAAATTATGGTCAAGCACCTAAAAACTCTTTTCAAGGCTATAATCAAGGATAGGGTCAGCTTACTCAGACCAGGCCTTATCAGAATTATAACTCAGGCCCCTCTTCGTCATCTAAAGCCATGGTGCCTACTCAGAATAATCTAGTGCAGGAACAGCCAGATTGTTCAACCATGGGACATGGTCAAGGACAAGCTATCCATATGAATGATATGATGAATTTTTTCTAGAATTCAAAAAATTAGGCTGTTGATCATTCTCAATTTTTTGAGTTTCCAGTTCAGCCTAGCACAAGTAATAATCAAACTCAGCCAGATTCTACTCTAATAAATCACGAAGAGGGCGAGCTCTGTGCAATTAATCATGGGGGCACTATAGGCAATCAGGCTAATTTCATTGAAGCCAACATGAGATTTAAAAGAAGAGTGGTTGGATAAGTGCAGGCTTCCCCTCAGGTAGCAACGAATACTCCATCGCACCCTTTTCAAAGGGCCCCAATTTTTGGTCAACCGTTTGTGCCTCCAGCTCCTCAGTCTACAGCTCTAGCTGGGATCAGCCCAAAGAAAAACACGAAGGGAATCAGCCCCCAAGTTAATATAGTTGATCAAATGAAGAAATTGCATGTGAACATTTCTCTCTAGGATTCATTGTCTCTTCCAGGACAAAAGGAAGTATTGAAGAAAGAATTGCATGAACTATATTGACAGACCATCCCAGAAGACACTAATAATGTCCTAATGATGAATGGGCAGCCTTCTGCTTCAGATCAGGTAAAGAAAGAAGAAAGGACTCCCCCCTTTTATGTATCTTTGATCATAGGGGATTTCTTAGTACACAATTGCATAATCGACAGCGGGGCCAAAACTTTAGTGATGCCCAAGTGCATTGTTGACAAGATGGGATTAAAGTATGAAGCAATGAACAAAGGATTCATGTAACTAGATGGGACACCTGCAAAGATAATTGGAATCTTGAAAGGATTGAGTTTAACATTGCATGCCTACTTGACATTCTCAATCCCCCATGATAAAGTGGTAGCGGACGTTCCTCCATATTTTGCAATCTATTTGTCTAGGGACTTTACATCCAAGATAGGTGGTTATCTAGCAATAAATTGGTCATATCTAGTTTTCAGAACCAAGTACGAGACCAAAGTGAAAATCAAATCCGAGCCACTCTACAAGGACCACCTAGAGCCCTATTCACCGAAGGCAGTGAATGTCAGTTACACTATCATCGATCCAAAAGAATCTCAAACAGACAAATCTTCATCTTTTGCTCTTGAAGGAGTCGCAGATCTACTCTTGAATGAGTGGGGAAGTGATAAATTCGAGCACGATCCTTATAAGTTTATTGAGGAAGCAGAACTTGGTGTTTATTGCTTGCATGAAGAAGGCGTCGTCATGCCCAATATAATGAAGGAGAACAAGGAAGACCTTGGCCTGTGGTAGCTATACTTCGACGGTTCCAAAAGTAAATTGGGTGATGGTGGTGGGGCAATGTTAGTTTCCCCTTCTAAAGAAAGGTACTTTTCAGCTTTCTGTTTCCAGTTCTCTTGCACATGTAACATTGCAGAATATGAGTCTTTGATTTATGGACTTGAGTGGGCAAGAAAGAGAGGGATCAGGAAGTTGCAAATCCTGGGGGACAGTGAACTAATTGTGAACCAAATAAGAGGCCTGAACCTAACTAAAAACTCCTTGCTAAAGTCTTACAAGCATAGGGTCTGGGACTTGGAGGATTTCCTTGCTCTTAACATTACCTTAATTCCTAGAGAACAAAATAAGCAAGCTGACAGGCTGGCAGCTGTTGGCGCCCAATTTGATGTTTCAAAAGAGATAAACAGGGATTGTGGTTCACACCATTTAAAAGTGGTGGTTTGGCCTTCAATTCCAGACAATGCTATGAATTGGCAGGTCTTCGAAAGTGACTAGCATATAGCTCTCTTCCTGCAGGAAGAAGCTAAATTTTTGGTCCACAATCAAGTGAAATTATAGCAGCAATACGGAAATTAGATTGTTCAATTGAAGAACAATAAACTTCCTAAGGGTCTGGCCACACTTGAAAGTATTTTCAATGAAGATGACCAACTAAGAGATGACAAAGTGTGCATCACTACTAGAGAGGAGAATTATGAAAAAGTTGAAATCTTCAAGGACAAGTTGCTAGCACTTGGTAAGGTTTGCACGTTTCAAGAAAGACAAGCTTTCATTCTACTATGTCAGGAGTTC
Source organism: Torreya grandis (assembly GCA_037957365.1). Classification (NCBI taxonomy): domain Eukaryota; kingdom Viridiplantae; phylum Streptophyta; class Pinopsida; order Cupressales; family Taxaceae; genus Torreya; species Torreya grandis. The sequence goes on from JARHVA010000337.1 coordinate 1,824,961, forward strand.
ACTGATGTCTTCGCCTAGAATTATAGCAACTTGAAAGGCTTTGATCCAAGATTCGCCCAACACACCATTGAATTAGATGAAGGTGCAAAACCAGTCACACAAAAGCAGAGGCCTATTAATCTAATGATCAAACTCCTTATGCAAAAAGAATTGGTCAAGTTGATTGAGTCTGGCATTATATTTCTGATCAAACATTCCTCATGGTTGGCCAATTTGGTTCCAGTTAGAAAGAAAAATGGGGAAGTCAGGCTATGCATCAACTTCATAGACCTTAATAAAGTCTCTTTAAAGGATCATTATCCCTTCCCGAACATGGAGCAGATCCTCCAAAAGGTAACTGGTTCCAAACATTTCTCCCTCCTGGATGGTTATTCGAGATATAATCAGATTCTGGTGCGAGGCTGCGACCAATACAAAACAACCTTCACCACTAAATGGGGAACGTTCACCTACCAAAAGATGCCTTTTGGGCTATCCAATGCTGGTGCTACCTTCCAGCGAGCCATGGACATGGCTTTTAGTGGTTTGATAAATAAGAACGTGCTGGTGTACCTTGATGATATAACAGTTTTCTCCAAGGGGCGGGCCAACACATGGAACACCTCAGGAAGATTTTTGAGAGGTGCAGGGAATTTGGCATCTCCCTAAATCCAAATAAATGTGTATTTTCTATTCATGAGGGGAAACTTCTTGGTCACATTGTGTCCAAGGAAGGTTTGTCTATTGACCCCGAGAGGGTCCGCTCCATTCTAGAGATGTCCCTACCAAAGCACAAGAAAGGCCTGTAGAGTTTCTTTAGTCGGATAAATTTCATTCGGAGGTTCATTCTGAACTTTGCTGAAATAGTTAAACCCCTAACCTCTATGCTAAGGAAGGGTGAAGAATTCAAGTGGACAATGCCAAGAAAAGACAGCTTTAAAGCCATCAAGCAGGCTTTGACCCAGGCTCCCGCTCTAATCAGCCTCGACTTCAATAAAGACCTCAATCTCTATACCTTCAGCAATGGAGAAGTAATATCTGCTATGCTTACTCAGGCAAATAGTGATGACCTCGAGCAACCACTCGCCTTCTTCAGCCAAGGGTTAGAGGACTTCAAAATCAAGTACACCTACATAGAGAAGCAAGTCCTGGCAGTAGTGTGTAGCCTGAAGAAATTTAGATATATGTTATCAAACAACAAGATCCATCTCATGGTTCCACATCCTGGCATCAAGGATTTCTTGACCAATTGAGACTTAAATGAGAAAAGAGTGGGATGGATCACCAAAGTAATGGAGTATGACATAGACATCCAAATCGCCAAGTTGGTGAGGGGAAGGGGACTGTGTGAATAGCTAGCAGTAGATTTGAGACAAAAGGGTGAAGACAGCTTGCTGATCCATGACACAACCACATCAAAAGAACCAGCTATCATAAGAGATTGGATGCTGGACATGAGGCATTTCCTTCTTACGGGCAAATGTCTGTAGGGTCTCGATTGGGCCAGAATAAGGTATTTTAAACTTCATTCCCTTCCTTATGTCTTGATTGATGGAGTATTATTCAAGAAGGATCTCTTCGGGGTTCTCTTGAGATGCATTAACCCCAGTCAGGCTGACAAGGTATTGATTGAGTTTCACGATGGGCCAGTAGATGGCCATTTCACCCCTAAGACCACAACAACAAAAATAATGAGAGCTGGCCATTTCTGGCCCACTCTTTTCAAGGATACATATACCTGGGTAAGGAAGTATCAAAAGTGTGCACTTTTTGATGGAAAGCAATGATTGGCTGCCATGCCCCTACAGCCCATTCAAGTTAAACAACCATTCATGCAGTGGGGCCTAGATTTCATAGGGATGATCAATCCTCCCTCTAGTGCTAGACACAAATGGGTCCTGATTGCTACAGATTATTTCACCAGGTGGGTGGAAGCCATTGCTTTAAAGGAAGCGAATGAAAGTGCAGTCTTGGATTTCTATGAGGACTTAGTGACACGTTTTGGGGTCCCAACCACTATAATTTCAGACAATGCCTTGGCTTTTCTAGGAACCAAAACTAGTGAATGGGTGCTAAGGTATGGTATATACCTTAGCACTTCATCAAATTACTACCCACAGGGGAATGGGCTGGCTGAGTCCACTAACAAAAATCTGATCAGAATTATAAAGAGGACCATAGAAGAAAATTAGAGAACTTGGCATGCCAAGCTGAAGACAACACTATGGGCCAATCGGATCACCCCGAAGAGAGCAATCAAAAATTCTCCATATACGCTCATGTATGGAAGGTAAGTAAGGCTTCCCATTTCACTCGAATTGCCAACATTGGACCTCACTCATCAGCTACACCTAGAAGAAGGAAGTAGCATGGAGGTCAGGTTGTGTGAACTAATGGAGCTCCAGGAGGTAAGGAATCGGGCCATGGTCTCTATGATTAGTTGCCAACATTAGATGAAAAGACATTTCAACAAGAAATCTTCATCAAATTTTTTTGCTAAAGGAGATATTGTTTTGAAATGGGATGAAGATAGAGCTAAACCCAAAAAACATGCAAAATTTGATGTCCTCTGGAGCGGTCCTTATATGATTACTCAGTGCAAGTAGTATAACACGTTCCAACTCTCCAAGTTGGATAGCGAAGAACTGTGTATCCCAGTTAATGGGATACATCTGAAGCATTGCCACTAATTTTTGGTTTGGTTGTACATAGTTTCCCTTCTAGTTTTCCCTGTTTTCCCTAAGTATAGTTTGCACAGTTAGTTGTTTTTAGTCTTGTGTGTTTCCCTTTGCGTGTGGGGGTAAATTCTATATATTTTGATTCTGGGATCTTTTGGGCTGTTATTAATTCTTTCAAGCTGAATTTGACTCTATGCCCAATGGTATTTAAAGGCAATTGGGTCCTAAACATAGCAGGCATGCTTCCCCTAGGAGTCACCAATTTGTTGACCCAATTTTGCCCCTCTAGAAAAATCTCGGTCACCTTCTGCACTAGCTATGAAAGGCCAGTTAATTTCAGGTTGCAAGGTCCACCTTCAGGGTTCAATAGCTCCATTTCAAAGCATTGGCTCATTGGCCTCATTCATTGGCATTCACGGCATCATAAGGCAGAGTCTTCAAACATTCACAAAAGAGGAGAGGAAAAAATTGGGGCGTTTAACACTAAGGCAAAAAGAGGGCAGACATTTACAAGAACAGATGTAGTCAACAACAAAATTGCCACCCAAAACACCGGTAGGTAAAAGGAGACCGCAAACAGATGCAGTCAGCGGCAAAATTGCTGCCCACAACACAAGCGAAGGAAAAGACCATGAAATCAGTCGATGTCGACAAAACTGCCACGCTCGATAGCCTACTCGGATGACATTGACAAAATTGCCATGCTCGACAGCCAAATCAGTAGAACATAGGAAAAAGCCCACCCAACCACCAGAGGAGTAAACTAGCATGCAAAATGAGGCAGCTAGCATGGTCCCAGTAGACTTATGACATCATCTACAGTGTTTTCTCTCTTCCCAATGAAGACTCAAGCTGCCACTTGCAAGCAAAAGGCCAATGAGAGCTCGTCTTGGCTCTTTCCATATAAATATGCAGACTTGGTCATTTTTAAGGATCTTCTCCAATTTTGTAAAGAGCATAGCTCTACAAATTCTCCACCTAAATCAATAAAATACAGTCTTTTAACTCCATCTTGGATAGATTTGCTGTGTATGTCATGAGTATTATTTGTGTTTAGTCATTATCTTTGATGCTTTCACAGGTTAATGCCAATAGACCAGTCATCTACAAGGGCCATTCCTGCAGCTGAAAGGAGAAGAGTAATATTTGAGAAGGACATAATAGAGGAAGTTACTCGTAAGTGTGCATTCCATAGCACCTTGGTAAACCTCTGTTATGTATTTTCCATTATAGCCTCCCTGTTAGTCTTAACAGCCTGGTTCTTCTGCCAGATGTGTAGAGTATATTTACATTTTCCTTGATTCTGAGTGTGGATGTGGAAGGTCAACCTTTATTTGGTGTATCACCTCTTTAGTGTAGGTAGTTTGTTTTCATGCATTTCTTCCCCCTTTTCATCCCCCCCAGTATATAGCTGTATATCCATTATTTTTGCATTACCTAAAATAAACAAGATACATCAGAGGGAACTAGCCCATACCTAGAGACTCTCCTCTCCTGCTTCACCATCCCACAGGCGAGAGAGGGGTTTCCATGTTGTGGTGAGAAGGCAGGAACCTATTTTCCTGCCACTGGGTGCAATCTCCAGCATCAACATGAATAGAGACAGATCATCCACACAAGACAAAATCTCATATGGAATTATGGAAGTGATATTAAACTTAAGGAAAAGATGAGTGTCCATTATTTCATCAATTTTTATGGACATTTATTCACATTGTTAAAGTATACTATCTTTAGACCTAGATAAGGTAGCTTTGCATCTTATTAAAGGAGGACAAGGGATGTTTATTTCAAATAAAAATTGCATTAGACATTTTTATTTAAGATGGGAGATGAGAAAGTTATGTAATAGGGTCCCATTCATCATAAACCATGGGGGATTGATGTGTGTGTGTGTGTGTGTGTGTGTGTGTGTGTGTGTGTGTGTGTGTGTGTGTGTGTGTGCATAATGTTATAATAGCTCATATAAAGGAGGGTTGGAAGTAAAATTTAACTTGTGTTGGTAAGATGTATTTGGTTTATGTTGAGGAAAAATAGGTTGATTGTCTTTAGGTGTTTGGATGGTTGGTTGATGTAGTTCTTGTGATTGGGTTGAAGAAATACTCTTGGAAGGTTCAGGAATGTTGTATAGATGTGTAGATGTTGGGGGAAGAGTAAAGATATGTGAGAGGTATGATCAAATTGAGTTATTGAAAGTAGTTCTTATAAGGTTATAAGGTCTTCATTCCCTAATTCCACTAGATGAGATGGGGAAGTATATTGAATGATGTGGACCATTTGAGAGGTTTGATGCATGGGTGTTGGATTAGAATCAATAAAAGCAACTAATCTTTGTATGTTAGTCATATTTACCACATTTTCATCATTAATAGTGATGTATATAAGACTTTAAACATTATTTTTAGGATTAGGCTTATCATTGCTATCTTGATGATTAGGAAGAGGATCTTTGTATAAATAAATATGAACATTAGTCTGATTTAAAGATTAATTTTTGTTTTGTTTTTCATGGGATTTAAAATCTATGTCATATGCTTGTTTATGCTTATTAATGAGTGATTTTTGATCAAATTTTGGGCCAAAAATAAAATCCATAACTAGATTGTGCAATTGTCTACATGTTTCATGAGAGTGGCCCCAACTTACATGAAACCAACAAATTTTTTTTGGATCATACAATTTTTTTTTGGATCATATCATGATTTCATTAGATGAGTGGGGTTAAGATCTCATGGTAGAGGCATGAGAAGATGATTTTGAAGCTAAACTAAGGATAATGATTTATGGAAATTAATGTTGTTTGTTTGTGAATATGTAGGATTAGGGGTGTTGTTTGGAGGGGAAGCATGCTCCATAGTGTTATTGGGAGTAATTACTTAAATGTTGTGAATAATATCAAAGATATTAGTAATTCCATCATTAATATCATGCTAGTTATTTTAATGAGAATATGAGTGCCCATTGTAGGTTGGTGCATGAGAAAAACTTATCACTTAGCTTGGTCAAGGGTTTCTTCCAAATTTCTTGGAGAGAAAGAGTACTAACCTAATATTACAACTCAGGGTAGAGAGAATTAGTGAATAGGTGGAAGGGGTTGTCATATACCATATTATGCTCACATTTATTAGACAAGTTCTTCCATTGTTTGGTGAAAGGTTATGTTATTTTAGTTTCAAATTGTTTACAATTTATAAAGTGAGATAAGTTATTCTTAGGGAGATCACTGATTTGAAATTATTGTACTAGTAAGTTAACCAAGTCTTCTAAGTTAGTGATAGAGTGGGTTTTTAGTTTATTATACCAATTTAAAGCATCTACTGAGAGTCTTTTAGCTAATATCTTGGTAGAAAGAAAGGTATTAAATTTGACACAATCTTTATAAAGGTTACCAAATCTCTTTAAGTGTAATGTGTGATCAGTATACCCATTGTAGGTGATGGTATGTGTGAAACCTCCTATGTATATATTAGTAATTTGAGGTACAAGAGGTTTATTTTGGAGATGTTTGATTATTTTATTAATGAGAGTTGGTTGAGGAATAAGGTTACCATAAGAATCCTTAAGTGGGGTGAGGGGGCATTCATATTTTGTACTCCCTATGAAACCTATTGGGGTTGACTTTAAATGTTAATGATATGGTTTTGCATCTACACCATTTGATTTGTGTTATTGGTTTGAAAATAATGAATTTGATTGAGTGTTTTTAATAAGACTTGGTGAGTTTGGGCAATAGTTTGACTAGTGTGTGCAACATGTAATGAATTGGTATTGGTATTAGTGGCTTGAGTTGCATTATGAGTAGTAGCATGCACCACACTAGTGGTGTGAGAATAGTTAGTTGAAAAGGAAGCACTAGTAGCATGATTAGCATTGGTAGTAAAAGATGCACTAGTATCATGATTAAGGAGAAGGGTCTTTGGAAAAGGCCCACTGGAGGTTGTGTTGGTTGAATATTTTGTCTATCAGTGTACTGGCAAACAAAATAGGTCTTATCAGCCAAAACAAGAAGATTAGTCATCCTAATGTGTAAATTTATCACATCAGAAGGAGACTGTTCTCTCCTCTCATCAAGGGGAGGTTCCCTATGGATATGCTATGTATATATATGAACAGAAAATAATACTCAAGGGTAGGACCAGACATCCATCTCTCTTTCTTTAGAGATGATGTATACAAAACAAAGGAAGAACTCAAGAGAATGATAGACAACACTCCTCTTCTTTTAGAAAAACTATTCAACCAGCCACAAGAATACTCCTAGAAATAAAAATAGAATATGACTAAAGTGAGGTAACCAACAAATCAAGACATAACACAAAGTCTGCACATGAAATACTCAAGAGTGATATACGAAGAACAATGAAAGCTCAAAGTCTTTTCAATTTTCTTTACACAGCAATGAAAAAACAAACACACTGAAGGTAGCTATGGGGGCACAAAATCTCTCCACAGTTGATTCTTCAGGACACCTTCTTGACAGATTTACTAATCTTGCTTATTAGATCAATGAAAAAAACAAGATATCATAGCACAAAGTCTAAAAAAGTCCCTTGTTTTCATTAACAAAATATGATAAATAGACTGAGCACAAAGTCTCAATGATGCCTCTCAATTTTGATAGAGTTTCATTTAGATTATCAAAAAGAAGATGATTTTACAATGATAGGAAGTCCCTTATATAGCCACTTTCAAGAAGGACTCGAGAACAGTAATACATCATGATGCATTGGAAAATGTTAGGAAGACAAGCTAGAACTTTGGAGCCTTTTACCCATTTGATCTTCTTAATGTAGATAGATAAGTTGTGCAATTGAAAGTTTTACAACTTTCAATGTCTGCCTGGCAGTTTGATCTTATCTTCATCATTCCTCCCTTTCTGATTAATTGAATCAGGTCCTGGATTCAGCTTGTTGTTCTGTTCCTTCCCCACTTTTTGCTGGTCTTGGCCTTAAAAATTGTGAATGTATTCTATTCTATATGTTTAAATGATCAATAGTTATTTTGTTGTCTTAAATTTGACATTCATGCACCCATCACTGTGTTTCCAACAGCTAGTTGACTGTGTTGAATTTGATGTGTTCAGGTGCATCACCCCTTGGTCTTCTTTTGGCTTTCTGCTTGGCACTTTTCTAGATTAGACTTTGCCCTTTCAGGCCTTGAGAAATGATCCTTCATCTTCAGGAAGTATCCTCAAATTAATGGTTGAGAGTTCCCTGCAAGGGCACCTGCCCTTCAGGGTCCTTCATTGGCCCTTCATAAATTTCCCCCAAGTTTTTCCTTGGGCCATTCCCTTTGTATGTTTCTCGCAGACATTTTTCTGGGGAAAATTATTGTGAACAAAAAGTCCAAGGAAAATTCCCCTGGGCTTTGAACAAGTCTTTGAACAATTCGAAGGGTGCTTTGTTTGATGAAGTGTCTTCCGCAATGGCACTTGTCCTTTGAAAAAGTTCTTTAGCATTGAACTATCCCTTTGAACTTAGTCGATGAACCATTTGTTAAACTGGTTCAAAGGTTCAATGAAGTGCACCAAGCCTTTGAAGCAAATAGCTGACAAACCATTGAATACACTTTTTGCCATTGAACCAATACATTGAACTAATTAGTTGAACCAAGGATTTGAACCAAAAATGGTTCAAGCCAATGGTTCAAGCCGATGGTTCAATGAATAAAATAGGCCTATAAACTAAGCATTGAACCAAATATTTGTACTTGCCTTTGAAATGAGAGTTGAACCATTTGATTGAACCTGTCCATTAAACTGGTTCAATGGTTCAACGAAGCATGCCAAGCACCTTTTAAACCAAAAAGTGATAAACCTGTTGTTGAACCAAGATGTTGAACCAAAAATTTGGTTCAATGGTTCAATGAAAGCCTTGAACCAACTGACAAACTAAATGATTGAACCAAAAGACACTGAAACAAAGGAAATGAACCATTTGAGTGAAATAAAGCATTGAACTACTTGGTTGAACTAAGTGATTAAACTATTCCTTTGGTTGAACCGACTGTTGAACCTTTGAAATCGTTGAACCTTTGAACCCAATTGGTTCAATGGTTCAACGGTTCAAGTCATTTTGATTTGACCAAATGTTTGGAAGCCGATGAACTTATTAAAGCGACTGAACTTTGAACCTTTATGAAGCACTTAACTTTTGCCAATGACATTGAACTTGTTGAACTTTGAATCAGTCGAACCTTTGAATCAAATTGGTTCAATGGTTCAACGGTTCAATGATTCAGGTCTCCTTTTGTATTCAAATGCTTGCCAATGAAGATTTTCAATTGAACCAAAACTTTGAACCAATCCCAAAAAATGAACAAATGTTAAAAATCAATTCTTTTGACTGAAAACCACCTGTAGAGTCTGTAGATTTTCCTTTTCCTTCAGAGTCCGTAGATTTTTCTTCCTGTAGAGTCTGTAGATTCAAGCCTACAGAGTTTATATATTTAACCCTACAGAGTCCGTATATTTTTTGAGAAGCTCTAAAAATGAGAAATCTGAATATCTAAGACAAATTTTGAAAATGGAAGATATTATTTTGGTTTGTAAAACCAAAATAATTCAAATGTTGCTCCAAGAATGACTGTTATTTTTGGGAGAGAACAGGTTGAACCTACCATATTAGTGGAGATAATAGTATAGAGGTTAAATAAGTCATAGAAGAAGATGCCATGGTGTGTGAAGTAGACAAAATAGAAGGAAAATGTTGAGAATCAAATAAAGTGTCTCTCCCAAATCTATGAGAGAAAGTAAGGGAGGGTAAAATAGGCTCTTCTACTTGAAGACCTATAATTGCTTTCCTCTATGTCAAGGAAATTCATTAATGAAGAAAATTTTAGGTTTGTAATCTAACTCACACTCATCTTCTAAAGAGAAAAAAGGATTATGAGCTGATGATGAATGGGGAGGAGTCCCATAATTGGTAGTGCAAGTGGAAACATGAAAATTGTTTGCATCCAAAGTGGGAGCCACAAGCTATGTCTTGGGAAACTTATTAGGATTGATAAGACTCATAATGTTTGTCAAATTTAAATCTATATTATCCTCAAATATAAAATTAATGATGAGAAGAAGAGGCTAAAAATTTAATATAAATTAGAATCAATAGATAGGATACAAAATCATATAGATTGATAGTGTTTTGTAAAACATGAAACAACATAAAGAATAAGAGTACATAGTCATATAGGTTGATTGTGTATTGATAGATAGGAATTTAAATAAGAAATAAGAGGACATAATCGTATATGTTGACTATGTACTACTATACAAGAAATATAATAGGATGATAAGATACCCAATCGAATAGGGTGACTGTGTATTAAAAGCAAAGAAGATGAATAATTATAAGAGACCATGTCGATAGAAACAATAGTGTTATGAAAATAGAGATTTTTTTGAAAGATAATATCTAAGAAAATGAAATGAATCACACAAGCAATTATATCAATGTGATTGGTCTAATTGGAACACACAACACAAACCTTACATTAATGCTAACTAATACAAGTTTTACAATACAAAATATAATGATAAAAGAGGGAAAAACAAATTGAATGAAAATAATAACTAATTAGTCATTCTTAAATGTTTTTAAGTTATAATAAAATTTAAAATTAATGTGATAGGGAGTTAGATATAAGAAGGAACTAGAAAGTAATCTATGGATAGTTTTAGGAAGTTTAGGCTAAAAGGGATTTGTATTAGTGATGCTAATCGATTGGTATTGGGGCCTACCCCCTCACTTCATAATCCAAATGGTGATAAGGGTGTCAAGTGATTTTAAAATATATACCATCAATAACATGTTTATATCTGGCCAAAAAACCAAGTTGGCTTCCCCCTTGGTGATGAAATCCAAGTACGTAGACCTTGTGAAGACAAATGTTTAATGTTTTAGTGTAAAGTGATTTGAAAGTGTGTGCAAAAGATAAAAATAGTGTGACTAAATTGGTAAATTAAAAAAACACCTAATTAATTTATGTTTATTAATTTAAGCATAAAAGTAACTAAAATGACAAAAATAAGGTTAATTTTGTGGACTATGAAGAGTATAAAGTTGGTTCAAGTGACATTGTGTACAAATATTACAAAATAGAGTCGACAGCGTCACTATTGTTCTACAAAAGCAAGATCTAGAAGAACATAGTTGTACAAGTCAACTATGCATCTTGGAAAAAAGATAAGCTACAAAATTGTGTCAAATAAGTTGACCCAGTTTGATGTAGGCTTACAATTTTATAGAATGCAAACTTATGAAAAATAGTGATATAAATGACAGAGCAGGTAAGAATGAACCTTGGTGGTTTTGAAGATTCTTAGATTTTAAAATTTTATGTTATGATTCTCAAGTTTTCATTTAAATATTCTATGAATAGAGATGATGGATTGATGGATTTTGTAGAACTTGTGTGTTGAAAATAAGCTATGAACAGAGTCGACTAGCTTGACTATGTCTACAAACCTATATGTTAAAAATAAATAACTATGAATAGAGTTGATTGGTTAAAATATGTATAAAATCCTATAAATAAAGAAGAGTATGTAGAGATAATCAATTCAGTGACATGTATTTGGGTAAGACTTACATAGATATAACAGAGTCATTTTGGGGTGACTATGCATTAAACCTATGTACAGAGTTTTAGAACTATACTAACAATTTTGATACAATACTGTAAAAATAAAAATATATAGTATGATGATAAAATTAATGTGTGAAAAAAATATACAAGGGTTTGATTCACATCAGGTTTACCAGAATATTTACAAAGGAAAATTCAATTGACATATTAATTAATCCTAGATCAGAGAAGATAAATACTACTTACACTTATGATTGTTTACACATTAGATATTCAGGGTCATGACCAAGATGGATATATTAGACCTAAACAAGGGATCTCTTACCACATTATTATCACTAGAGAGGGTTCCAAAGCCTCTAGTCAAGAAACATTATGTAATAACCCTAACTAGTTTGTATGTTTTCATATTCATAAAGTAAATGACAAGTAAATTAAAATCTAATCTAGTGATCACCAAATATTATGGCATAAAGTGGGGGTAACAAACATAAAAATAAAACATGCATAAAATATCTATACTCATGTCAATGTATAAGAAATCCTAATGCATGGGAGAGAAGTAAAAATGCTAATATATCTAGTTTAACAAAGGAGGAATAAATTTAGGAATAATTACCTTTGAAGATGAACCCAATGATCCTCAATATCTCCCTTATCTAATGTGCTTCACAAGAGGTTTTTGTGGTATGTAACGATAACAAAGATAAGTCAACCCTAAGCTACACAAATTTAATATGTACCCAAAAGACTTCTCTATAAGATAAGATCTATATCTCCAAAGAAATTATTAAAACCCTAATCAATGTTCCTCGGGTATAATGATGGATAAGTACATGCACAATATAATATTCTTCTTCTTTTCATCTCTTTAAAGATATAAATGGATGTGTATATATCACTAAATCTAACCCTAAACCTTTCTAAAAGTTTAGTCGATAGGGTCGGTCCAATTTGACTTTGTTTTATTATTTGATAAAAATAAGTTAGGTCTCAGTCTAGGTTAGCCAAGGCTGATCTAGACTTATAATGTGCTTTAAAAAAATTAAATATAGGGTCAGCCTATGCCTATAGTGTATTATAAAATATAAAAAAGGGTTTTAGGCTTAAAAAAGGGATATGTAAGGTGGTGAATTGCTTAGAAAAATGTGTAAGAGAGGATAAAAAACTTAAAGAAGTGTATAAGAGAAGGTTATGTAAATAAAATGTTGTGGTATATAGGAAAACAATCCTATAAAGCATAAATTGTCTACCCACCCCTTTCCCAGTGTACCCTTTAAGGCATACACTTAGAGAGATTAAGACTTGATAGGTTCTTACAAGAGATAAAGCATCATTAATTGATAATGTTTGAAAATATTATATGTATATAGTAACATCCTATTTCAATATATATTATTTATAGGACACTAGCATCAAACTTAGTAACATCGATACAACTATCCCAGATTGATGTTACTCTCTAGAGAGCTAGAAACATCAGATCCAAAATTTGATGATTGGTATTTAATTTCCTTCCCACCTATTTTATGCTTATTCTAGATCCAAAACTACATTATCATAAGAACAAGATAAATACTTCATTTCTTTGTCATTTTTATATCTAATATAGTTGTACTTTCCATATTCATACTATCCCAACATAATAAATTTAGTATATGCTTATATCTGAGTTTAACATATAATTGGCCTAATATAGATATTATTATCACCCTTTTTCCATTTAATCTCTATATACCCATTTAACATAAAGATAAACCCAATTTAGATCATTTTAGGGTTAAATAAAGGTGACCAACAACTCAATTGTAGTGACCATGTGATCCTATAAAAAGTAGAGGCAATAAGAATACAAACGAAAGATCATGAACATAGTGGCCTAAATGAAGAAATGATTTTAGTGAAGGTACAAGCTAAAGATACATTCATTCAATATACCCTTCCACATACTTCAGACACTAATGATAAATCCAAGAGGTCCTTGACATGGGAAAAACCAATGTTATGCCTTTTGGATGATGAAAAGAATAAGAAGGATGTTGTTATATGTTTTAACCTTTTTGACTTAACAACTATAAATATTATGTTTGTTAAAGAGATAATCAGACTAAAGTAGGGAAATAATATGAAATAAATATATCCACTAATTTGTTATGAAATTGAATAGCTTTGAATTTTCTAAAAATAAAAATACAAGTAAGAACTTAATTGGAAAATAAATGAAATAGATGATTTGGGTGTTGGAAACTAAGGTGAAAGCTAGTTTGAGTGTCCTAAAATAGATCCCAATGTTGGAACCCATCCTATATAGTATCACCAAAATTATATAGTATCACCATTATTACAAATGTGGTGGTAGTGTCCTGATATTTGTGGCAATGTCCTCTATGTAAGACTACCCCAAACTTTTGGGTGTACCTATGTCTAGATCTTTGAGGTATATTCTTATGTGAATAAGTCCTTAAACCCTATATTTTTCCTATTATGAATGATTTTATGAGAAAACCCTAATCCTATATGTAACTAGGGCATCCAATTGACATGAGCTAAAAGTGTGTTTTTATTAGGGTAGGTTGGATATCCTAAATACCTATTATGATGAGAGTTTCCTACATACCAATACTCCAAGGAGGGATCAAGCCCAATTCCATTATCCCTACCTAAGTACTGGTGCAATTGTGAGGAAGCTAGTGTGATAGTGGCCTTGAGTGCCTTGAAAATGTTTGAGATTGGAACTTTAGGTAATCTAAGCTTATGAACACTATAGATGGTAGTATATAGAAGTAGGAAAGAATAAGTATTGATAACCTTAATTGTTCACAACTTGTTATGAGTTTGAATGTGTATTTTTCATCTTGTTTCCATCTAGTGGTTAGAGGGATAAATTTCATGTATTTATACAATTTTGTTGATTATTGAGGTGATAAAAGAGGTTTAAGCCAACCTTAAGAAGTTCTAGTTTTGAAAAGATATATAAGGAGAAAAGAAAGGTAAAAAACATTAGCATCATTTTTGGGACACTAGCACCATGTGGTGATAATTTTCTTATTATGGCACTAGTGTCCAACTAGGAGAACACTAGGCACCAAGGGCTAGGATCAATAAATGAGGGTCTATGATTGCTTTAGGTATGACTAGGGATTCCCATGGCCTAGACAAAGTTTGGATAAGTGTGACATTAGGCTTTAGGATAGGTCTAAGGCTAAGCTAGGGATAAGTAGTTTCAAGTATAACTCTTATCACTAAAATACCACTTTTATGTGATTATATATCCCACCTTTTATTATATAAATGTAACAAAGTGAAATGACTAAGATAAATGAAAAAGAAGAATACCTAGACTTACCTAAGAGGTGAAGCCTGTGAAGCTGGGTCTAAGTATGTGAAGCATGATCTAATGTATGTATTTTAATTTAAATGTGCATAAATCATTCCTTACTTAAGAGATATCAAAAGAAAATTACTAAACCAAGTAAATAAGTAAAAATGAGTAAATATATAAGAGAGAGGAAAGGAATGAATACAACTCATTGGTTACTTGAAAGAATGCATAAGCCAAGTCATATCTTATATGTGTGTATGTATATATTGATCAATTGGTGAATATCTTAGATTGAGTCTATGGATTTCTCAATCATCATGTGTGGGTGGCTAAAGAACTATACCCAATGTTAACTCCATCATTTCCCATCCCTACTTAGTGGATCATGGCCTATGAATAACTTAGATTGGATTGATGGTGTGTCCAACCCTCTCATGTAGGTGGCTCAAGAACTAAAGTAGGATATGACTCCATAATTTCCCACATATGTGTAGTAGATTCATATAAAACTAAAATACATGATGTAAATAGAAATATCTAACTGGGTATGTCAACTCTATGGCCAATTAGATACATTAGGCAACTCTGGGCCATTCAAGAATGTCAACCACTATAGATGGAGTAAGGCATGAAATTGGTGTGAAACCTAGAATATGATGTCAAGAATATAAAACATAGAGAATGACATGGAATTTAGCATTCTATTTGATCAATTAGTGTATAAGTGAGCATATGTAAATAATGTGCCATGTACATGCCCCTAAATTTGATATCTAAGCATATGAATTCTAAGTTGAGTTGTAATAATCTATATTTGGGTGCTTGAACTAAATATGGGAATGGTCATGTCATTCATGATGACCCAAATATAAGAAAACTAGTATAAATTTTAGTTTAACTAGTATGAATCTAAGCAAAATTAATAAATCTATAACTAAATCTATGCAAACTTGTACTATACCTACTGTACTTTTCTAGCTATTGTGGGTTTTTTAAAAAATTGAGGCTACTGGACAATAACACCATGTCTTGGATAGTATCACCATTATTGTAAATGTGGTTCTAGTGTCCCAATTTGGGTTATAGTGTCCTTATAGTCTAATTTATGTGCAATTACATTGCTTTTTAGGTCATTGTTTTCCCACTATATTTACTTGAGTCTAATTTTCTATAATCTGAGCCTATGTGCTAAAAATGTATTGTGAATGTAACATAGGATCCTGATCTCCGTGATAAACCACTATGAATGCACCATATTTTGAGGGGATTTATTGAACTTATGAAAGAAGTTTCCTCAAAATAAAAATCTATGCATAATGCGTGCTAGCCAAAGAATATATGATAACTGTGTAATAATCTAATATAATGTGCATGCATACCATCAAAATGTTAGATAATGAAAGCATAAGTATATAATGTAAAATTTATATCATTTATAACATTCACAAGGGTGTTAATATGGATATAAAAATGTATGTAACAGAAAATTTGAGTAAAATTGGGTATCTACCTATGGGGATGGGGTATGATGTCCATCACGGCACCCAAGTAAGAAAGGAGAGATGCATGAGGTCCCTCATGGCATAAAAAAATACAATGTGTAAAAATAAAGAGACAAGTGTCATGGCTATGCTGTATACAAAAAATCATACATACAAAACACATTAGGCATGCAAAATAGGCGAAGGGGCCATAATATAAGGGACATGGGCACATATCACTAAATCTGAGAAAACAAGATATACAAGGACATGTTCAAATGTCCACATACATAAGAAAAAATCAATTTATATTAGAGCCACATATAAGGTCATGTTTAAATATCCACATACACAATTAGGAAGGTACACACAAGGACATGGGCACATGTCCAAAACATACATATTGTGAATAAAAGTGGCGTAGAGTCAAATAGAAATGGCATATTCAAAATAAGCATAGAGATATAATCAAGTCTAAACTAAGAAATCTAGAAATGAAAGTATGCATGAATATGTAATAAAAATATGTGTAAGAGTGAAAATGTACATATGTTGAGTCTAAAGTAGTAATAGTTGGCAAAAAAAACTAGGTAAGTGTAGCATGATCAATGTCAAGATATAATAATGCTAAAACTAGGATGTAGAGTATATAAAGATAGAACTTGGGAATTGAAACTGTGTATAGGGTACCTCCAAGTGGGTGAATGTTTTAAATAATGAACAAATTTATTAGTGTATATGCTCTCAATGGGTAGATAATAACAAAGCTAGATTGGTGTAGTGGACCTCAGTCCTGTAGTAATTTGCAAGCACTCAAAAAAAATAAGTGAAGCATGTATGTATGATAAACCTGACTATAATAATATATCTAACATATGTAGTGCTTGGAAAATATAAGAAATGTAAACATAAAAATGCATATAATCTATAATTTTGTGTTTTCTGAGTAAATTTTTGAATGCTTTTGTGTTTTTTAAGTATTATATTATTTTTTTATTTTTTAGATATAAGATATGTACAAATAACATGAAAATGAAACTATGTACAAGGAACAAGAGAGAAGGAAAGTATGTATAAGAAGGAAGGAACAATACTAATAGATGAGTCTCATGGGAGACTCACAATCAATGTGGCATATGTCAAAAATATGAATGGTAATATCTTTTGCAGTGTGATTATTATGCTGGAGTTAAATGGTGTTGTAATATGAATTTGGGTATTGTTCATCATCAAAATTATAATAATCATAATAACTTGGAATTCTAGAGGGAATTATGGAATATTGATTTTGATTTTTCCCTTTTAAACTATTCTTATTTTATACATATGGTGTTGTGGAGGCTCTTTTTATAGAAAGCCTTTTTTGAGAATTCTTGTTGGCTTAACATGATTTTGACTTTGCAACTTAAGTTTTTACTCTTCTTGTAAAATTTCATATGTATCTATAATTTTTTCCTTGATAAATTGTATCTATGAATGATTTACCGTAGGATGTTCAATAAATACCAAACCTTATTGACCAAAATTATCAACTACTAAAATAGGATAAGTGATGCCTTGGGCATGTTTGTTTAAACCTTGATTGTGATAATCAAATTGTTATATTTATTTTTGACCAAACCCATACTACTTTTAAAGTTGAGCCTCATTTTAGAGAGGTATATTTTCATCTCTTACTTTCTTTACTTGTGATTTTTGTACTATTTCTTTCTCTAATTATGCTTTCTAGACCTTTTATTATTCTGAGTTATACTTTGATAACCACTTTTGTACTATTTCTAAAGTTGACCCTTTTTGAATTTGTAGATATGATGTATTTTTTTTGATGATGTGTCACTATTTGAGTCATCTATATCAATTATCTATTGTATTTTCATTTTTAATGCTAAACATGAATTGGTGTGGTGTCAATGTATTCTATGATATACATAAGAATATCTGGATATCCTCACTAGGTGTGAAAGAGGTAGGTTAATAAACTTAGCTTTAATCATTACCTTTAGTATCTCACTTGAACTCTTATTATACCCTTGTAAGTTTTTTGAATCATGCATAATAGATTCATTATGTTGTACTTTATGATTTAGATATGAAAGAGTGCGAGGCACAACTTTGCTAAGTGTAGATGCATATACATGGTTTACAATAACATATTCTAAAGACTGTGTACATGTAATGCGATTACCAATATTGTGACCTTTTCACTTAATAATTGATTTTAAATCTATCATTATGATATTAGTATGTTCATATTGATAATTTGATCACTTAGAGTCTCATAAGTGAAAACCTTAGTTGCTTCTGGTTGAACATGTAGGCACACACCCTATACAGAAGAGGTGTAGATAGGCTGAGTATGGGCATTAGTAAAAATAGTATAGGCTAATTCATCTCATATGGGAGGGATAAAATGGACTTGTTTAGAAGGAAAGTATCTATCAGTCTCATGGAGAGGAGGAGGAGAAGGATATTCTTTCTTGTGCATAAGATATGACATTGAAACTTGAAACATAGTTAGCTTATGTGTTAAATCCTTTATATGTGTAAGGGTTTGCTTGCTAATATAATTCCACATAAGATAAAGATAACATGCTATGAAATATGACATATATTTGAATTGATTTAAAACATCATGTACATATGTGTTTATGTCATTTTTAAATTCATTACAAATGAAAGGAAACAATCATGAAAAATAAGAAATAAAACTTTGCATCAAAAATTAATTAACTTCATCTATCATTATTATCATGATTATAAATCTGGTTGAGGGTTTTAAAAGGATAGAAACATAAACCCAAGGGTTTTGTAGGGTTAGGGTTTATACAATATTCAAAGTAATACAGGTTCACCAAATGTTTTAATCTTTTAGGACTTAGTGAATGTATAAATCCTATATTTGTTAAAGAGTTGAGTAGACTAAATCAGGATAATAATATGCAATAAATATATCCACTAATTTGTTATAAAATTGACTATCTTTGAATTTCCTCAAAATAGAAATAAATATTACAAGTAAGAAATTAGTTGGAAAATAACTGAGATAAATGATCTAGGTGCTAGAAACTAAGGTGGAAGCTAGTTTGAGTGTCGTAAACTGGATCCTAATGTCAAAACCCCTTATGGATAGTAACACTATTATTGGAAATGTGGTAGTAGTGTCCTATGTGTAGGACTATCTCAAGATTTTAGGTGCATCTATTTTTGGATATTTGAGGTTTTCTCTTGAATGCATGAGTATTTAAACCCTATACTTTTCATATTATTATTGATTCTATGAGCAAACTATTATCGCTCAGAAGTGCACCCTTGCTGAGAATGTGTGCCTATTCTAACTTATGTTGATACAATGCAAACTATCCAAGGTATGGGACATTATAATTAGAGATAATATATAGATGAAGGGATGATTCCCTTTGGTACACTCACCTACTTCTATCTAAACTATCTAATTTTGTGCTTTCTTGACTAGGAAAAGGTTAGAAGGAACAATACTAAAGCTAAAAAAGGAGTTGAAAACTAAAAATTGGGATGATGAAAAAATGTTAAGGTCAATTATTCCTATAATTGACACACTTTGGAAGATAAATAACTTGCACACATTAACTTCATCTTCATACAATGACTCTTCCAAAAGTATTTCACATAGAGGTCTTGATAGACACCTACACTAGCTTGGGATGAATGAACAATGGTTTAATTCACTTACAAATTAGGTAGAAATCCAAATTAAAAACTTTAAATGACCTGAAATATTTTTATTTGATACATAAAGGTGATATATTTAGACATAAAAATAGTAAAAATAATCATTCACTAAGTTCTATCAATGAATTAAGAACATACTTCATGAACAACTTGAAGATGGAGGAAATATTCAGCTCTTTATTGCTTCAAAGATGAGGTAGTACAACTTTTGGTAGAGTTTTAGTAAGAAAAAGTCACAATATAACCATAATAATTAAAAAAATAATTTACATATATAAAATAATAATATATGGAGAAGACAAGAATTTCTAGATGAGTCCACATGTGAGTCCTATTTCACTCTTGCTTCAATTGAAAATTCAACTCAAAATTGAACTTCACCTTTAACTCCAATTTTAATTAAAATTAAAATACAATGTATAATTTTATTTTAAACAATATTTCATGTAATATTTTATTATAGGAGAGAGGGAGGATATTTTTTCATGTTTTAAAATTCAAAGGGCTCTTCATGCATCTTGAATCTTGAGTCAACTTGCGATGATCTTGCATACAAGATTTGATCTTCTTTAGTTAACTATTTTTGGTATTTAGTTAAATAATATTTGTATTTAATTAATATTAAATTTATAATTTATTTACCTTCACATTCATCTTAATTTTACTTGAGCTTATTGAATTTCAACTTGGAGTTTTACTTCACTTATCTTGACTTGCAACTTGCATGGAACTTGACTTTTTTACTTTTCTAAATTTAGCCCAAAGGGGGGCACAGTAAGAGAGAGATTGAAAGATAATGTTATAATAATTATTTTTAATGAAAAATATGGCCTAAAATATTTACCAAAACTATAACTCAACTTCTTCTCTTTTTCATGTTTTGAACTTCACTTTTCTAGGGCTAACTGAAGATTTTTTCTATTGACTTGACCTTTTCTAAATTTAGCCAAAAGGGGGCTGAAATGAATTTTAAATATAATAATAAGTTAAAAAATATATATTGAACCAATTTTAAACCTTAAATTACATAAAAAACAAAATTTCATGTCAAATTTCATGAGATTTTATTGAATAAAACTCAAAATATGCACTTTTTGGTGTTGACTAGCTTGCACAATTTCATTTATGAATGCATGTAGTTATAATTTTTTCCATTTTATTAAGTTTTATAAGTAATAAATAAATAATTATTTTTTAATTATTATCTTATTAATATTTATTATCATTCCAATAATTGTATGTGCTCAACCAATCATTTAAACCAATCAAAACTTGCCTTTTCAGACAGTCTCTCTTGCTTGCTTAAAACCCTGATGCTTGATTCTTTACCTTTATCCATAATTTGCCTAAAATTTTTATTTATAAAGGTGTATTAATATTTTATATTAACCATAATATCACACATCACCTTCATTTTTCAATGAATAACTGAAAAATGCAAACATACTACTTAAAACTGAGCCATGAGGGTTTAAGAAGGGTTTTAGAGCACCTATTCTTCTTAACGATTGTTCATAAAGTTAAGAAAAAATAAAATAAAAATAATATATTTAAAATTAATTTAAAATGGGCAAAATAATAATAATAATAATACCATTTTAACCAACTCTTCTTCACTTGTATGTATCGAGCATTTGAAAATTACCTTCACTAGCTTGCAAAATAGCTAGTTAGAGGAATGAAAGAAACCTCTCAAAATTTGGAATTGTGAGTTGTTACTAAGAATAATTTTTGAATTATTAATGTTTTATTATGTTTTTAATAATTTTTTAAAGTTTTAATCAATGAATTTATTCTTATTGAAAACTTGCACATAAGTAATTTTGACCAATGGTGGCAAAATTGTCAACATTCTTGACAACTTTGTTGGGATGTTTTCTTGCTAAAAACTTGAGACCAATAGATATATCCATTGAGTTATGGATTTATGAAAATATTACCAAATAATAAACTTAAAATTTATTCCTCAAATAAATACAACACTTATGCATAATCACTTATTGAATTGAAAACTAGAACAACTACCAATTGAAAGATGTGCAAGATATCACTTAGAAGAATTAAAAACTAAAAATATTAACAAAACATGTGCATAAAACAACTTTGAGGTAATTAAAATATAAAAATACTATTTAAAACACTCAAAATACACCTATACAAAAAAAAAAACTTTTTAGTCCTTTCCATGTGGTTGACAAAGATGAGGAACAAATTATTGTTTAAGTGGCATTCTGGTTGGATCATCTCTTTTCCTAATTATTAACCTCTTTGAGTTGTCTCCAAATGAATAAAATGAATAAAAAATGTATTCAATATAAACAAACTCATAATCTATTTGGATACTCACCTCATGTTTCTATTTCACAATAAGAAAGCTTTCCAATGTAGCCATATTCTAATTTACCTTCACAACCACTTTATCAATGTCTTCACAAGGAGATGTATGCTTATAAATATTCTAAAATTATTGAATCAACTAAAATTAATTCTACCATAATTCATAAAAAAATTATTGTTCCTCACTTGTAGCTTATTGAGATTCACTATGAGTCACTATATCTTCTTTTGTATCTTTATTTAGCTCATGTCTATGACTATTACTTTGTGAAACCACTACTGCAATCTCAGTAACTATTTCCATTTATTTTGGAACATCTTCATGATAATCTTGTTGAGGCTCACTTACTATTGTAATTTTATTTTTTAATGGCTACTTAAGGTATGCAACATGATCTCCTTTTATGCTAAATTAAATCTCATTTTACCAGCACAATTTTTGATCATCCTCTCTTGACAAATTATCTTTTTTACCTGGATGGTCTTATTTTGCTTTCCATAAAATAGATATTCCTTTAAAAAATGAGATTGTGGGAGGGAAATATATTAAATTTTGTGGAATAGGGATATAGGTCATTATTGGATGATTTTGAATGGGCTTTGGTATTAAAGAGGCATTAAGAAGGCTTTTATTCAATATTTATTTGAAATAAGGGAAAACAAATTGTGTTAGGGATTCATGCTTCAATGATTTATAATTATCTATCCACTCAAAAATCAACCTCTCACATTCATATTCATGGACAAATTTATTTTGAGGGAAGGGTGGAGGGCTAAAGAAACTTAGAAACTTTCTTGGTTTGGCTTCAACAACTTTTTACTTTTCTTGATTTTAGATAGGAATGGGAAAAGATTCTTTCCCAAGAGTAGGCATGAAATAATCAGGGGTATTAGTCTAATAAGGCTCCTAAGATGGAATGGCCTTAGGCTCTTGGGGATGAGTGAGTAAATATTGCATAGCCTCATTATATATCTTCAATGATTTTATCCTTTGATAATGTATATAGGTATGATATGTAATCTCTTCCTAGTGCCTGCTATATTCTTCTTCCGTATCAATATCAATACATTTTCTCTCAAAAGTCAAGTATTATCTTTTGCACACTCTTTTCAGGTTGATTAAAAAGAACATGATTTTTCCAAGGCTTATTGGAAACATGATTAGGGATGGGATGGGGTAAATATCATGAAAATATTGATATATTTCTAGTTCTGTGCTATTTAAGGTAAAGCCATAAATATTCTCATCTTTATATGAGGGATGTGAAGGTACAAAAGATGCATTTTCAAAACATGAAGGACTAAAATACATGCCAACTAATTTTCTTAGGTACTTGGATTGCTCAAACCAGTTGTATATAACTTGGAGTACTTAGATGCTAAGTATTTGAATAATGTATTTATTTTAAATTACTAAAACTAACACCAATCTTTGGCATTATTTTGTGCTATTGTCCCACTAGGCATGCCATAAACACTAATCCTCTATGTAACTGGGGTATCTAGTTGATATGAGATGAAAGTATGTTTATTATTAGGGTAGGTTGGACATATTAAACACCTTATTGTGATGAGATTTTCTTACATACCAATATTTTGAGGGATCAAGCTTGATGTAGTTATGCCAATCTAAGTGCTAGTGAAATTTTAAGTTAAGCTAGTATTATAGTGGTCTTGAGTGCTTTGAATGTGCTTAAGATTAGAAATATGGGTAATATGAGCTTAGGGATGTTATAAATAATAGTATGCAAAATTAGGGAAGAATAGGGATTAATAACCTTAATTTTGCACAACTTATTTGAGTTTGAATATGTATTTTGAATTTGATTTCCATTTAGTGGTTAGAGGGATAAAAGTCATGTATTTATGTTATTTTGTTGCTTGTGCACGTGATAACATATGTTTAGGTTGATCCTAAGAGGTTTTAGTTTTGTAAAGATATTTATTTGGGGAAAATAAAGGTAAAGGCCATTAACATCATTTTTAGGACACTAGCGTCATGTGGCACTAGTGTATGTATTATGGTGATAGTATCTAAGTGGTAGAACACTAAGCATGAAGGGCCAAAATTAAGAAACAAGGGCTTGGTACTAATTTAGGGATGACTAGGGACACCTTTGACTTACACGAAGGCTAGATAAGTGTGACAATATTCTCTAAGATAGGTATAGGGCTATGGTAGGGATATGTAGTCTTAAATACACCTTTAGAACCTAAATACCACTTTTAGGTGATTACACCCCTCATTTTAATCTAGAAATGAAATAAAGTGAAATGACTAGGACAAAGGAAAAAGAAACATACCTAGACTTACCTAATAGGTGAAGCTTTTGAAATTGGGTTTGAGTATGTGAAGTTGGGTATGAATATGTGAATCATGACCTAATGTATGTCCTTTAAATGAAACATTAATAAATTAGTCCTTAATTAATAATTATCAAAAGTAAAAGACTAAACTGAGTAAAGAAGTAAAACTAGGTAAAATTGGGTAAAGAGATAGGAGAGAGGAAACAAACAAATACATCTCACTGGGTGTGCAAACTAATGCATAAACCTAGTGATAACATATGTGTGTTGATGAGCCCAAAATATGGCTCATTATTGACATGGAACTTCCTTCATTTCATCTCTTTAAGGATATAATATTATGCAAATCATAGACCTTTAGCTAACTATTACATGGAAAATAACTACTTTATCTCATTTATGGCAAACCAAAGGTTGAGTTACCATTTTATCATTTATACCTAGAAAGTAGCATGTTTTAGTGTTTTGGTTTTGAAAAATACACAAGAAGGATGATAGAAATAACATTTTAGAGAAGTTCCAATTTTGATCTCAGTTTCTTGAAGCTACAGACTCTACAAAACCACTTCTATGGACTCTATAGAACCACTTATACAAACTCTATAGAACCAATTATACATACTCTATATAAATACTTCTATGGAATCTATATAAATACTTCTATAAACACTATAGATCTAGAATCTACAGACTTTGTAGTTCTATTTCTATAGACTTTGTAGATCCGATATTTGGAAAATATGAGAGTTGTAGGAAAGAAGGATGGCTATAGCTAGAATCACATCAATTAAACATTTGTCTCCTATTTTTAAGGATTAAATCTTGATACACTTTGTACATATTTGGAACATAAAACTATTATAGGGATAGTATAATTGTTTTGTGATAATAGTTGGATTCTCTAGGATTATAATCAATCTGAATCTCCAATCTTTGGGGAACAACAAATTGACTAGTAGTTCTATTTTTTTTCATACTATATTTAGCCTAAGATATGAGTATAAATATGTAAATTTTCATCTGGAATAAAATAATAATGAATATAGCTATATTTTGAGCTCCAAGAATATTGTAAATTTTCTAGCTTTCATGAGTTAATGCATAATTATTCTAGTTTTTAGTACTGAGTAAACTTCATTCCTGACTCTAAAAAGAGCAAGGGCCCACTCTCATTGGAACTAAAAATTTATGTATGGTATTTATATTTATGTTAAATTAATTCTCCATTATTAGATAATCAAAGTATCTTCAATCCTTACATGTCTTAGTCATTCATAAAATAATAAATTTTGGGTTTACATTACAACAATATTTCATTTTTCCATAAAGTGTGAATGAAGAGTTAAATTTACATTTTTAAGCAAAGTATGAATTAGATATAGATTTACATTTCCATGAAAGTGTGAATTATGTTGGGTGAATATTTTGTCGTCAACTAACTGATGACAAAATGGGTATATCAGCCACATCATAGGGAGATTTACACCACGAAGAGTATGGGTTTACCAGATCTAGATGAGGTAAATCTCTCCTCTCATCAAGGGGAGGCTCCCTATTAGTACTTGCATGCCGGATATATATAATTAAGTAGAAAATAACACATGGGGGTGGTATAATAACATCTACCCTCTTTTTTTAGAGGTAATGTATAAGGAACAAAAGAAGGAAAATCTTAGTCTATTGCTAACAACAGTCCTCTTCTTTCAGGAATGATATTAAACAAAAAACAAGAAATCACATGTAGTAACAGAGTTCACAAGAATGCTCACGCAAGCACAAAGTCTTCCATAGCTCCTCCACAGATCTGGAACAAGTACAAACGTAGAGAAAAGTGAAGCACAAAGTCTTCACCTGAAACTACAAAAGATAACTGAATCTTAAAGATAAAAGCAGCACAAAGTCTATCTTCTACCCTCTAGAAACTCCCTTAGACAAAATAAACACACCCACTTTGCTTATCAAATCAGATGAATAAGATATTACCAGGAAAAAGGACACAAGAACTATTTCCTAAATAACATAGACAATCTCAACACAAAGTTTAAAATAACCTGCTTCTCATTCATTCAACAGAATATGATTTACAAATTTGAGCACAAAGTCTCAAAAGTTGCTTCAATTTTAGCAGAGTTTTTTGCTATTAATTTCGCCAAGATCATTTACAAATGAGGTCTCCACTATATATAGGGAGAAAATCCTCAAAAACAAAAAATAATAAAATATATAAAATATCTTGGTCAAAGATGACTCATCTTTGACTTTTAGATATTTTCTTGAAAAATTTACATGTAATTACATATTACAAAATTCCATGCATTCTGCATAAAATAGAAATGCATAAGGATAGAAGAAGAGAGAAGGGGAGAGAGAGAGTCAATTCTTGCTGCTAGGCTTTTTCAGATGAGCATTGTACATGGTGATTGATGCCTAAATTCCTATGCTGTCTAGCATAACTACATTTTGGGAGATGATTCTCGCTCTAATCAGTGCATCTTTCAATGCTGTGATGGCTTTAGAGTGGCCAGTTAACCTGGATTTCAAATTCTCCAAAGTTAATTGAGCATCCAGAATGCTGTCCACCAAAGTCATTGAGAAAGACGCTTCTTCAAAATCTTTTCGGATCATCTCTTTGAAATTCTAAATCATTTCCTCTACCGAAAGGAACTGATGATCCTTGGAGGTCAAGTCACATGGTAGTTCTTCTAACTTGTTCAGCAGGCTCAGGTCACTCTTTTCACTAGCTTCCTTGAAATCTTTGAGATCATCAATTAAGTCTTTGAGTACCTGGATCCTGAAGACCATTGACTCCTTGATCTCAACATAGGAGTCTTTGTTGGGGATGACACTGATAGATATCAGAGTACTCTTTTTGAGATCTTTCATTCCCTTCCATCTGCCGAGATCTTTCTCTAGGCTGTTAATTTCCTGAGAAATAAGGGAGACAAAATCATCTACCTGAGCCTACAACTTCTTCATTTTACCTGTTCTTTCTACAACTTCTGACAACAAAGAGACTCCCTGATTGTGCATCCTTTCAACATAGTCTTCCATGACTTTTCCCTTTAAATAGGTCTTTTCAGCTTTTTGAATGACTGGATCATCCACGAAAAAGGCCTCCAGAGTCACTGCTTCAGGCAGAATAGTGAACCTTCTGATCACTGCTGTTAACTACTCTATTTTGGCTTTATAATAGTCCTTCATCTCCTTCTCTCTGTCAAATTTTTGGACCATAATGTCCATTGCTGACTGAAGATTGCTCTTCGCACCTTCGTGAGTAACTTTGCCAAGTTCAACACGAGAGATGGAATAGCTGCTCATCTCAAAACCCTTAAGGGTTGCATCTTGAGGAGGCTTGGCGATGTCTAGAAATTTTTGCCCCTTTTCTTCAACTGACATGGAGAGTATTTTTGGCCTCTTAGGAGCCTTTACTTTTGCCGGCACTATCTTGCCAAAATCGAATTCATCTGGGGAGATGGCCATTTTCTTTCTTTTCGACGTGAAAGTAGATATCCAAGGCGGGAGAGAAGTACCTGTTGTAACAATAGTTGCCTCCACCAGTGTTACTATAGAAGATTTCACACTACTGGTGGTGATAGTAGTTGTAGTTAGAGTAACCGGCGAAACTATATCAATTACTGATTCTGGCTCAGGTGAATGGCTCGGTGGCATGTTGAAAAATGGAGATGATAGACTCAGAATGGACCCAAAAGAGTGAGGGGAACCTATGGAGGGACCATGAGGATCGCCAAATATAACCCTAGAAGGAGAAGCAGCTCTCGAAGAGGGAACACTGATTGGGGAGATAGGAGAAACAGGCACCATAGGAGATTGAGGGGGAGAAGGATAGGTGCTCTGTAGTGGCTGTGCTTGTCTCGATGATAGTGGAGACCCAACACTTGGTCATTCTGAAGGTTGATCCTATGTTTCCATGGGCTGAGCTATCTATGTCTTGGGACTTTGACCTTTAGTTCCTTCAGCTACCGTTTTAGGCCCTTGTGCAGTCTTAGGCTTCTTGGACACAAAAATGATCCTAAGCTTGTGAGGCCTAGAAGGAGAAGGAACGTCACCTTTGTTTTTTGTTCGGTTTTCTACCTTCCTCTTCAATTCTGCTTGGTATTCAGCCTCTGATGTTGTAATGAATTCTTTCAGGGTGATCTCTTTGGCTGCTAACCAATCATTGGTGTTAGCCAATATTGGTTCAAATCTTTTTCTCAGAGAGGTCAGTTCCTTCTAAGACCACTGAATTGGAGGGAGAGGGGAACCAGCAACCTTTTCTGCCAGATACCTACTGTTTATGATGTTCCCATCATCAATTAAACTAGAAGGTATCTCTGCAAGCCCAAGGTATTCTATCTGCTCTAGCGTTAGATGGCAATAGTCCATTTTTCTTATTTCATCGGCCGTCCTCAGGTCCACCTAGATATCCTCAATCATGGGTTTATGGAACTGAGTTTTTCTTCTGATCTTCTCTTTGACTCCCCTGTAGTCAAATTTCTCCCATCTCTTGAATGGTTTGATGGTAACCATCTGCATTTCTATTTCCATGACCCTGGTTTTGGTTGATGTAGCAACTGAAAACCTGCCAATCTGGATCAGAAACTTAAAACTGGGTCTCTTTAGTTCCATCTATTTAGTATGCATGACAACTAGTTGTCGGCACAATTCCATTAAAACTAATTTATCTAAAGGGAACTTGGGGAGCATATAAGGGTAACCTTGGTAAAAACCAACCTAAAGATAACAAAAAGTAGGGAACTAGAGGAACATACAGCCATAACCGTTCACTACCGCCCAAGCCTCATCTGATATTCTCTTTTGCTCCAGCTGAGGATCAAAGAGACACAAAAATATGATGAAGAATGCATCATTCACTCATCTAAAATGATGTGTTGACCCCTAAAGTCTCAGCTGTGGATAATATGAGTAGACCGGGGTGGTATTTCTATCTCCCTCTGTTGTCAAACCTAGGAAAGATCGCATTGTAGCAGCTATGTAGACCAAGTATGAAGTCATGTAGAATTTGAAGGAGGTCTGTACCCTGGTCAGTTGTTCATAGATAGCGTTACTGATCTATTCTCCCCAAAAGATGGTTTGTTTACCCTGAAGGATGATCTTAATTAACGGATACATCCATTCATGGAATTATGAAGAGGACGGGAGGCCCCATACTCTGCTGAGGAGCGTGATTAGGTCACCAACTTCTTCGATGAAATCACTTCTGGGGAAGCTCTTCGGCCATCTAGAGAGGTCGGTCCTCAGGGTCTTGAGCCATTTGTAATTAATCACCTTTTTTTCCCTCTCAAGGTCTTTTTCATATTCCTTTTGTGCATCCACGAAGTCAATCTGGGTTACTACGGTGGCTGGAGGGCACAAAAAAACCTTGTCAATAAAGTCAGGATCCAATCGAATTATCATACTGCCACTGGCATCTGAAACTGATCTGGTCTCCTTGTTGTAAAAATGCACACATTGGAGGATGAATTCCACATGATGCGCTACTATCAAAAAGGCGGCAGCCAGGTGGATGTTGCTCTCAACAATCTTTTTTATCCCAGTACTAGGATTTGTTGCCTTGGTTCGCGCTAAGAATTTAGCCATGTCCACATGGCCGATCTTGGTATCTCGAATGTCATCGACATTCGAGGTGACTGATGTGGGCGGGAAGACGCCCTGGTACTTGTATTTCATGATTTTTGCCTTTGAGGGAGATGCTTCTGACATAAAGGACAATCTTGATTGGATGGGAGTATATGTGTAGGAGTTCGCTGAAAGTGTTGCAGTCATGATCACAGATGAGAGGAGAGTGAGCGAGAGAGAGAGAGCACAATTTAAGTGACCTGGGTTACTGGAGGTTACTTAAACAGGCCAGGTCTAGTAAAGGAGCAAAAAATGAGGAAGAAAAAGCATGAAAGGGACAACTCAAAAAAAATTTTGAGAGTTAGCTAAAAATTAAGAAAAAATGTAGGGGTGGGGAAAATTGATGCCTTTACATAAATTTGGAAGGAACAGCAGGGGCAGCAAAAATCACCACCCTTGCAAAAAGGATGCAGGGGCGGTGATTTTTGCTGCCCTTGCGGGTAGGAAGCAAAAGGGCAGGGGCAGTGAAAATTGCCGCCCTTGCAATGTATTTGAAAATTGTGTAAAGGCAGTGAAAATTGCTGCCCTTACACGCAGGGAAGAAAAACTGTGTAGGGGTGGTGAAAATCACCGCCCTTACACGTGGGGAAGAAAAGAGAAAAAAGAAAAAGGAAACATGAGGAAAAACCATAGGCAGAAGGGGAAGCTTGCGGCGAGGAGGGAAGAGGAAGAAAAACTAAAAAAATAACTAACTAAAACTAAGGACAAAACAAAAGAAAACAAGAAAAGAAATAAAAAACAAAACCTAAATGATAAAATGTGCGTGCCACGAGGAGGGATCCGCGAGTTTGTGCTTCAAAATGTCACTTGAGATGCTCAGGTGCAAGAGGTAGGAGGAGAGGAGGAAACAATGAGAAGAAAGAGGCTCAAATCAAAATATATGGGGTGAAAAACCCACCCCAACAACCTATCGTGCATGGCCATTAATGCCTATGTAGAAATCGAGACGTGCAAGGGCGGCATTTTTCACCGCCCTTGCATGTAGTCGGTCTATTTTTGTAGGGGCGGCAAAAATCACTGCCCTTGCAGGAAATGTGTAGTGGCAAAAAAATCACCACCCTTGCAGGCTGGAGAGCAGGGGAAAAAAATTTGCCACCCTTGTAGGAAACGTGCATAGACGGCAGAAATCACTACCCTTGCACAAAAACAAGGGAAATGTAGAGGCGGCGATTTTTGCCACTCTTTCACAGAAAAATAAAAAGAGACCAACTCTGGGAAGAGAAAAAGGGGAAGGGAAAACTTGGATTGGATGAGATGGTAACCACTTCTTGTTCTGAGGCCAAGATGAAAAATGAATTTTGAAATTCGTCTCAAAAAATGAACCTTAGAGTGATGAAAAATGAAACGGACAAGTTTCGTAGGGGGTTGTTCTCAAAAATGAGTTAAGCTGATTTTGGAGACAACAACTGGCTCCTATTGGGGAACTTCTACTGATCGAATTGATTAGTGGGAGTAGAAACCAGTCTCTAAGTGACTTCATCCAAGCCATTGGGCTATGGACTCGAGTGAAAAATGAAAGAAAAATAGACAAAACATAAAAATTGTACATATTTTACAAACAGACTCATCCGAGCTTCAAGGATTGAAAAGCTTGAGATGCTGCCCACTGTGAGGTAGTGTAAATGGTGTTCCATCTTTATACTCCAGCAAGAAGCTGGCCTCACCACAGAGCTGTCGAATGGTGAACAGACCCCGCCATAGGGAGTCAAATTTGCTGTGCATCCATTTTAGTTCTCGTCTCTTGTCCCATAACAAGACCTGATCTCAAACTTGGAATTTGTGCACTCTAGCCCTCTTATCAAAAAGTGCTTTCACCTGGTCTTGATGCTCCTTGATTTGATCCACTACCATAACTCGTTGTTCATTCAGCTCAGTTAGACACATGATTCGTTTGTCAACTGAGCTTTCAAAGGTTGAGTCTTCAATTGCTCTGGTTAACCTAAGTAGTGATAGTTCAAGGGTGATGGGGATTTCTGCATTTAGTCCATATAGGAGTTGGAAAGGCGACATACCTATAGCCATTTTAGGTGTTATTCTATTGGCCCATAAAGCATCATACAAAGCTTTGTGCCATGTTCTTTGGTTGTCGTCTACTAACTTCCTGATAATGGTGATTAGGTTCTTGTTACTCGATTCTGCCTGTCCATTTCCCTGAGGGAAATAATTTGAAGTATGAGATAAGGTGATCCCGTAACCAAAGAAAAATTGAGTAATTTCATATGAGGAAAAACAAGTCGTA
Source organism: Torreya grandis (assembly GCA_037957365.1). NCBI lineage: Eukaryota > Viridiplantae > Streptophyta > Pinopsida > Cupressales > Taxaceae > Torreya > Torreya grandis. The sequence goes on from JARHVA010000337.1 coordinate 1,857,235, forward strand.
TTATCTGTTATGATTTTTAGTGGAACCCCAAACCTGGAGATAATATTTTCTTTGAGAAAGCTGCATACTACTTCAGATGTAGCATGCTTGGTTGGTATGGCCTCCACCCACTTAGTAAAATAATCCGTCATGATGAGAACATAATCATGTCTAGCACTTGAAGACGGGTTAACTACACCAATGAAATCAATACCCCACTACTGAAATGGTTCTTCGATCACAACCGGCTTTAGGGGCAAAGCAGGAAGCTTAGGCTTTCCAACAAATTGCTGACATAGTTCGCACCTATGCACCCATTTGTACTCATCCTAGAATAGCGTGGGCCAATAATATCTTGCTCATAGAATTTTGTGTGTTGTCACTAGTGCAGAAAAATGTCCTCCACAGGCTAGATTTTGAAAAGATTTTAAGAGTCTTTCCTGTTGAGCTTTTTCAACACAAAGAAGAAATGCCCCGTCTAGATTTCTCTTGTAAAGACCATTGTCCCACAGAACATAACCAACTGCTTTCAATTTAACATTCTATTTTTCTTTAAAAGAAAGGTGAGCAGGACACTCACCATATGTTAGGAAATGAGCAATGTTAGAATACCACTCATCAGTAGTGAGGACAAAGAAAACTATGGGCACACTTTTGATATCTTTTTCTTCACTTTTTACTCCATCTGGAATGTTGTTGGTGATCAATTGGCAGAGACCTCTTCCTCATACAAGCTTGGTTGGTTTGATGTCCAGATCGAATTCCTGAGTTTTGGCAATCCAGTTACCTCTCTTTGTACCAAACTCTTGCTGAGTCAAAATAGATTTTACTGTTGTATCTGGTACGAGAACTTTGGTGTGAGAATTTAGGATATAAAACCTGAAATGCTTGACAGCCTTGACCATGGCATATGCATGTTTCTCCATAAAGGAATATTTCAACTCATGATTTTTGAGTGGGCAACTCATGAATAAAATAGGAGATTCTACATTTTTTGAATTTGATTGAACCAGAATAGCTGATAGTGTATGCTTAGAGGCATAACTATATATCTTGAAACCTTTAGTATAGTTCAGACAGACCAAGACTGGTGCTCGAGCAATTGCTTCTTTAATTTCTTTGAACGCTGATTTGCCCTCGGCAGTCCACCTAAATGTGGCATTGCTCTTCATCATGTTGATAATGTGACAGGTTTTCTTAGCAAATTCAGGAACAAATCTCTTAAGGAAATTCACCTTTCCAAAGAAAGAGTGAACTGCGGTCTTACTGGTAGGCAAAGTAAGTTCCTGGATGGACCTAACTCTTTCTGAATAAATTTTGATGCCTTCTCAGGACACTATGTATCTGAAAAGTTTCCCTTTAGTTACTCTGAAGATAGATTTCTTCGAGTTTAAAGAGATACCATTCTGACAACAGTGTTCCCGTATCCTTTGCAAATGGTAAACATGTTCGAAACAATGCTTTGAAAACACTGTCAGATCATCCAAGTATACGACAATGAATTTTTCCATTTCATCTTTGAAAGCAAGATCCATTGCTCTTTGAAATGTGGTGCCTGCATTTATCAAGCCAAAAGGCATTCTTCGATAAGCGAATGTGCCCCAAGGTGTGGTGAACGTTGTCTTGTGTTGATCTTCCTTTCCAACTTCGACCTGGTTGTACCTTGAAAAACTATCTAACATTGATAATATTTCAGAACCTGTTACCATTTACAGGACCTAATCTATGATAGGAAGGGGGTAGTTATCTTTTAAAGACAACTGGTTCAAGTTCCTGAAATCCACACAGATTCGAATTTTGCCGTTCTTCTTCCTGATGGGTACTATGTTGGCAATCCATGTTGAATGATGGATTGGAAAAATTATCTGGGCATCTAGCATTTTTTGTATCTCAGTTAAAATAGCGCCTGAGATTTTTGGATTGTATTGCCTAGATTTTTGTTTGTATGGTACAGAGTTGGCTTTCAGGAGAATATCGTGATGGATGTCATTTGGCCTGAGTGATTTCAAATCATCATAGGAATAGGCCAATACATCCATATACTGGTGAAGTAGACTAGCAAGCTCAAATCTTTCCTTAGGAGTGCAACATTTTCCAATGTTTACCATTTTAGGATCGTACTTGGTTCCCAAATTTACCTGATCAAAGTCTTGAGAGGACTGTGAATCCGTGCGCTATTGCTTAATAAACCTATCATGATTATCAAATAATTTCTCTAAGAACACCAAGCCCTTTGGAATTTTATTCCCTTTAAGCTGTAGGAAGTCCTCACCTACATTGACCTAGGTTTCAAGGGTTAATCCACACTCCCTGGGCTCACTACCTTCAAAACGCAGTTGTTTGAAACTATCCTTTTGCTCTAAGAAGGTGATGATTTGATCATCATTGTTAAACACTTGCTAGTGGTCAGCATTATCTAGTACACTTGGTCAAAAAACCAACTCAATAGCATACTTATCTCCCTTAAAATTTGGGTGGGGAATTAGGAGGGTGGTAGAGACAGCCAATGCATCTGCTCGATCATTGAATTCCCTTAGAACGGCAGAGATATTGAAGGCATCAAAATTTTCAATCTGATCCCATACTAGATTGCGATAATGGCACAACCTCTCATTCTTGGTCTGATAGAGGTTCCTTACCTGACAGACTATCAACTCAACGTCTCCTTTAGCATAGAGTTTTCTAATGCCCTTTTCTTTGGCAGCCTGTAGTCCAAGCAATAGGGATTCATATTCGGCCATGTTGTTAGTATTGTTGAATTGTAATTTGTAGGAAAAAGGGATAATCTCTCCCTAAGGGGATACCAACACAACTACAGCTCTTGATCCAGTAGAAGAGCAACTGCCATCAAACTCCAAGGTCCATAGCTCATCAGATATTGCTTTTTCCATAAAAACTTTTCCATTTTGGGGAAAGGGTTGTTTCATGTATTCATTTTTATTGGTCATTCCACCCTTCGTGTCAGCTGAAAACAAATCCAAATCACCACCCATAGGAGTTTCATCTAATGCACCATGGATCTCACCTGTGGATAAGAAATAAGTGCCCATGCCTAAAGACTCAAATAAAATTTGAGCTTCAGGTGCTGCAGAACGGGTAACTACATACCTGGCTTCTTTTTCAGGAAGCAATTTCTTCATGATGCCTTGAACTGGAATCCTTGCTTCTGATAGGTCCATGCTTAACTTGCCCCCAACATCTTACAAAAATTTTGCCCAAGCAGGATGCCGTAAGATGCTGGAACATCGGCTACTAGAACCATCATTTTTATCTGCTTTTCCAGACAAGCCGCAAAGGCATATTGGGCATCTTTTATTTGGCCAAGGAGGGGAACCTACTTGTTTTCCATGGAAAAACACCTCCCAAAAGTTTTGGTCAAAGTTAGGCTGAGAGAATCTGCCACTTTCACGGGCATGACATTGTCTGAAGCCCCAAAGTCTATAATATAATTACTCAGTTTGTAGCCATTTATAAGTAGGGAAACATAGAAAGGTTCTATTTTCTCAGGAGCGACAAGAGGAGTCACAACTAGATTATTTTGGGCTGGTTTTTCTTTGGGGAGATCAGGAACAACTTTCAAAGAGTCTTGTCCTACAAGGATAGCTTTATTTTTAACATACTCTGCTAACCTATCAAACTGTTCTGGGTTAGCTCTTAAATACTCAACCTCTGTCATTTGAATCTTAGTCTTTCTAGCATGATCAATTATATCAAATGATTGAAAAGAAGTTGCAATAAGAGAAGAGATTCCATCATCAGAGGCTTTGACGGGTACTACACTGGCCTGAGTAGTAGAAGAGGGGGATATCAGGTGATTGGGAGTACTTACTTTTTTATGAGTTACCTGATCTTTTGATTGCAAAGGTAATGGAGTCCCGCATTTGGCAATGGAAACTACTGGTCGGGGCTCTTCATCTGGCTTTCCTTTGTCAGTTTGTGGAGCTGACTGATTTTAAGATCTGGTAAAAATAGCGTAAGCTCCCTCTAAATCCTCTCCCTTACTTTCAGCTTCATCTTGGTAATCTAAGAAACTGATATTGGAGTCGCCAACTAATTCCTCATCCTGTTCATCAAAGAGGTTAGCATTTTCTTGTTGGTATAGTTGTGGTTGAAAGGAGTTGTCGTGCTCAGCTTCTAGGTATCCAACCACTGAATTGGCAAGCACTGCTTCGATGGCTAACCTCCCTAGAGCAGGAGATAGGCAGTTGGATTACCCTTGGGTCCAGGCAGTATTACCTTGATATTGTTGATTCTGGAATGTCCTCCTGGGTGCATCTTGATAGGTAGGAGCAGACGTACCTTGGGCAATTTGTCTTTTCAAAGCTATCAGTTTATTTGTTAATTTTTGCACCATAGGGTATGTAGTGCCTGTGAAAGAGCTCTCAGCAGATGAGGGGAATTTATTCTTGCTAGAATCTTTCCTAATCTTACCTGCCAAGATAAGATCATCTTCAATCTCGGTAGCCAAACCTTGAGCCAAGTCTAGATTCATAGGGCCAGCTCGTCTCAATAGGAAACTTACTTCAGGAAGCTGTGAGTTGATGAAAAAGCACTTGAGATTTTTTGGTGTGGGCTGAGCAACAATTGGAATCTGATTTCTCAACTTATTGAATTTGGCTATGAAATCCCTCATGGGTTCCTGAGATTCTTTCTTCAACTATGTCAGCTGTGCCAACAAAGCATGCGCAACCTCAGCGGGTTTGAACCTAGCTTCGAATTTGGATTTGAGCGTATCTTAGTCTGTTACTGACCCAGCCTATAGGTGATAGAACTAGTTGGCGGTGGCTCCTTGTAAAGTTTCCACAAAAAGTCTCACTGCTACATCTTCAAATTCGACCCCAATTATGCCACATGCTATGGAGAAAGCGGCAATGTGTTCGTCAGGATGAACCTTTCCATCCCAAAAAAACTTAGGAAATTTTTTCCTAGAACTGCGAGGTAGTTCATGCAAAGGTGGGGTCAAGTTTAGAGGGCTGAAGGAATTACCCCACGGGCCTTGGGCCATTATAATAAAAGGATTAAAAGGTGGGATAACAAACCTTGGTGGAGTGTTTATAGGTAGACGGTGATTAACAACGGGAAAATAAGTTCCTTGTGTTGGTGACCTGACAAGGCTGGGAGGGAAACTCCTAGACCATTGAAGAGAAGCTGATGGAAGAAATAGATCAAAATTACTCTGTTGTGCTAACTCAAACATAGGATCAATAACACCCCTAAATCTCTGACTTTTGGTGTAGCGTGGAGTTGCTAGATTTTAAAATGAAAAAGGGACCAAAATTGCTTCAAGTTGAAGCTTGAGGCTTCAAAATGCACATTCTTCCCAGCGGCTCTGGTTTTGCAGACCAGATAATGTAACGGAGATGGAGGGAAGTGGTAAGGCTATAATGATAATAGGTAAGATATAGAATGGAGTCACCAGACTAATGTAATGGATAAGGATAGGGACTGTTTCAATCTGAAACTTGAGGTTTCAGACTGCACATTCGTTCCCCAATGGAGTCGCCAAAAACTGTTAGGTGAATATTTTGTCGTCAACTAACTGATGACAAAATGGGTATATCAGCCACAACATAGGGAGATTTACACCATGAAGAGTATGGGTTTACCAGATCTAGATGAGGTAAATCTCTCCTCTCATCAAGGGGAGGCTCCCTATTAATACTTGCGTGCTAGATATATATAATTAATCAAAAAATAACACATGGGGGTGGTATAACAACATCTACCTCTTTTTTTTCAGAGGTAATGTATAAGGAACAAAAGAAGGAAAATCTTGGTCTATTGCTAACAACAGTCCTCTTCTTTCAGGAATGATATTAAAGAGAAAACAAGAAATCACCTGTAGTAACAGAGTTCACAAGAATGCTCACGCAAGCACAAAGTCTTCCATAGCTCCTCCATAGATCTGAAACAAGTACAAACATAGAGTAAAGTGAAGCACAAAGTCTTCACCTGAAAATACAAAAGATAACTGAATCTTAAAGATAAAAGCAGCACAAAGTCTATCTTCTACCCTCTAGAAATGCCCTTAGACAAAATAAACACACCCACTTTGCTTATCAAATCAGATGAATAAGATATTACCAGGAAAAAGGACACAAGAACTATTTCCTAAATAACATAGACAATCTCAACACAAAGTCTAAAATAACCTGCTTCTCATTCATTCAACAGAATATGATTTACAAATTTGAGCACAAAGTCTCAAAATTTGCTTCAATTTTAGCAGAGTTTTTTGCTATTAATTTCGCCAAGATCATTCACAAATGAGGTCTCCACTATATATAGGGAGAAAATCCTCAAAAACAAAAAATAATAAAATATATAAAATATCTTGGTCAAAGATGACTCATCTTTGACTTTTAGATATTTTCTTGAAAAATTTACATGTAATTACATATTACAAAATTCCATGCATTCTGCATAAAATAGAAATGCATAAGGATAGAAGAAGAGAGAAGGGGAGAGAGAGAGTCAATTCTTGCTGCTAGGCTTTTTCAGATGAGCATTGTACATGGTGATTGATGCCTAAATTCCTATGCTGTCTAGCATAACTACATTTTGGGAGATGATTCTCACTCTAATCAGTGCATCTTTCAATGCTGTGATGGCTTTAGAGTGGCCAGTTAACCTGGATTTCAAATTCTCCAAAGTTAATTGAGCATCCAGAATGCTGTCCACCAAAGTCATTGAGAAAGACGCTTCTTTAAAATCTTTCCAGATCATCTCTTTGAAATTTTGAATCATTTCCTCTGTCGAAAGGAACTGATGATCCTTGGAGGTCAAGTCACATGGCAGTTCTTCTAACTTGTTCAACAGGCTCAGGTCACTCTTTTCACTAGCTTCCTTGAAATCTTTGAGATCATCAATTAAGTCTTTGAGTACCTGGATCCTGAAGACCATTGAATCCTTGATCTCGACATAGGAGTCTTTGTTGGGGATGACATTGATAGATATCAGAGTACTCTTCTTGAGATCTTTCATTCCCTTCCATCTGCGGAGATCTTTCTCTAGGCTGTTAATTTCCTGAGAAATAAGGGAGACAAAATCATCTACCTGAGCCTGCAACTTCTTCATTTTACCTGTTCTTTCTGCAACTTCTGACAGCAAAGAGACTCCTTGATTGTGCATCCTTTCAACATAGTCTTCCATGACTTTTCCCTTTAAATAGGTCTTTTTAGCTTTTTGAATGACTGGATCATCCACAAAAAAGCCCTCCAGAGTCGCTGCTTTAGGCAGAATAGTGAACCTTCTGATCACTGCTGTTAACTGCTTTGTTTTGGCTTTATAATAGTCCTTCATCTCCTTCTCTCTGTCAAATTTTTGGACCATAATTTCCATTGCTGACTGAAGATCGCTCTTCACACCTTTGTGAGTAACTTTTCCAAGTTCAACAGGAGAGATGGAATAGCTGCTCATCTCAAAACCCTCAAGGGTTGTGTCCTGAGGAGGCTTGGCGATGTCTAGAAATTTTTTCCCCTTTTCTTCAACCAACTTGGAGAGTATTTTTGTCCTCTTAGGAGCCTTTGCTTTTGCCGACACTATCTTACTAAAATTGAATTCATCCAGGGAGATGGCCATTTTCTTTCTTTTCGATGTGAAAGCAGATATCCAAGGCAGGAGAGAAGTACCTGTTGTAACAATAGTTGTCTTCGCTGGTGTTACTATAGCAGCTTCCACACTACTAGTGGTGATAGTAGTTGCAGTTGGAGTAATTGGTGAAACTGTATCAATTACTGATTCTGGCTCAGGTGCAGGGCTCGGTGGTAGGTTGAAAGATGGAGATGATAGACTCGAAATGGACCCAGAAGAGCGAGGGGAACCTGCGAAGGGACCTTGAGGATCACCAAATATAACCCTAGAAGGAGAAGTGGCTCTAGAAGAGGGAACACTAATTAGGGAGATAGGAGAAATGGGCACCATAGGAGATTGAGGGGGAGAAGGAGAGGTGCTCTGTAGTGGCTGTGCTTGTCCTGGTGAGAGTGGAGACCCAACACCTGGTCGTTCTGAAGGTTAATCCTATGTTTCCATGGGCTGAGCTGTTTGTGTCTTGAGGCTTTGACCTTTGGTTCCTTCAGCTGCCATTTCAGGCCCTTGTGTAGTCTTAGGCTTCTTGGACACAAAAATGATCCTAAGCTTGTGAGGCCTAGAAGGAGAAAGAACGTCACCTTTGTTTTTTGTTTGGTTTTCTACCTTCCTCTTCAATTTTGCTTGGTATTCAACCTTTGATCCTGTAATGAATTCTTTCAGGGTGATCCCTTTGGCTGCTAACCAATCATTGGTGTTAGCCAATATTGGTTCAAATCTTTTTCTCAGAGAGGTCAGTTCCTTCTGAGACCAATGAATTGGAGGGAGACGGGAACCAACAACCTTTTCTGCCAGATACCTACTATTTATGAAGTTCCCATCATCAATTAAACCAAAAGGGATCTCTTCAAGCCTGAGGTATTCTATCTACTCCAACGTTAGACGGCAATAGTCCATTTTCCTTATTTCATCGGCCATCCTTAGGTCCACCCAAATATCCTCAATCATGGGTTCGTGGAATTGAGTTTTTCTTCTGATCTTCTCTTTGACTCCCCTGTAGTAAAATTTCTCCCATATCTTGAATGGTTTGATGGTAACCATCTATATTTTTGTTTCCATGACCCTGGCTTTGGTTGATGTAGCAACTGAAAACCTGCCAATCTGGATCGAAAACTTAAAATTGGGTCTCTTCAGTTCCATCTGTTTAGTATGCACGACAACTAGTTGTCAGCACAATTCCATTAAAACTAATTTGTTTGAAGGGAACCTGGGGAGCATATAAGGGTAACCTTGGTAAAAACCAACCCAAATATAACAAAAAGTAGGGAACTGGAGGAACATACAACCATAACCATTCACTACCGCCCATGCCTCGTCTGATATTCTCTTCTGCTCCAGCTGTGGATCGAAGAGACACAAAAATACAACAAAGAATGCATCATTCACTCATCTAAAATGACGTGTTGACCCCTAAATCATCAACTGTGGATAATATGAGTAGACTGGGGTGGTCTTTCTATCTCCCTCTATTGTCAAACCTAGGAAAGATCGCATTGCAATAGCTATGTAGACCAGGTACGAAGTCATGTAGAATTTGAAGGAGGTCTGTACCCTGGTCAGTTGTTCATGGATAGCGTTGCTGATCTGTTCTCCCCAAAAGATGGTTTGCTTACCCTGAAGGATGATCTAAATGAACAGATACATCCATTCATGGAATTGTGAAGAGGACGGGAGGCCCCGTACTCTGCTGAGGAGGGTGATTAGGTCACCAACTTCTTTGATGAAATCACTTTTGGGGAAGCTCTTCGGCCATCTAGAGAGGCCAGTCCTCAGGGTCTTGAGCCATTTGTAATTAATCACCTTTTTTGCCCTCTCAAGGTCTTTGTCATATTCCTTTTGTGCATCCATGATGTCGATCTGAGTTACTACAGTGGCTGGAGGGCACATGAAAACCTTGTTGATAAAGTCGAGATCCAACTGAATTATCATACTACCACTGGCGTCTGAAACCGATCTGGTCTCCTTGTAAAAATGCATGCATTAGAGGATGAATTCCGCATGATGTGCTGCTACCAGGAAGGTGGCGGCCAGGTGGATGTTGCTCTCAACAATCCTTTTTATCCCAGTACTGAGATTTGTTGCCTTAGTTTGTGCCAGGAATTTAGCCATGTCCACGTGGCCGATCTTGATATCTCAGATGTCATCGACATTCAAGGTGACTGATGTGGGCAGAAAGATGTCTTGGTACTTGTATTTCATGCTTTTTGCCTTTGAGGGAGATGCTTCTATCATAGAGGACAATCTTGATTAGATGGGAGTAGATGTGCAGGAGTTTACTGAAAGTGCTGCAATCATGATCACAGATGAGAGGAGAGTGAGCAAGAGAGAGAGCACAATTTAAGTGACCTGGGTTACTGGAGGTTACTTAAATAGGCTAGGTCTAGCAAAGGAGTGAAAAACAAGGAAGAAAAAACATGAAAGGGACAACTCAGAAAAAATTCTAGGAGTTAGCTAAAAATTAAGAAAAAATGCAGGAACTGTGAAAATTGCCGCCCTTACATAAATTTGGAAAGAATAGCAGGGGCGGCGAAAATCGCCGCCCTTACAAAAAGGATGCAGGGGTGGCAAAAATCACTGCCCTTGCACTGTCTTTAGAAATTGCATAAAGGCAGTGAAAATCACCGCCCTTACACGCAGGGAAGAAAAACCATGTAGGGGCGGCGAAAATCGCCGCCCTTTCACGCGGGGAAGAAAAGAGAAAAAAGAAAAAGGAAACGCGAGGAAAAACCACGGGCAGAAGGGGAAGCCCATGGCGAGGAGGGAGGAGGAAGAAAAACTAAAAAAAAAACTAACTAAAACTAAGGACAAAACAAAAGAAAACAAGAAAAGAAATAAAAAACAAAACCTACTTGATAAAACACGCGTGCCATGAGGAGGGATCCATGAGTTTGTGCTTCGAAACGTCACTTGAGTCACTCAGATGCAAGAGGTAGGAGGAGAGGAGGAAGCAATGAGATGAAAGAGGCTCAAATCAGAATATATGGGGTGAAAAACCCACCCCAACAACCCTCCATGTGTGGCCATTAATGCTTGCATGGAAATTGAGACATGCAAGGGCGGTATTTTTCACCGCCCTTGCATGTAGTCGGTCTATGTTTACAGGGGCGGCAAAAATCACCGCCCTTGCAGGAAATGTGTAGGGGTGGCAAAAATTGCCACCCTTGCAGGCTGGAGATCAGGGGCAGCAAAATTTGCCGCCCTTGCAGGAAACGTGCATAGACGATGGAAATCGCCGCCCTTGCACAAAAACAAGGGAAATGCAGAGGCGGTGATTTTTGCTGCCCTTACATGGAAAAATAAAAAGAGACCAACTCTGGGAGGAGAAAAAGGGGAAGGGAAAACTTGGCTTGGACGAGTTGGTAACCACTTCTTGTTCTGAGGCCAAGATGAAAAATGAATTTTGAAATTTGTCTCGAAAAATGAACCTTAGAGTGACGAAAAATGAAACGAACAAGTTTCGTAAGGGGTTGTTCTCAAAAATGAGCTAAGCTGATTTTGGAGACAACAAATTACATATATATATATATTTATATTTTCAACAAGTTTGAATTAGATTTATATTTATAGTTTTAGCAAGTGTGAATTAGATTTAAATTTATAATTTCAAGCAAGTGTGAAAGTGTGTTTTGATTTCAAGCAAAGGATTAAATTAGTTAGTAATCTCTTATTTCAAAAAGTGTGTGAATAAATTAGCTTAGAATAATTATTTCATTGGTAAAAGTTAGATTAGAATAATCAAAATCCCCCCAAAGACCAACCTATAGATCTACCACCATAAACCTTACTACAGATAGCTTTGGACATCGACCCTGGTTTGATAGACATCAATTTGAAAGATTGATTAAATGAAGAGTTAAATGACACTCATCATTTTTGGTGCCATTTTAAGGGACATTCTTAGGTGTTAGTAAGGTAAATCTTATTGATTTCTTAAAAAATAAATAAAACAAACAAAAATCAAACAAAGAGCAATCAATTTATGTTTAGACCCAGAGATTCTAAAGGAAGGTTTGTCTACAAATACCCTCCAAAAATAAAATCTGAAATATCTACTTTAATACTCCAAGAAGTAAGTCCATCATATTTATCTAAGAGCCTTAAACAAGCTGTGGAATCACATCTTCAGGATTCTCTTGAAATAGAATTTGGGACTAGAGTAAGTCCTATAGGAAGAATTCACCCATACCATCCATTTTTAAGAAGAGAGTATTTAGAAGATGAAAAAAGTTCTGAAGAATTTGAACAATCTTCAACCAACATTCATTGGGAAGCTAATCCTAGTTTTAAAGAACCATCAAAAGAAGAAGATATGGTTGAACAACAAAACTAGCAAGTTGCAGTATCAGGGAGGACTTTTTCCTTGCCCATTATTTAAAATCCTTATGATCAAACTTATATGAAAAATATTTCTCCTACTAATTTGCCAAACTTTTGGGGAAGATCCATAGAAGACCCTGATCAATTTTTATTTGAATTTAAAGTACTTTGTCAAACTTATGACTATACAACATACAATCAAAAACTCAAATTGTTCCCATCTACTCTCAAAGATGCAGCCATGAGATGGTTCATGGGCCTGTCCAGTAACACATGGGATGAAATGAAAATTACATTTCTAAATAAGTAACAATATTATTGTAGGGTATGGGAAAGAAAGTGAGTTTTTTTTAAAATCAAACAGAATGATGATGAATCCTTGGAAGACTATCTAGATAGATTTACATTTGTTCATAAACGGAGTAGTTACCCACTCACTGAGGAAGTCCTAAAATTTGTTTTCCTCAAAGGATTAGATGAATAAAATAGAGATACATTAAATTTAATGGAAGGTGGATACATAAATAAACTGTCCTTTCATTAGATTTTAGAACTCTGTACTAACTACTCCAGGACAAAACCAAGGATTAAGATAATAAGACTAGGGAAATCTAATGAAATGGGTAAATTGATGGAATAATTTGCTAATCTAAAGATATAAATTTTGGTCACACTTAATACTACATTGGATGGCCTTTAGGCTAAAACCAATACAACAGAACCATTGGCAATATATTATCCTAAGTGTAGATTGAAACATGCCCTTAGAGACAGTCCTTTGGATAAAACAAACATTTCATATTGTGGAATATATGAAGGAAAAGATCATGACATAGATCATTATACCTATCTAACTACTTTGAAAACTCAGATGAAATCAAATGTTTAACCCAGTGAAGAGCTAAACTATATTCAGAGGTAGAGATTTTTTCCTCAAAACTAGCACCAAGGATAGTTTGCTTCCAAAAATCTAGGTAACCCTTGGACATCATCATGGAATTTTATAATGCCTCCATCCATGTGGGAATAAATAGAGATGCCATCAGCTCAAATTCCATGGCAAGGACAATAATGGATACCACCTCAACCATGGATGATGCCATAATAACCATAGGTGCCCCAACAATAGTCACATACATAATAAAATCCACAATGGAATCCTAATCCAAAATATAATCAAATAAGAAGACCACCACAATAGAAAAATATAATTCTACCCATTATTTTCCAACATCCATAACAAGTTAATCAACCCCCAATGCCTACACAACCAATAGCAAATCCAAAGAATAAGTAGCCACCACTTGTTTATGTCAGTGAACAATATGACACAATGAATGTAGAAGTAATTGACTACTCTGATATTCAATTAATATTAGGGGAAAATATAAAGAAACCACCAATTCTCATTTCTAAAATACAAAATGAAAAAACAAAACAATCTCATCTAAACAACAAAGAAATTGAAATCAAGGAAAATTCTAATAAACACAAAGGAAATGTCAATATATTAGTAGTTCCTTTCCTTGAGAGATTAAAAGAAATTGAAACCAAAGAAGAAATGGATTTGATCCATGAGTTAAAAAATATGAGTATTGAGTTACCCCTACTACAAGATATTATGGATATTCCTTAATTGAATAAAATCATTTATAATTTGTGTGTCAAGACACCTAGAAGAAAGAAATAGTATCAAAAAACCATACATGTTGATGGTAAGCTTGTTGATCTATTAGCAGGAAAAGTATTAATACCAAAGTATGCAGACCCAAGTAGTCTTGTCATAATAGTCATAATATGAGGAAATGAAATTCCAAATGTTTTAGTGGATTTAGGGGAAGCAATCAACATCATGACAACTGATACTCTCCAAACATTATCCTTAATGGGAATGTAACCTACCACTACCATCCTTTAAATGGTAGATCAATCTGTGGCTAAACCAAAAGGAACTATAGACAATTTTGTAGTACTTATAGACACGAAAATCATGTCTACTCCCTTGGTCATCCTCTCCCATGCCTATTTAGCCCCTCTCTATCACTTTCCCATGAACCTTGACCCTGGCAGCGTGTAAGAATGGGCAGAAAGCTAAAAGTAGCCTCTGTCCCCATTCTGCAGCCATTGACGTCGGTCACTATTCAACCGACGTCAGTAGTTTTGCCAGTGTTGGTTACCCTTAAAACTGCGTTCGTTAATCCGTTTCCCAATCCATTATCCATTATCCATTTTCCAATCAGTTTTGAATCCATTATCAGGCCTTTTTTTAAGATGTTCTCGGATCGGACCTTAGTCAGAACAATCAGTGGATACTCACTCAGCGAATCCACTAAAAAAAATCTATCTCTCTCTCTCTCATGCACAGGTACTCTGCTTCAGTCATCTTGCTAGAAGTCTTCTACATCGAACATCTACAACTAGTCTGCAACACACCATCAACAATCAATTTGTAACCATGTCTCCTACTGTAGACACCAAAATCATGTCTAACCCTTGGTCATCCTCCCCCTTTGGTCCATTCCTAACCCATTCTTAAACCATGCACTTACTAATTTAAAATAATAATAATTTATTATTAATATCCTCCCCTTTGACACATCACCTATAACACCTCGTTTGACACCTTGCCTTGGAATATTTCCCACCCTATGACTCACCCAAGACCTATTCCTACTTCTTTCTAACCACCTAACCAACTCTCGTGCATATTTAGCCCAACCTTCGACAATTCTCCAACGGATCATGCACTTGGCAGATGGAGAATGGGCTTGGTGGCTCTTTTACTCATTCTCCACCCGCCAACATCGGTCAAATGTAGGCCGATGCCGGCGGGATCGCCGACGTCAGTTTTACTTAAACCAAATTTCTAACCTTTAACGAACCTAATCACAAATTGTTAATCTCTGCTGAGCTAATCACGAATCTCGAATCCTCTTCCAACAAAACAAAGTTCTCATGTGCTCTTGATTTCCAGTGCTCTGGCTTCTTGTTTTCTTGTAGGGATCAACATTCTTGACAGCACTTTCTAGGCACTAAGGTCTTGCATCAGAGATTCTGCACAGGGATTGCATGATATCTCCATCACTAGTGGCAATGGAAACACAGCTTCTGCACCTTTGCCAACTCGTGTCACAGCTAAGTATTTGTACTATTTTTATTTCAGTGTCATTTCAAATATATTAGCATTCTGTCTACTATCTATTCCAAGCATCCTTGACCCAACCTTCTCTATTCTTCCTGGAGAGGCTGAAAAGCCTTCTCTCACCTCTTATTCCTTTTTCTTTACCTCTAACACCCATTTAGTCTCTCTTTAGACAACACCCTCTATCTAATCAACTCAGCACAAGCTATCAGAGACCTACAGACCATCTTAAGACCAATCTGATCAACTTGACTAAATTGCTTCCCAGAAAGGCTGAAAGGCCTTCTTCCTACTCCTTACCCCTTTTTCTGACAACATACCCTCTGCCTTAGTTCTTATTAAAGATTCTATCTACTATTTTACCATCCCACACAGACCCTCAGATGAAGCCTCAGTCCATTTTGCAGACCAAGACCAGACCTGTAACTCATCCTTGACTATTGCCCCAATCGACCTCGTCCATTTCCCCTACTGACGTCGGCATTCTAACCGATGTCGGTGACCTTCCTGACTGATGCCGGCAATATCATCGACGTCGACAACTGTGCAAAGCAGATCCCAACTTATTAGGTATGCATTTGATTTTAGTTCTTTCTTTTTAGTCTTTTATTATTTCTCATTTCTATCTCTGTCATATTCTATTTTAAATAGTGGACTGTCATCCTCCAAGAAGCCTTAGCGCTTCTAGGACCAAGCTTTTGCTTGGCAGTCCACCCTTTTGTCATCTAACGTTTTTTGTGTTTTAGTGTCTTTCTCTTTCAGGGGTCATCCTCCACAACCAAAGAGGAGTTCTCACTATCATCTAAATTCTGGTGCACAAAACTATATCTAGGTACATACAAGCCTTAGACCTTTTCTCTTAGTTTCTTAATTCTCTCTTTGAATGTAGAAAGTGAAAATTGTATAGAAACATTCTGGCACGCCCGGTGGGACCCTTAGGGCCTTCCTTGGGTTCCTTTCCTTCTTTTTTCATTTAGGTGCATTAGGTTTCTCCCTCTTCACCTCTTTCTTCTCTTCTAAAAGACATCATAAGCAGGAATAAAAAGAACTTTTCTTTCTTTTCTTGCATTTATAGACTAGTCAAAAATCATATTCTTCAACCCTTTCTCAACTTGTTTTCATTCCAACTTAACATTTTGACTTGGGGTTTAAAATACATTGCATTCCATTTCTGCTTGCTTGCATTTCTTAGTCCACACTTAGTAATTAATAACCACATATTGAATTAATCGTAGTCCACTTGATGTTACACAACCAAACCACATGCACTAAATCAAACATCAAACTTACCTGAGACAAGGCCCGACTGGGATTTCATCACCCAGTGGATACCTTACCCATCCCGGTGATCCTACTTGGATTTCAACACCAAGGGGAAAACCCACTCTGTTCTCTAGCAGAGTCTAATCTATAGGGGAAGTATATTTTGGCTAAGCGAGACCAGCTTACCACTGGGATCGTGAAGTGAGGGGAGCTTGCTCCTTAGCACCAGGCCACGTACCAAACCTAACACAGACTTTTGAGTGCCTAAACAAACTTGAAACCATCCATAGACTACCTCTTTTAGGACCCTTCTAACAACCAACCTCCCCAAACATCACTTTAAGGCATAAGCCACACGAGCTTAATAATTTATTTCTAGGGATTTAATGCTTAGGCTCTGCTTGTGTTCTTCATCTTTTCTATTCTTATCTGCTTGTTTGAGCTAGTGAGGATGTTCTTCTTCTTTTTTTTTCCAAAAACTCTCAAGTCTTTTGGGTTTTTGGAAAACACAGTCACCGGCATCAGTTTTACCACCAACATCGGCCACCTTTTATCGCCGGCATCGGTTATCTGACCGACATCAGCCATCTTTCTCACCGAATATCTTTCAAGCGCCTTATAATCTAGGGGGCACTCCACCTGCCAATCCGTCAGCAGATATCATCAAAATGCTGATGGACAAGATGTCTAGCCTAGAGACCTCCATTTTTGGCTCACGCAATGCTCTCTCATACAAGCAAATTTGCAATGAGCCCATTCATCCTTCTGTCCTGATCAGGCCATATCCCAGCCAGTGGGAACTTCCTAAATTTTCTCACTTTCAAAGCAAGGAAGACCCACAACAGCACTTATAGGCATTCAGACATGCCTGTTACCTTATTGCCCATGACAATGCATTGCTTTTATGCATGTTTCCTATGTCTCTCTCTGGTGCTACGCTTGACTGGTACAGCTCTCTTGCCAGCCATTCCCTCTTCATATTTACACAGCTGGCCCAGCTCTTTCTTGATCACTTCTCCATCAACATCACTAAGAAGGTCTCGATCACGGACCTCTATTCTATCCACCAATTCGAGGACGAATCCATAACTGACTTCGTTGCTCTCTGGAAAGGCCTCATCAATCAACTCTCCTTTTCCTTACCCCAACCCAAACTTATTGAACTTTTCTCCCGAGCCTGTGCCAAACATATTTCTTCCACCTTACAGGTTCAGACCTTCTGCACCTTCGATGAAGCCTTCACGATGGCCCGCAAACTTGAATTACGTGCCATCAAGGAGAATAAAGTCAAGTTGTGGAGCAAGAATCCCAACTTTAAGATCAATGACTCCTCTTCTTCTAAACCTTCATCATCCAATCCTAAGTCTAAAGCTTTAGCTAATGCTGTGGTCATTAGACCTTTGTCCTCTTCAACCAATCAGCCTGAGCCATCCACATCTCAGAGCGCCACCTGCCAATTCCATCAGAGATACATACAACAACAGTATACTCCTCTCAGAGAATCATACGCATCTATGTTGGAAAAACTTGTTAGACAGGGGGTTCTCAATCTCCCCCAGATCTGACCACCTCCACAATTTGATCCCTCACGTGCCATCCCTGCATGGTATAGGGAAAATGACTTTTGCAATTACCACCGTGTCAAAGGTCATGACACGGGTAACTGTAAGACCTTTAAAAACATAATCCAAGACATGCTTGAAAAGGGTGACCTCATCCTAGACAATCCCAATGCACCTCCTAATCAGGGCATCAACATCTTCAAGCAACCATTCCCCAATCATCCACCGACCCAAAACAATGTCAAGACCTTGATTGACAACACTCATGAACACAACATTCGAACAGTCAATACAGTCTCGCCCTTCATCCCCGACCAACCTCAAGAGGTTAGTCCATCTATCAGTCCATCACATGTGGATGAACCTCTTTCCCTGGTTAGTTCTCCATCAACCTCTCTCATCTTGGAGGACGCCTCAACCTTACCGGCACCACCGGTCTCACCATCCTCCTTCCTAATGCCTATGGAGGACCCGACCCTTCCTACTCCTCGACCGCAAGTGGAGGGCAGCATCATCCCTGCCCTTTACCCACTTGAGGAGCCACATTCTCTAGTTCCTTCTCCACCAAGAGAAGAACCTGAATCTCCATCTTCTTCGACCAACGACAATCCAGTTATAACTACCACACACCTTGGGTCTGAGACTACTACCACACCTAACACATTTTCAGCCCCACAACCACTCACATCTTCTCAAGGACCCAAACCTCATCCAACATCTTCTCAACCATTTTCTCGACTAGTGGAGAAAATCAAAATTCTCCCTTCAAGGAAAGTGGAGCATCAAAGATTGTGGGAGCGTCTTAAAGCTCTTCAACATCCCCATGCCCTCTCATCTCATGCTGCCAATCCTCCCAAGGTAGAATCTCCCAAGACTCTCAACAAAGACCAAACTCCCACTTCTAAACCTGCATCTACCCCATCTAAACTGATCAAGTCACTCGGCATTCACCCTGTCTCTACCCTCACTCACCCGCAAGTGAAGGTGGACTTAGCCCAGACCTCGACCAATAGTAGTCTTCCAACCAAGTCAAAGAAGACTGCCAGACCACAGAAGTGAACCCCTCCTCCACTGTCAACATTACCCTCCATTTTAGGCCCTCATCCTTCTACCCTAATTGGAGTGCTCCCTGCTCCAACCCTTAACCAAAAAAAATTACCTCCATTACTTCCTTTGCCAGCCACAAGTCTACCCCCTCTCAAAAATTTGGCACCTCTCACAAAGAAAGTGCCATCTTCACATGTGGCCGCACCACCAACCCAAAAGGTGGTATGAAAGCCTTCTTCAACACCTCCCAAGCAAAAGTCACCAGCGCTTTATGCATCAACAAGCATGGATCCCTTAGTAGGTTCATACACTTTGATATTATGCCAACTTTTGTAGACTTCCAGAATAACCCTTCCATCCATCAGGCCTTTCCAACCTCTTGGGTCCAAGCCTTCCTGGTTCGATGATACAAAGATTTGCTTATACCATCGTATGCCAGGACACGATACCGAGACTTTCTGTGCCCTCAAGGCCATCATTCACCGCTAAATGGAGAAGGACACTCTTCTCCTTGAGGAAACTCTTGATCGACCCTCGACACCTTCCCATCCAACCTCTTCAACCACATCAACATCTCACCAGCAGGCCATGACCCCTTCTTCACCTCCTATCTTCAAAATTAATGCTATCCAAATAGCCACTAGGTCACAAAAGGATAAGGCAAAAGAAAAAGATGCTATTCCTTGGACCTATCCTTTTGTCCAGTTACCTCAACCACCAAAACCCAAAATTTCCATCTTAGGTGCATCCCAACCCCCTTCTTCATATGCAATTAAAGACTCTATGATAAAACAACTTCACCAAATGCCTATGAAGATGACCTTATCCAAAACTCCCCCCAACATCGTCAAGCTCTAATCAAAGACTTACAGGTAGTGGAGGTCCAACCTGAAGACCCTTAACCACTAGCTTCCCTAATCCATTCTTTATCCCCCATCGCCTCTATCACTTTCAGTGATTCTGAAATTCCTACCTCTACTTTGGAAGATCAGGACGCTGCTCTTTTCATCACAGCCTATGTTGATCAGACACATATTATGCATATTATGATTGATGGAGGTGCCAGCATTAATATCATTTCTACCCATGCCTTTGATCAATTGGCTCTTCCCAAGAATTGTGTATCGAAGATTGACGCAGTCCTTAGCTCCTTTAATGACACCACCACTAACACTATTGGCACTATTGTCCTCCATATTTGCGTTGGCCCACGTACAATCCCGGAGCTCTTCTACATCATTGAGGGAGAATTCCAATATAACATGCTATTAGGATGACCTTGGATCTGCGCCATGGCTTGCATCCCTTCAACACTTCACTGTTGTGTCAAATTTGAACACAACAGACAAGTCCATGTCATTCCTGCCGACCCATCCCCTTTCAAGACTTGTAACACAACCTATCGACCAAATGATGTTCTTATTCCTCTCAAGGCACCAACCCAAACATCGTCTCCATCTGCGGAAGCGTCAACTAGTACGCAAACAGTGGTTGCCATCACATCACCTTCTCAAGCAACAACCAAGGACCCCATGGATGATATCTTCCAAAGACTTTCACTTGGGGAATATCACTTACTTACCCTAGACATGTTTCAGACTCCTCAAGAGTATGGACAACTTCATCAAAGTCCAAGCTATGATTTTCGAATTGGAATGGTCATTCCTTATGGTCCTCCTAGCCTTCAAACCAATCTCATCTATGGGGGGCTAGAGCAAGCTCCTACTAACGGGAATCCTTCCTCCTCACCTCAATTATTCACATCCGATTTCTCCTTTCTTGGCAACCCCACCTTTGCACATACATACCTTTATAGGTGTGCATGGAAGGGTTTTGGCTTTGGGCGCTACGAACAAGGCTCCCATCAGCCTATCGAACCACCCAATGACAATAATGCTAAAAAATGATATGAATTGGGTTTCCAAGAACCCACTAAGGCTTCCGCAAACCTTTGCCATGAACCCACCATCGACCAATCTCATCCAGACTCACCTATTCTTCCATCCTCACCTACGGAGTCGGTGGTTTCCATCCCTCCTAGTTTTTTTTTTTTACATAAACACCATCCGCTTGGAACCCCTAACCTATCAACTCAATGGGGTTTCTAGGTCTCTCCCTCTCATTTATCCCAATATGATAGATGATGAATCGACAACCATCAACACTATCCACTGCATAGACGATGATGCCATTCTCACCTACATGGGTGCCGATGACTCTTTTATTCAGCGCTCCCTCCCTTTTGAAATGTAGGTTATGTTAAATGAATCGACCATTGACATTAACCTTACATCTTCTGATGTTCCTCACATCTTAAAGATTGGTTAGTCTTTAGATGCCTAGGAGCAGATCGACTATACCACATTTCTTTCAGACCATAGCAAGGCCTTTGCTTGGACCTATGGTGACATGCCTGGAATCGACCCTAACATTGTCATCCATAACATCATCACAAACCCAGAGGCTAAGCCTGTTAGGTAAAAGCTTCACAAAATCCATCCTCATGATGCACTTCTTGTCAAAGAGGAGCTTCAGCGTCTTCTCTCTGTCTCTTTCATCCAACCCATTGATTATCTGCAGTGGGTATCAAACATCATTCTTGTTACCAAAGCACCTGGGGGGATCTAAATTTGCATAGACTATCATGACCTCAACCTGGCCTATCCCAAAGACGACTTTCCTCTTCCCAACATTGACCAACTTGTTGATCTCATGGCCAGTCATGAGATGTTATCACTCATGGACGGGTTTTCAGGATATAACCAAATCCTGATTGCACTAGAAGATCAGCACAAGACCACCTTCATCACCCCATGGGGGACTTTTTGCTATCGAGTCATGCCTTTTGGCCTCAAAAATGTGGGTGCCACATATCAATGTCCCATGACTTACATTTTTCATGATCTCCTCCATAAAATCATGGAGGACTATGTAGATGACCTGCTTGGCAAGTCTAAGCTTCGTCACGACCATTTGACTATCCTCAAGATCATCTTCTCTCACCTTCTTCAGTACAATGTCTGCCTTAACCCCAAGAAATGCGTCTTTGGGTTCCTCTTAGGAAAACTCCTGGGGTTCATCGTTTCTCTCTGTGGCATCGAGATAGATCCTGCCAAAATCCATGCTATCCTTGAGATGCCACCTCTGACCAATCTCAAGCAGCTTTGTAGTCTGCAAGGGAAGCTCTAGTCCATCCGCCACTTCATTTCATAACTTTCTGACTGTTGCCAACCCTTTCATCATCTCCTCAAGAAGAACGTCTCCTTTAAATGGGATAAGGACTGTCAAGAGGCATTTGAAGCCCTTAAAAGCTATTTGGTCTCTCCACCAGTCCTCATTCCACCTAAAGATGACCAACCCTTCTATCTCTACATCTCAGCAACCAACCATTCATTAGGTGCCATGATCGCGCACCGAGATGAGCAACACCGTGAGCAAGCGGTTTACTACATAAGCTGAACACTTATCGACTATGAAACTCGATATACTCATATCGAGAAACTCTGTTTGGCTTTAGTCTTTGCCACCACCAAGCTCCGTCACTATCTTCTCAATCACAAAACCTTTGTCATCACTCACACTGACCCTCTTAAATACATGCATTCCAAGCCATACCACAACCAGCGTATGGCTCGTTGGCTCATGCTTCTTGCTGAGTTTGACTTAGAATTTGTCCAGTAGAAATCTATAAAGGGGCAAACAATCACTGACCAACTAGCAGATGCCCCTCTTCCCAATAATCAACCTTCTCAGTGCGAGTTTCCCGATGAATCTATCGCCACTCTCTCGATTGATGGCACATTCTACCAAATGACGATGTTCTTCGACGGCTCCAAATGTCAACTCGGTGGAGGTGCGGGGGTCATCCTCATCCCACATGAGGGTGAGCCCATGCCCCTATCTTTCAAACTCGACTTTGAATGTACCAATAATATGGCCAAATATGAAGCCTTAATTTTGGGACTTCAAACTGCCCTTTCTTTAAGCATCAAGACCATCAACATCTTCGGCAACTCACAACTTGTCATCAATCAAATCAATGGTTCATATCTTTGTAAAAATGAAATTTTACAAAGGTACAAGCACCGTGTTGACACCCTTCTAGCATCTTTTGACCATCACTTATTGTAGACTATTCCTCGATCTACAAATAAGTTTGCTAACACCATGGCTTCCCTCACCTCGCATATTCCTTCTTCATCATCCTCATCAAGAATTTATGTCATGGTACATCATGTGCCATTGCCTTCATACATTTCCACTGACATCAACCTCGTCCACACCATAGACTCTAGTTCACATGATGTATGGTATAAACAACTTGTGGACTATTTGGCTCATTCTATCATTCCTCCCAACCTCTCTAGTAATGCACGACAGGCTTTCATCAAGCACACCGCTCTCTATACCATGCTAGGGGGCCTTATCTATAAAAGAGGTTTTGACAGCCTTCTTATTCGCTATTTAAACTCCACTAAAGCCTCTCATGCTGTTAAACAAGCCCATGATGGGATTTGTGGCAGACACTTCAGTGATAACTCGGTTGCCAAGCGCATCCTTTGCCTGGGTTATTATTGGCCCACTCTTCATCAAAACTGTAGCGATTATGTCCAGCATTACATCAAGTGTCAACATCATGCTAACTTGCTTCATCTCCCTAGCCATGCCTTATAAGTTACTCAAGATTTCTGGCCCTTTTCACAATGGGGCTTAGATCTCATCGGCGAGATTAACCCTCATTCGTCTCTTCATCATCAGTCCATCATCACCGCCACCGAGTATTTCACTAAATAAGTGGAAGCTATTCCTCTCATCTCCACAAAAGCTGACAAGATTGTCGACTTCATCAACACCCACACTGTCACTTTGGTGTACCTCACAAAATCATTACCGATAATGGAAAGTCATTTAAAAACAAAACTATCCAAAAACTTTGTGACTCCTTTGGCATTAAACTCAGTTTTTCTTCGCCTTACTACCCACAAGCAAATGGGCAAGCTGAGGCTTCTAACAAAATCTTAACTAAAATTCTCATGAAGGTGGTCAATGACACTGGAAGGGATTGGCACGTTCACATTACCTTCGCTTTATGGGCTTACCGCACTAGCATCCGAACCTCTACAGGTGCTACCCCATTCTCTCTAGTGTACAGAATAGAGGCTATCCTACCTCTCGAAGTATAGATCCCGTCTCTTCACATTTCTCTACATGACATTCTTTCTAATGATGACTTTTGTCAAGATCGATTAGCTCAACTTGAGTTACTCGACGAACGTCATCTTGCTGCCCTCAACCATCTCCATGTCTAACAAAATCACATCAAACGAGCCTATAACAAAACTTTGAGAGAACGTGATTTTAATATCAGATACCTCATCCTCAAAGAGAACCAACATGTGACCAATATGGAATGGAGTAAACGAGGCAAATTTGCTCCTAATTGGCTCAGACCTTATATCATCATGCACAAGTATGGATCAGGGACTTATCGTCTGCCTTCTCTTGAAGGCTGACCAGAACCTGAGCCCCTTAATGCCTTGCATCTACGACCATTCTACTATTAGTCGAGTACTCATCCCTTGAGCAATCTCTATCCTTTTAATCCTCAATCCTTTCCACCCTTTTTCCCTTAACAAATCTTCTATAACCCTTTTATGACGTATGAATGCTTTGTCCTAATAAAAGGGAGCCCTTGACCTTCTATAGTCTTGTCCATGACTCAACATTCTGTCAAAAATTAATCAAGATGTCAAAATATCCAAGGTCACAAAATCAAATCAAAAAGCAGACTGCTCCCTCGAAGGATAGCTGTATTATCATTGCTGTAGCTAATAGACTGCTCCCTCGAAGGACATCTATTCAAAAGCCCTTAAACATATATAAAGCAAAATATAGACCACTCCCTCGAAGGATGGCTATGACTAAATCTTGCTATAAATAGCACTTTCTTAGAAGCTTCCCGCATCAATCAGCTTCACAAATGACCACCAAGCAAAGTGACTCTCTATGTGGACTTCCCGCATTGATCAGTCCGCTCTCAAAAAAAAAAAAAAAAAAGGGGTCATGGACTTGGCTTGTAGTTGTCTCAGGGTCTCCTATCAAAAGGGGCAAAGTTATCACTACTAACAAGGGGTTACCCTCTCCTCACATAATCATGCCTATCACCCCAACATACTCAAGGGATTTTGAGCTCACTTAATGTCAAAGTTATTCGATTACCTCTCTAACACAACCTATGGTCAACGATGCAATGCATAAATGGGGTTTTTGTTCTAACAACCCCTATCTATGCTGTCATTTTGGTCCGTGTCAATGAAAGAGCAATTTGCCTTTCACTTTTTTTTCACACTTTGGTCACATTCAACCAAATCATTTTTCCAAACCAAACCAACCCAAACATTTTCAGACCACCAACATGACATTATGACATCATACATCATCATAGACCATTCACATAGTTTCTATGGACAACAATACACATAGGGACTATCAACCAGACACAATTTATGTTAAGCATAAACCATTACTTGCTAAAGCATAAATAGACCCAATTCATTTTTATCATACATCTATCATGAATATGGAAAATTGCTAGGGATGAAAGACCACTCGACCAATGTTGCAGAATACACCATCACACAATATGGAAAAGGCTGCAACATCATCTTATCCTCATCATTTCAACACATGATGAAAATCAACCACTTCGATCTTTTTCCTCCCTCTTGGGAAAACTACATTGGCCTGAGGCCCTTCCAATAGGGGCTATGTAGGCATCACTCAATTGACATGGGGTCTTTTGAGGTTAGCTCGGCCATTCCTTTGTCCATCCACCTCGACCAATGACCATGGAGATCGTGACTATCTCCTTCGATGACGACCACTTCCAAAGCGACTTTGCCTTGGTTGTTTTTGCATGTATGCTACCTTATGAATGGTTAGTAAAATTGTGCACATATTTTTGACCCTCATAAGTATAGGATCGCAAGCCGGTTGATCCCCACTACTTGTGACTTTTTTGTGTTTCTGGGAGCACTTCCTAAAGCCCGAGATACCTGAAACACGATGACCCATTGGAGCATCAGCTTAGATTGAATCACCCAATCAGCTACGACTATATGCTGGGGCCCAGTTACTTCAATTTTGGCACTCCTCAACCCTTGACTTGCGACACTTTGACCTGACCATCTCATGAAGTGGTATGCATGCACTCACAACTATTGCAGCATTCACACTCACCATCTTCGTCCACTCTCTATCAAATCAGCACCCGACTTCAGGTTCCATTCCCTCGACTCCCGCTTTGAGGGGGAATACCTCATCCCATTTGGTACAACCTTATTCCATACCTGGGGCAACCAACTCCTATTTTTGTCTTGCAATTTTTCTAGAACAACCAACAAGACAAAAAGGGGCAAATGTAGACACTGAAATCGTGCCTAACCCTTGGTCATCCTCCCCCTTTGGTCCATTCCTAACCCATTCTTAAACCATGCACTTACTAATTTAAAATAATAATAATTTATTATTAATATCCTCCCCTTTGACACATCACCTATAACACTTCATCTGACACCTCGACTTGGACTATTTCCCACCTTGTGACTCACCCAAGACCTATTCCTACTTCTTTCTAACTACCTAACCAACTCTCGTGTGTATTTAGCCCAACCTTTGACAATTCTCCAATGGATCATGCACTTGGCAGATGGAGAATGGGCTTGGTGGCTCTTTTACTCGTTCTCCACCCGCCGAAGTCGGTCAAATGTCAGCCAACGCTGGCAGGATCACCGACGTCAGTTTTACTTAAACCAAATTTATAACCTTTAACGAACCTAATCACAAATTGTTAATCTCTAGTGAGCTAATCACGAATCTCGAATCCTCTTCCAGTGAAACAAAGTTCTCGTGTGCTCTTTCTTTCTAGTGCTCTGGCTTCTTTTTTTCTTGTAGGGATCAACATTCTTGACAGCACTTTCTAAGCACTGAGGTCTTGCATCAGAGATTTTGCACAGGGATTGCATGATATCTCCATCACTAGTGGAAACAGAAACATAGCTTCTGCACCTTTGCCAACTCGTGTCACAGCTAAGTATTTGTACTATTTTTATTTCAGTGTCATTTCATATATATTAGCATTCTGTCTACTATCTATTCCAAGCATCCTTGACCCAACCTTATTTGTTCTTCCTGGAGAGGCTAAAAAGCCTTCTCTCACCTCTTATTCCCTTTTCTTTGCCTCTGACACCCATTTAGTCTCTCTTTAGACAACACCCTCTATCCAATCAACTCAGCACAAGCTATCAGAGACCTACAGACCATCTTAAGACCAATCTGATCAACCTAACTAAATTACTTCCCAAAAAGGCTAAAAGGCCTTCTTCTTACTCCTTACCCCTTTTTCTGACAACATACCCTCTGCCTTAGTTCTTATTAAAGATTCTATCTACTATTTTACCATCCCACATAGACCCTCAGACCCTTAGACAAAGCCTCAGTCCATTTTGCAGACGAAGACCAAACCTGTAACTCATCCCTGACTATTGCCCCAGCCGACCTCATCCATTTCCCCTACCGATGTCGGCATCCTAACCGACATCAACGACCTTCCTGACCGATGCCAGCAATATCACCGATGTCGGCGATTGTGCAAAGCAGATCTCAGCTTATCAGGTATGCATTTGCTTTTAGTTCTTTCTTTTCAGTCTTTTATTATTTCTCATTTCTGTCTCTGTCATATTCTATTTTAAATAGTGGACTGTCATCCTCCAAGAAGCCTTAGTACTTCTAGGACCAAGATTTTGCTTGGCAGTCCACCCTTTTGTCATCTAACATTTTTTGTGTTTTAGTGTCTTTCTCTTTCAGGTGTCATCCTCCACAACCAAAGAGGAGCTCTCACTATCGTCTAAATTATGGTGCGCAAAACTATATCTAGGTACATACAAGCCTTAGACCTTTTCTCTTAGTTTCTTAATTCTCTCTTTGAATGTAGAAAGCAAAAATTGTATAGAAACACCTACTCTCTCTTCAACAGGAAATAGGTAAGCAATTCTTCTATGCTTTCATTTGGTTTTCTGGTTATTGCTTTTAAGTGATATCACCACCCAGATTTAGACTATCAGACCACAGACCAAATTTGACTTCCTCCTGGAAAGGCTGAGAGGCCTTCCCATATCCGAACATACAATCTATCCATTATCCCTGTAACTCTATCCAGACCCCTGCACAAACCCTTAAAATAGACTTAAACTCTTTTAGATCATTCTGCAACCCTGAACCCAGTCCAAAACTTGCCCAGACCTCATCCCCAGACTACTGCCCCGACCGACGCCGGTCATTTCCCCCACCAACATTGGCAGACTAACCGACGTCGATAGACTTAAAAAATCGACGTCGATAGAATAACCAATGCCGGCGATTGTGCAAAGCAGTTTGCTACATATCAGGTATGCATTTGCTTTTTTGTTTCTTTCATTCTATCCTTCATCATTTCTATTTCTATCAAATATTCTATTTTTAATAGTGGACTGTCATCCTCCGAGAAGTCTTTGCGCTTCTAGGACCAAGCTTTCACTTGGCAGTCCACTTTCTTGTCATCTAACATTTTTTGTGTTTTAGTCTTTTTCTCTTTCAGGTGTCATCTTCCACAAACAAAGAGGAGTTCCTGCTATCGTCTGAATCTAGTGCGCAAGTCCACAATCTGGGTACGTACAAACCCTCATCTATTCTTTTTAGTTTCTCATTTTTCTTTCTTGAATGTGAAAAGTGAATCTTGTTTAGAAACATTCTGGCACACCCGGTGTGACCTTAGGGTCTTCCTTGGGTTCTTTTCTTTTTGTTCATATAGGTGCATTAGGTTTCTCCCTTTTCACCTCTTTCTTCTCTTCTAAACGACATCATAAGCAGGATTAAAAAGAACTCTTCTTTCTTTTCTTGCATCTTAGACTAATCAAAAGTCATACTCTTTAACCCTTTCTCCATTTGTCTTCATACGAATTAACATTTTGACTTGGGCTTAAAACACACTGCATTTCATTTCTTCTTGATTGCATACTTAGTCCACACCTAGTAATTAATAACCGCATCATGAATTAATCATAGTCCATTTTATGTTACACAACCGAATCACTTACACAAATCAAACATCAAAACTCACCTGAGACAAGGCCCGACTGGGATTTCATCACCCAGTGGATACCTTACCTATCCCCGCAATCCCACTTGGATTTCACCACCAAGGGGAAAGCCCACTCTGTTCTCTAGCGGAGGATAATCTCTAGGGAAAGTATATTTTGGCTAAGCAAGACCAGCTTATTACTGGGCTCGTGAAGTGAGGGGAGCTTGTTCCTTAGCACCAGGCCAAGTACGGAACCTAACATAGAATTTTGAGCACCGAAAGAAACCTGAAACCATCCATAGACTACTTCTTTTAGGACCCATCTCAAAAGCCAATCTTCCTACACACATTCTAAGGCATAAGCCACCATGATCCTAATAATTTATTCCTAGGGACTTAACGTTTAGGGTCTGCTTGTGTTCTTCATCTTTTCTATTCTTATCTACTTGTTTGAGCTTGTGAGGACGTTCTTTCTTGCCTTGAATGGTTCTGACTCACAGTCAAACCAAGGCTCTTCTTGACCATGCTAGACATCAACCACTTCCATCTTCCCTGTCCATAACCAGTCCCATAATGGAGTTCCACTCGGAGGCTGAAAGAACTCCTACTCGACCGACTCCGACGCAGACTCCCATCGTCCCTGAAGGGGACCAAGATTTTGAAAGATTATTAGACCTCAATGTCAAATCCTTGCAACATTATCTCGTGTGAAGCTGAACGTGAGATTCCTTGGGCAACTCAATTTATGGGATGCCGACCTCTTTAGTCGAGACTGCGGCTATATCGACAGCGTCTGTAGTTTAACTTGTAGACACCCAGGCTATCACCTTGACCAATGAACAGCCCTTGACCAACCATCTAAGTGTGGCCTCTCCCTCCATCTCTGGGCCCACTTCCATCAGGGTTTTGGCCTCCTATCAACCGCAGCCTATTCAACCAATCTCTACCCCTTTCCAAAATCTGGTTGTCTCTATCCCACCTACCCTCACCCCTATCAACACTAGGGTGGCTACCTCTCCATTGGTCCATGTTACCACTATCCAACCTCTATTGGCAACATCGAGCCTAGCCATGCCTTCTACCCAACCACCCTTAGCCTCCACTTCCATCCCAATGACTAGTTATCAGTATGTTGCACCCTTACAAGCGCAACCGACTACGTCATATGCCTCCTCTAGCCTCTTTCAAGTGCCCTAAAACCTAGGGGGTGCTCCACCCACCAATCTATTAGTAGACATCATCAAAATGCTGATGGACAAGATGTCCAGTCTCGAGACCTCTGTTTTTGGTTCATGCAATGCCCTCTCATATGAGCAAATTTGTAATGAACCCATTCATCCCTCCATCCCGATCAGGCTGTATCCCAGTCAATGGGAGCTTCCTAAATTTTCTCATTTCTAGAGTAAGGAAGACCCACAACAACACCTACAAGAATTCAGACATGCTTGCTATCTCATTACCCACGATGATGCATTACTTTTACACACATTTTCTATGTCACTCTCTGGTGCTACTCTTGACTGGTACAGCTCCCTTACTAGCCATTCTCTCTTCACATTCACCCAACTGGCACAATTATTCCTTGATCATTTATCCATCAATATTACCAAAAAGATCTCAATCACAGACCTCTATTCTATCCATCAGTTCAAGGATGAATCCATAGTCGATTTTGTTGCTCGCTGGAGAGGCCTCATTAATCAGCTCTCATTTTCCTTACCCCAACCTGAACTTATCAAAATTTTCTCTCAAGCCTGTGCCAAGCATATTTCTTCTACCTTTCAGGTTCAGACCTTCCACACCTTTGAAAAAGCCTTCACGATGGCCTGCAAGCTTGAATTACGTGCCATCGAGGAGAACAAAGTCAAGTTACAGAGTAAGAATCCCAACTCCAAGACTAATGACTCCTCTTCTTCTAAACCTTCTTCATCTAACCCCAAGTCTAAGGCATCAACAAACACTGTAGTCATTAGACCTTCATCCTCTTCACCTTCAACCAACCAGCCTGAGCCATCCACGTCCCAAAGCATCACTCGCCAATTCCAGCAGAGATACATGCAGCGACAGTATACTCCACTTGGAGAGTCATACATGTCTGTGCTGGAAAAACTTGTCAAATAGGGGGTTCTCAATCTCCCTCAAATCTGACCACCTCCACAATTTGATCCCTCACATGCCATCCCTACGTGGTATAGGGAAAATGACTTCTGCAACTACCACCGTGTTAAAGGCCATGACACGAGAAACTGAAAAACCCTTAAAAATATCATCCAAGACATGCTAGAAAAGGGTGACCTTATCCTTGACAATCCCAATGCACCACCCAATCAGGGCATCAACATCTTCAAGCAACCACTTATCAATCATCCTCTGACCCAAAACAATGTCCAGACCATGACTGACAACACTCACGAACATAATATACGAACAGTCAATACGGTCTCGCCCTTCATCCCCAACTAACCTCTTTCACAAACTCAAGAGGTTAGTCCACTCATTAGTCCATCACATGTGGATGAACCCCATTCTCTGGTTAGTTCTCCATCAACCTCTCTTATATTGGAGGATGCCTCGACCATACCAGCACCACCAGTCTCACCATCCTCCTTCTTTCTACCTATGGAGGACCCGGCCCTTCCTACTCCTCAACCGTAAGTAGAGGGTGCAATCATCCCTGCTCTTTACCCTCTTGAGGAGCCTCATTCTCTGGTTTCTTCTCCACTCAGGGAAGAACTTGTCTCTCCTCCAACTCCAACCAAAGATGAACCTGTCACGACTTCATCATGCCTCAAGTCTGAGACCGCTACACCAGTCTCATCTTCGGCCCCACAACCGTCAACATCTTTTCAAGGACCCAAGCCTCATCCAACACCTTCTCAACCATTTTTCTGATTAGTGGAGAAAATCAAACTTCTCCCTTCAAGGACAATGGAGCATCAGGTATTGTGGGAGCGTGTCGAAGCTCTTCAACATGCCCATGCCCTCTCATCTCATGCTGCAAATCCTCCCATGGTAGAATCTCCCGAGACTCTCAACAAAAACCAGACTTCCACTTCTAGACCATCTAAACCTTAACCAACCACATCAAGACCGAAACCCTCATCTATCCCATCAAAACCTATCAAGTCACTCAGCATTTGCCTTGTCTCTAACCTCACTCATCCGCAAGTGAAAGTGGACTTAGACCAGACCCTGACCAATGGTAGTCTTCCACAGAGGTGAACTCCTCCTCCCCCGTCACCATTGCCCTCTATTTTGGGCCCTCATCCTTCAACCTTGATCAAAATCCTCCCCACTCCAACCTCTAATCAAAACTAGTTGCCTCCACTGCTTCCTTTGCCTACCTCCAACCTATCCTCTCCAAAATTTTTGGCACCTCTCACGAAGAATGTGTCATCTTCCCTTGCTACTGCACCATCAATCTAGAAGATGGTACGAAAGCCTCCTCCAACACCACCCAGGCAAAAGTCACCAGCATCACACACATCAACTAGCATGAACCCTTTAGTAGGCTCATACTCTTTAATATTGCATCGAATTTTACAGACTTCTAGCATAACCCTTCCACCCATCAAGCCCTTCTAACCTCTCAGGTCTAAGCCCTCCTAGTTCGATGATATGAAGATTTGCCTATATCATCGTACACCAGGACATGATATCGAGACTTGTTGTGCCCTCAAGGCTGTCATTCGCTGCTACATAGAGAAAGACATTCTTCTTCTTGAGGACACCATCGATTGACCCTCGATACCTTCCCACATTCCTCTAACCACATCAACATCTCATCAGCAGGCCATGATTCCTTCATCTCCTTCACCCCCTATCTTCAAAATCAATGCCATTCAAATAACCACTAGGTCACAAAAGGACAAGGCGAAAGAAAAAACTGCCATTCCTTAGACCCATCCTTTCATCTAGCCACCTCAACCACTAAAGCCCAAGATTTCTATCCTTGGCGCATCTCAACCCTCTTCTTCTTCCTCTTCAGGGGCGATTCATGACTCCATGTTAAAACAACTTCACCAGATGCCCATGAAGATGTCCCTTTATGACCTCATCTAAACCTCACCCCAACATCGTCAGGCCCTCATCCAAGCCTTGTAGGCAGTGGAGGTCCAACCCGAGGACCCCCAACCACTCGCTTATCTAGTCCACTCTTTATCCCCCATCACCTCCATCACTTTTAGTGATTTTGAGATTCCTACATCTAACATGGAAGATAGGGATGCTGCTCTCTTCATCACTGCCTATATTGATCGAACCTGCATCAAGCGTGTTATGATTAACAAAGGTGCCAGCATCAACATTATCTCCACCCATGCCTTTGATCAATTGACCCTCCCCAATAATTGTGTATTCAAAACTGATGCAATCTTGTGATCCTTTAATGACACCACTACTACAACCATTGGCACAGTCATCTTTCACATTCGCATTGGCCCACACATAGTCTCGAAGATCTTCTATATCATCAAATGAGAGTTTTAATATAACATCTTGCTGGGCCGACCCTGGATCCGTGCCATGGCTTGTGTTCCCTCTACCCTACATCATTGTGTGAAATTTGAGCATGACGGTCAAGTCTACACTATTCTCACTGACCCATCACCTTTCAAAACTTGTAACAAAACCTATCAGCCAAACGACATCCTCATTCCTATCAAGCCATCAACCCCAGCACTACCTCCATTTGTGAAAGCTTTGACCAGTTCACAACCAGTGGTCGCCCTCACCCCTCCTCCTCAAGCGGTAACCACAGACCCCATGGAAGACATCTTCCAATGACTTTCACTTGGGGAATATCACTTGTTGGCCTTAGACATGTTCCAAACTCCGCAAGAGTATGGATGCCTTCACCACAGCCCCAGTTACGATCACCAAATTAGGATGGTCATGCCTTATGGTCCTCCTCACCTCCGAACCAACTTTGTCTATGGGGGGGTCAATCAAGCTCCTACTGATGGCAATCCTCTCTCTTCACCGCAACCATTCACAATAGACTTCTCATTTCTTGGCAACCTCGCCGTTGCACACACTTACCTTTATAGGAGTGCATGGAAGGGTTTTGGTTTTGGACGCTATGAGCAAGGCTCCCATCAGCCCATCAAGCCTCTCAACGATGACAGTGCCAAGAAATGATATGGCCTGGGATACCATGACCCCACTCAGGCCTCTACAGACCTCTGTCTTGATCCCACTAATGACCAATCTCCTCCAAGCTAGCCCATTCTTCCCCTTTGACCTATGGAGTTAGTGGTTTCCATCCCTCCTAGTTTTTTTTTTTTTTTTTTGCATAAACACCATCCGCTTGGAACCCCTAACCTATCAGCTAAATGGGGTGTCCAGGTCTCTCCCTCTCATTTTTCCCAGCATGAAAGAGGATGAGGCAGTGACCATTCACACTGTCCATTGTGTTAATGATGACGCCATCCTTTCCTACATGGGTGCTGATGACTCTTTCATCCAGCGCTCCCTCCCTTTTGAGACCCAGGTTATGTTAAATGAATCAACCATTGACATAAACCTTCCCTCTTTTGATGTTCCTCATGTCTTGAAGATTGGCCAATCTTTAGACTTTCAGGAGTAGCTAGACTACACCCAATTCCTCTCAGACCATAGCAAGGCCTTTGCTTAGACCTACAGTGACATGCCTGGCATCAACCCCACCATTGCTACCCATAACATAGTAACCAAACTAGAGGCTAAGCCTATTAGGCAAAAGCTTTAAAAGATGCATCATCGCATTGCGCTCCTTGTCAAAGAGGAGCTTCAGTGCCTCCTTTTTGTCTCTTTCATTCAGCCCATCGATTACCTGCAGTGGGTCTCTAACATCGTTCCTATCACCAAAGTGACTGGGGGGATCCCGATCTACATGAACTATCATGACCTTAACCTATCCTATCCCAAAGATGACTTTCCTCTTCCCAACATTGACCAGCTTGTTGATCTCATGGCCAGCCATGAGATGCTATCTCTCATGGACAGGTTTTCAAGATACAATCAAATCTTGACTGCACCAAAATATCAGCACAAGACTACCTTTATCACGCCATGGGGGACTTTCTGCTATTGGGTCATGCCTTTCGGCTTGAAGAATGCAAGCGCCACATATCAATGCACCATGACTTACATTTTCCACTATCTCCTCCACAAAATCATGGAAGACTATGTGGATGACCTGCTCGGCAAGTCCAAGCTTCGCCACGACCATCTGACCATTCTCAAAATCATCTTCTCTCACCTTCTTCAATACAATGTCCACCTTAACCCCAAGAAATGTGTCTTTGGAGTCCTCTTCGGCAAGCTCTTAGGCTTTATCATTTCTTTTTGTGGCATCGAGATAGATCCCGCTAAGATCTGCACTATCCTTGAGATGTCACCTCTGACCAATCTCAAGCAGCTTTGTAGTCTACAAGGGAAGCTCTAGTCCATTCACCATTTCATCTCATAGCTTTCTGACCACTGCCAACCTTTTCATCATCTCCTTAAGAAGGACGTCTCCTTTAAATGGGATAAAGACTGTCAAGAGGCTTTTAAAGCCCTCAAATGCTATCTAGTCTCTCTACCAGTCCTCACTCCACCTAAAGATGACCAACCCTTCTACCTTTACATCTCTGCCACTAACCATTCGTTAGGTGCCATGATTGCACACTGAGATGAGCATCACTGTGAGCAAGCGGTCTATTATATCAGTTGAACACTGGTCAACTATGAAACTCGGTATACTCATACTGAGAAACTCTATTTGGTGTTAGTCTTTGCCACTACTAAGCTCTGCCACTATCTTCTCAGCCACAAAACCTTTGTCATCACTCACACTGACCCTCTTAAGTATATGCACTCCAAGCCATATCAAAATCAATGCATGGCTCGGTGGCTCATGCTGCTTGCTGAGTTTGACCTCAAATTCATCCAACAAAAATCTATCAAGGGGAAAACCATTGCTAACCAACTGGCAGATGCCCCTCTTCCCGACAATCAACCTTTGCAGTGTGAGTTCCCTGACGAGTCTATCACTGTGCTTTCCACCAATGACACTGTCTACAAAATGACCATGTTCTTCAATGGCTCCAAATGTCAACTCTGTGGGGGTGCAGGAGTTATTCTCATCCCACTCGAAGGGGAGCCCATGCCTTTATCTTTCAAGCTCAACTTTGATTGTATCAATAATATGGTTGAATATGAAGCCTTAATTTTGGGACTTCAAACTGCCCTTTCTCTTAGCATCAAGTCCATCAACATCTTCGATGACTCGCAGCTTGTCGTCAATCAGGTCAACGGTTCATACCTCTATAAAAATGAAATTTTGCAAAGGTACAAAAATCGTGCTGACATTCTTCTAGCCTCTTTTGACCATTACCTCTTGCAGACTGTTCCTCGATCCATGAATAAGTTTGCTAACACCATGGCTTCTCTTTCCTCACATATTCCATCTTCATCATCATCATCTAGAATTTTTGTCATGGTGCATCGTCTGTTGTTGCCTTCATACCTTTCTTCTAACATCAACCATGTCAACACCATAGACTCTAGCCTACGAGATGACTGGTATAAGCAACTTTTGGACTACTTATCTCTTTCTGTCATTCCTCCCAATCTCTCTAGCAATGTATAGTGTGCTTTCATCAAGTGCACAGCTTGCTATACCATGCTAGGGGGTCTTCTCTATAAGCGAGGCTTTGATGGTCTCCTTCTTCACTGTCTAACCTCCATTGAAGCCTCTCATGCCATTAAACAAGCCCACGATGGGATTTGTGGCAGACACTTCAGTGGTAATTCGGTTGCCAAGCGTATCCTTCACTTGGGCTATTATTGGCCCACCCTTCATCAAGACTGTAGCGATTATGTTCGACATTGCATCAAGGGTCAACAGCACTCTAACTTACTTCATCTTCCTAGCCATGCCTTACAAGTTGCTCAAGATTTCTAGCCTTTTTCTCAGTGGGGCTTAGATCTCATTGGTGAGATTAACCCTCATTCGTCTCTTCATCATCAGTCCATTATCACTGCCACCGAGTATTTCACTAAATGGGTGGAAGCCATTCCTCTCATTTCCATAAAAGCTGACAAGATTGTTGACTTTATCAACACCCACATCATCTGTCATTTTAGTGTCCCTCACAAAATCATCACCGACAATGGCAAGTCCTTTAAAAACAAGACTGTCCAAAAGCTCTGTGACTCATTTGGCATCAAAATTAGCTTCTCTTCGCCTTACTACCCACAAGCAAATGGGCAAGCCGAGGCTTTCAACAAAATCTTGACTAAAATTCTCATGAAGGTGGTCAACGACACTAGAAGGGATTGGCATATTCACATTCCCTTCGCTTTGTGGGCCTACTGCACTAGCATCTGAACCTCCACGGGTGCTACCCCTTTCTCTCTAGTGTATAGAATAGAGGTTGTCCTACCTCTTGAAGTACAGATCCCATCTCTTCACATCTCTCTGCATGACATTCTTTCTAATGATGACTTTCATCAAGATCAATTAGCTCAACTTGAGTTACTCGATGAACATCGTCTTGCTGCCCTCAACCATCTCCATGTCTATCAGAATTGCATCAAACGAGCCTATAACAAAAATTTGAGAGACCAAGATTTCAACATCAGAGACTTCATCCTCAAAGAGAACCAACACGTGACCAATATAGAATGGAGTAAATGAGGCAAATTTGCTCCTAATTGGCTCAGACTTTACATCGTCATGCAAAAGTATGGATCAGGGACTTATCATCTGTCTTCTCTCGACAGACGGCCAGAACCTGAGCCTCTTAATGCATTGCATTTGTGACCATTCTATTGTTAGTCGAGTACTCATCCACTTGACATTTACCTTGATCTCATCCCTTGAGCAATCCCCATCCTCTTAGTCCTCATTCCTTTCAACCCTACTCCCCTTAACAAATCCTCTATAACCCTTTTATACAGTATGGATGCTTTGTCCTAATAAAAGGGAAACCCTCTAAACCTCTATAGTCAAGTCCATGACCAAAAGTCCAGTCAATAAAAAAATCAAAAAAATATATAAGTGGGATGCATATTCTAAGGTCATAAATCATAAATGTAGACTGCTCCCTCGAAGGATAGCTACATAATTGTTGTATTCACTAGACTGCTCCCTTAAAGGACAGCTAGGCCAAAGACATATCAAAAACATGAAAAGCAAAAATATAGACCACTCCCTCGAAGGATGGCTATGACTAAATCTTGCTACACACATCAATTTTCTTAGAAGCTTCCCACATCGATCAGCTTCACAACATGACCACAAAGCAAAATGACATCTCTATGTAGACTTCCCGCATTGATCAGTCTGCAAACCAAAAAAAAAAAACCGGGTCATGGACTTGGCTTGTAGTTGTCTCAGGGTCTCCTATAAACAAGGGGCAAAGTTATCTCTGCTCTAAAATGGGTTACCCTATCCTCCTCCTATCACTTGCTCAAGGAATTTCAAGCTCATTTTAAATATCAAAATGATTCGATTGCTTCTCTAACACAACCACTGGTCAACGATGTAATGCATGAATGGGGCTCTTGGCTTTAACAACCCCTATCTATGCTATCATTCTAGTTCGTGTCAATGAAAGAGAAATTTGCCTTTCACTTCCTTTTTACACTTTGGTCACACCCAAACCAAACCAACCCACACATTTTCAGACCATCGACATGACCCAGTCCATTTAACATAGTTTCTGTGGACAACAATACACATGGAAACTATCGACCACACAATTTATGTTAAGCATAAACCAATACTTGCTGAAGCATAAATAGACCTCAATTCATTTTTAGCATACATCCATCATGAATATGGAAAATTGCTAGGGATGAAAGACCACTCGACCAATGTTGTAGAATACACCATCACACAATATGGAAAAGGCTGTAACATCATCTTCTCCTCATCATTTCAACACCTGACCACACCAATCATCACTCATTTTGTCTCTTCTTCTGAACTACATTGGTCTGAGGCCCTAAGACCGGGGCTATGTAGGCAGCACTCAGATGACACGACTGTCTTCTAGGGTTAGCTTGACCACCCTCGTTTGTTCATCTCTCTGATGGATAAGCCTTCTTTTCTCCTATTGCCCATGACTTGACCCCGACCAGACCAATCCATACCTTCAACCCTCTTCCTCCCCTTTAGGGAGAACTACATTGGCCTGAGGCCCAAACCACAGGGGTTATGTAGGCAGCACTCAGTGTTCTAAGGTTAGCTCAGCCACATTCTTTCATCCATCCATCCATCTCAACCAACCACTTCTAAGACGACTTCACCTTGGTTGTTTTTGCATGTATGCTACCCCACGACTGGTTAGCAAACTTGTGCACATATTTTTTTTTTGACCTTCACAAGTATAGGATCGCAAGCCAGTTGATCCCCACTACTTGTGACATTTTTGTTTTCTAGGAGCACTTCCTGAGCCTGGGATACCTGGAACATGACACCCATTGGAGCTACAGCTTAGATTGAATAACCCGATCAGCTACGACTAAATGCTGGGGCTCAGTTACTTCAATTTTGGCACTCCTCGACCCTTGACCTACAACAATTTGACCTGACCATCTTGTGCAGTGGTATGCATGCAATCAAAACTATTTTAGTGTTCACACTCACCATTTTTCATCCACTCTCTGTCAAATCAGTACCCAATTCCAGGT
Organism: Torreya grandis; assembly: GCA_037957365.1. Lineage (NCBI taxonomy): Eukaryota > Viridiplantae > Streptophyta > Pinopsida > Cupressales > Taxaceae > Torreya > Torreya grandis. Next base: position 1,896,914 of record JARHVA010000337.1, read on the forward strand.
TCCCTTCCCTCGACTCCTGCGTTGAGGGGGAATACCTCATCCATAATCAGGGAAACCAACCCTCCTATTTTTGTCTTGCAGTTCACTTGAACAACCAATAGGATGAAATCAACCTTATCCCACCTGGGGCAACCAACTCCTATTTTTGTCTTGTAGTTTGTCCAGAACAACCAACAAGACAAAAAGGGGCAAATGTAGACACCGAAATTGTGTCTACTCCCTTGGTCATCCTCTCCCATGCCTATTTAGCCCCTCTCGATCGCTTTCCCATGAACCTTGACCCTGGTAGCATGTAAGAATGGGCAGAAAGCTAAAAGTAGCCTCTATCCCCATTCTACAGCTGCTGACATCGATCACTATTCGACCGACGTCGACAGTTCTGTTAGCATCAGTTACCCTTAAAACTGTGTCCATTAATCTGTTTCCCAATCTGTTATCTGTTATCCATTTTCCAATTAGTTTTGAATCTGTTATCAAACCTTTTTTCAAGATGTTCTCAGATCAGACCTTAGTCAGAACAATCAGTGAATACTCACTCATCGAATCCACTAAAAAAAATCCATCTCTCTCTCTCATGCACAGGTACTCTGCTTCAGTCATCTTGCTAGAAGTCTTCTACATCAAACATCTGCAACCAATCCGCAACACACCATCAAAAATCAATCTGCAACCATGTCTCCTACTCTCTCTTCAACATGCAACAGGTAAGCAATTCTTCTGTGCTTTCATTTGGTTTTCTAGTTATTGCTTTTAAGTGATATCACCACCCAAATTTAGACTATCAGACCACAGACCAGATTTGACTTCCTCCTAGAAAGGCTGAGAGGCCTTCTCATATATGAACATACATTCTGCCCATTATCCCTACAACTCTGCCCAGACCCCTACACAGACCATTAAACTAGACTTAAACTCTTTTAGATCATTCTGCAGCCCTGAACCCAGTCCAAAACTTGCCCAGACCTCATCCCTAGACTACTACCCCGACTGACGCTGGTCATTTCCCCCACTGACGTCGGCAGACTAACCGACATCGATAGACTTGACAAATTGATGTCGACAGAATAACCAATGCCGATGAATGTGCAAAGTAGTTTGCTGCATATCAGGTATGCATTTGCTTTTTTGTTTCTTTCATTCTGTCCTTCATCATTTCTATTTTTGTCAAATATTCTATTTTAAATAGTGGACTGTCATCCTCGAAGAAGTCTTTGTGCTTCTAGGATCAAGCTTTCGCTTGGCAGTCCACTTTCTTGTCATCTAACAATTTTCATGTTTTAGTCTTTTTCTCTTTCAGGTGTCATCCTCCACAACCAAAGAGGAGTTCCTGCTATCATCTGAATCTGGCGGACAAGTCCAAAATCTAGGTACGTACAAACCCTCATCTATTCTTTTTAGTTTCTCATTTTTCTTTCTTGAATGTGAAAAGTGAATCTTGTTTAGAAATAATAATTTTTGAATCTTGGGAGTATCCAGTTGACTTTATGGTGCTACAGTCCAAAACCAAGAATTTAGGATATCCCCTAATCTTAGGAAGACCATGGCTAGCTATTGTGGCACTACTAATTGATTGCAAGTTAGGAGACAACCATTTCTAATGGTTTAAAATCCAAAAAAAAAATTACCCTCCTGCAAAACCATTAGTCAACCACATAGAAAAACTTTAGGTGGATAAGCTAGACAATATAACGAAGGACTTTTTATCTTTGACTACAATTACAATTAAAGAAAATCTAGAAGAATTGAATGAAGAAGTAATCCAAGGTTATGAATAACATGACCATTAATCAAAAACATTTTCTAGTCTATAATCTATAGACTCAGCTAGTTTAGAATCTATAGACTCTACCCGTCCAAGATCTATGAACTTTGCCAGTCTAAAATCTATGAACTTAGCTAGTCCAGAATCTACACTCTACTAATCCAGAATCTATGAACTCAACTAGTCTAGAATCTATGGACTCTCTAAAATTTATTGGGACATATTATCTCAACCTTTATACTACTTATTCATCATATTATCATAGTATAATTTAGGCAAATATTTAGAATTGGGTAGACACACAACAGACCCATTTCTTGAGTGCATTCCTTTACCCATTAACAAGAGCTATTCTTCTTGGAAAAGGATTTGTTGAAAACATAACTACATTCCATATTTTACTTCCTCATCCATGTCCTTTGAATTCATTAATGAGTGAATTTAAGCAAGTGGAACCTAATCATCCAAGCACTAAACCTCTCATGGTGTTACCAAGAAAAGTCTTGAACATTAATAGTTGGCTGACAAATGATAAAGAGGATCAACTTTTTGAAGTCTTATAACAACATATCAAGGATTTTTCTTGGGATTACACTAATATGAAGGGAATTTACCCAAGTGTATGTATACATCATATCTACATAGAATCAATAAAACTTGTAAGATATCCACAAAGAAGAATAAATCTATCAATGAAAGATAGTAAAAATAAAAATTCAAAAATTACTAAATGTAGGATTTATTTACCCTATTTTAGACAACTAGTGGGTTTCACCATTGGTAATTGTACCTAAAAAGAATGGGAAATGGAATGTATGTGTAGATTGTAAAGAATTAAATAAAGACACTTTAAGAGATTATTTTTCATTGCCTTTCATTAACCAAGTTCTAAATAAATTAGCCAGGAAAAAATATTTCTCTTTTCTAGATGGCTTTAGTAGATACAAACAAATAACGATAGTTGCTGAAGATTAGAATAAAACCACATTCACCTATCTTTGGGGAACCTTTACCTATTGAGTACTTCCATTTGGACTTTTCAATGCTTCTACAACCTTTTAAAGAGCAGTTCTATTAATATTTTTTGACCTCATTAATGACTATGTGGAGGTTTACATGGATGATTCCACTGTCTATGGATAAACCTATGAAAAATATCTTACTAATTTAGAAAGAGTTTTGACAAGATGTGAGGAATATCAATTATCATTAAGTCATGAAAAATTCTTGTTGATAATGGATCAAGGAATAGTGCTAGGACATCACATTTCTGCAAGAGGCATTCAGGTAGATCCCAAGAAAGTTGAGATAATATCCAACCTACCCATTCCACATACATAAAAAAAAGTTAAGAGTTTCTTGGGCCATGCTAGTTATTATAGATGATTTATAGACAAATTTAGTAAAATTTCTACTCCCATGTTTGATTTGCTCACAAAGGACAATGAGTCTGTATGGAGTGCTAATTGCCAACAAGCTTTTGAAATAATCAAAACCAAGATTAGTACTACTCCAGTATTAAGAGGAGAAAATTAGACACAACCTTTTCATATATATATATATATATATACTTTTGATATAATAATAGGTGCAGTCCTAGGATAAATAGATGAGAATGATCACATGCATGCTATCTATTATATCAAAAAAAATATGACACCTGTTGAAAGAAATTAAACCATAACTGAAAAGGAATTTCTTGTTGTAGTCTATGTAATATAAAAATTTAGACACTATATAATAGGTTATAAGGTGTTTATCTATATAAACCATTTAGCTATTAGATACCTTACAAACAAACCAATAGTGGAAGGAAGGATTATTAGATGGCTATTTATTTTATAGGAATTTGATATAAATATTATAGATAAACCAAGAAAATTTAATGTGGTTTCTGATTTCTTGTCCAGACTTGACACTTTAGGTGAAGAAGAACTAGTGGAGGATGATTTTCTAGATGAAAAACTATTTTTTGTTTCAACGGAATCTCCATGGTTTGATAATATAGATAATCACCTTGCTACATGGAAGTTTCCTTTTTATTTTTAAATAAAGCATTTAATCAGAGAAATTTATTCTTTTAAATGGATTAATGGAATGTTATTTAAATTTGGACTTGATCATGTGTTTCATAGGTGTGTAACTAATAATGAAGCCTATGACATCATCAGAGCTTATCATGATGAATCAAGAAGAGGACATTACTCAACTTAGAGGACTATACACAAAATACTAGGTGTAGGATATTACTGGCCTTCCCTTCACAAATAAGTAAAAATATATGTCAGATAATGTGATGCATGTCAAAGAATGGGACAACCTACTCTTTCAGCTGAGATGCCTCTCCATCCTCATCTAGTATTAGAACTATTTGACAAATAGGGAATTAAATTTTTAGGAGCTATGGATCCCCCATCCATAGGAAAGGAATATCTATTTGTCTACATAGACTATATTATGAAATGGGCAGAAGTAGAAGTTTTGACTCATGCTCAAGAAAAATCTATAGTAGATTTCTTGTATTTCCAAATTATACAAAGATTTGGTGATCTAAAAGAGATAGTCTTAGATCAAGGACCCCCATTCATGTCAAACATGATAAATTACTTCATGAAAGTATATCGAGTGTATCACATGAAGTCTTCTCTATATCACTCACAAGCTAATGGATAAGTTGAAGTCACCAATAGAGAATTAGAAACCATACTGACCAAGATTGTTAGTACCAGTAGAAAATATTAGGCAAATAAAGTACCAAAAGTAGTTTGGGCCTATAATACCACTTGGAAAACAACTACTAGTTTCTCTCCTTATGAGTTAGTTTATGGTAAGAAACCCTTATTCTCTATTGAATTTGAATTACAAACATTGAAAACAACATTAGAAGTGGGAATTGAATTAGAAAAATTATAGAAGAGGAGACTCATGCAACTTAATCAACTTGATGAAATGAGAATTGAATTATTATAGAGGAATAAATTATTACAAAATTAGAGGAAAATTTGGCATGACTCACACATCAAACAATGAAAGTTTTAGAAAGGAGACTAGGCATTATTGTTTGACTCAAAATTTCAATAATTCAAAGGTAAACTATAGACAAGGTGGTTAGGACCATATCAAATAGAGTAATTATTTGAAATTGGTTCCATCAATTTGATGCCCATTGATGATAGTATTACTCTTTTGGTCAATGGGAATAGACTAAAACTTTATCAAAAACCTCTCAGCAAAGATGAATTTGTACAAAAAATGAAAAGTGAAATAACTTTCTTGGAGGAATTAGTTTCCTCCAAGGAACTTATCCTTTAATTATTTCTCTCTATTTAAAAAAATAAATAAAAAAAACAATATCAAAAATCCTTTCAAGGATGCTATTGACAATGCATAGCTAGAAAACCAACTTGTTGGCTGGTTATGCATTGTTAAAAAGGGCCTTAACTAGAAAACTAGTAATGGATGGTCAAGGGACAAAAACTAAAAAAAAATAAAAATTGATCATGTAGATCATGATTGAACTCAACATACAATAAATATTTGAATTGATCCTTAAAATACACTAACTAATTCATGCAAATCTGCTTGTACAGGATAAATGGCACAAGACAAGCAAGATCTAAGGTACGACTAAGTGAGTTATAAGTTTTATTTATTCATGTTTTAGTGAACTAAATGTCTTTTTATTTAAATAATAAAATCCTATGGATATGAAAAACCATAATTAGATAACCATCTATCCCTTAAAAGAGAGGAATGATCATAGTATGCAAAAAAGAAAGGGATAAGGAAACACATGTCATAATGGATACATGTATCCAATGAAATTAATTGCATCATTATCATTATGATAGGACATTAGGACATCATTTCATAAAAATCCCAAAATAAAAAGGCTTCTAATCATTATTGATTAGACATAACAAATACCTATAGTGGTGGAGTCAATAACCATTCTATCCATGTGAGCAATAAAATTGCCATCGTGCTATGCCATCATTCAAATGGGCATAATATTATTCAAAACCATTTCTTGTAACATGGGAAAAAGGTTTGGGGAACCTTTGAAAATAGGGTCATTAGATAAATTATAGCCCTACCTATTTAGGAATAAGCTAGAACATCAAGTTCAATCTAATCACAAAAGTAATATCTTACAAATGTTATGACTACCAAGAAAGTGAGATCAAGGAAAAAACCAAAATAACCTGTAGTTGTAAATAAAACTCCTCCCTCTTCAAGAAGGGTTATAAGATCTCAAGCTGTTCAAACCCTCACTATTTCAAAGCCTCCATAAAAACCTCAAGAACCTGTTGAGTAACCAATCCTTTACTTAGGAAGACAAAGATTAAAATGATAAGTTGCTACGTCAACAAGACCTGAGAAGGCTAAGGGTTTGACTACTATAGTATAAGAATAGTCAAATGTATCCTAGAGAACTAAGAAAAGGTGAAGGAAGCTAATTTTTTTGGATGAAGATGTACAAGAAGTATTGAATACTTTGGATAGTCTTAAAAACTATCTTAACCTTCAAAATAATATATTATTGAAGAATGAGAGAATCCTAAATATCTCCTATGGAAGAACATGTTGAATGACCTACCATACAACCATTAAAGGAATTATAAATCCCTCTAATAAGGGAACGAAAATCTGAGCAAGGTAACACAACATAAGAACAAAATTATCAAATTGAAGTTCCATTAGACAAAGGTAAAGCTCTATATATATTTTAAGAAGGAGAACCATCTAGTCCCAAGGATCTTTTTATGTAGCTAACCATGGAAATTTATAAATACCAAAATTTGATTCAACCACAAGCAACAGATATTATAAATCTACTCAGCCAACTACAGAGTAGGGATCATCTCAACTCTATGTTAGTACAAAAATTAGAAATATCTTTGAATTTTGCTTTGAAATTTAATAAACTAGAAGAAATAATAGAATATAAAGAGGAAGAAGAAAGTTAAAATATAAAATTTTGAATTCTTCTTAGACATTTTCTGTTAAGGATAGTCAGCCTGCCGCTTCTCTAAAAACATTTGCTGATCAAGGATGTTAGAATAGTTATCTATATATTCCTCCATTAGAAATGTTACATCAATATCAAGAGGAATATCAATAAATCAAACAAAATAATTAAGTTTTAGTCATTACCAATAATAAATTAAAAAATTAAAAACAAATATTAGAAACTAAAACTCAGACTTTGAAGGAAGACTTGTAGAATGCTTGCAAATTAGGAGAGATTATTTTGGTTTGTAGAAGTTCAACTCCTGCATATAGTTTATTCCTATTTAAATAATTATATAGATGGTAAATTCTTAGGATATCCTACCATATTCCTTATAATATACTAAATCCATCTAGATTTTTTGAAATAGTCTATAGTTCTGGCCCTGATACTCAGGATCTCCTCTGTGAATTTTATCTACATGATTTGATAATAAAAGATCATGAAAATAATAAAATTTTGATAAATTTACATGTAGGAGAATTTTAGTTGAGATAACTTCATTCCACTTTCAAGAATCAGTTGGAATTGAAAAATAGATTTGAAGAATATACATATCATATTAAAACTACAGGGTTATGCATTAGACTAGCCTTCTCTCTTCTGAGATTGATTAACCATAATTTAAAGAGAGCTTGTTTAAATAATACCATAAAAAAATAATATTTGGAATCTTTATATAAATGCATTGTTTTATTTCACCTATTTATAAGACAAAGCTTTGATTCAGTTGTTGTTGCTAGTGTGAAAAGATGGGACCAATTATCAGTATCTTTCAAAAGATGAGAAGTTATGTCTCCTAACAATATAAGGTGGAGAAGAAGAAGAGCTAAAGAAATTATTGAAGAAATTATAAAAGTAATAAACTCTATAGGAAAGCAAACATGGATTGGAATGAGGTATAGACCTCCATTATTTATCATACCAGTTCTTGGATGGTAGAATTGGGCATCACAATCTGATGAAGAGTTTAACATATGGAAAAGAATGGTTCAAATGTATAAAGGATTTACAAGTAATACATATCAGCATATCAAATATGAATTTTATGAATATGATCTCAACAAGGGCATGGAAAATAGGCAAAGAACCAATGAAGCTAGTTGAATGTTTGTAATGGGACTTGCAAAAGGTAAAGTCTGGGGGAGATGATGAGCCCAAAGTATTTCTCATTATTGACATGGAATTTATTTCATTTCATCTCTCTAAGGATATAATCTTATACAAATCATAGACTTTTAGCTAACTATTGCATGGAAAATAACTACTTTATATCATTTATGTCAAACCAAAGGTTGAGTTACCATTTTGTCATTTATACCTAACAAGTAACATGTTTTAGTGTTTTGGTTTTGAAGAATACACAAGAAGGATGACAAAAATAGCATTTTGGAGAAGTTATAGTTTTGACCTTAGTTTTTTGAAGCTACAAACTCACTCAACCAACATCTATGGACTCTACAAAACCACTTCTATGGACTCTATAGAACCACTTCTATGAAATTTGTAGAACCACTTTTATGGAATATGCAGAACTACTTCTATGGACTATATAGAACTACTTCTATGGACACTATAGATCTAGAATCTATGGACTCTATAGGTCTATTTCTATGGACTTTATAGATCCAAGATTTTGGAAATATGGGAGCTACAAGAAAGAAGGATGGCTACAGTTGTAATCACATCAATGAAATATTTTCCTCCTATTTTGAAGGATTCAATCTTGATACATTTTTATATATTTGGACCATAAAACTATTATAGGGATAATATAACTATTTTGTGATAATAGTTGGATTCTCTAGGATTATAATTAATCTGAATCTCCTATCTTTGGGGAGAAACAAATTGACTAGTAGTTCTTTTTTTTGCATACTATTTTTAGCCTAAGGTATGAGTATAAATATGTATGTTTTCATCTAGAATAAAATAATAATGAATATAGTTATATTTTTAGCTCCAAGAATATTGTCAACTTTCCAACTTTCATGAGTTAATGCAGAATTATTCCAATTTTTAGTACTGAGTAAACTTCATTCCTGACTCTACGGAGAGCAAGGGCCCCCTCTCCTTGCAACCAATAATTTCTATACAGTGTTTATATTTATGTTAAATTAATTATCCATTATTAGATAATCAAAGTATCTTCAATCATTGCATGTCTTAGTGATTCATAAAATAGTAAATTCTAGGTTTACATTTCAATAGTATTTCATTTTTCTAGTAAGTGTGAATGAAGAGTTAAATTTACATTTTTAAGAAAAGTGTGAATTAGATATATATTTACATTTCCATGAAAGTGTGAATTAGATTTAAATTTATAGTTCTAACAAGTGTGAACTAGACTTAGATTTATAGTCTCAACAAGTGTGAATTAGATTTAAATTTAAAATTTCAAGAAAGTGTGAAAGTGTGTTTTGATTTCAAGAAAAAGATTGAATTAGTTAGTAATATATTATTTTAGCAAGTGTTGTGAATAAATTAGCTTAGAAGATGTATTTCATTGGTAAAAGGTAGATTAGAATCATCAAAATTCCCCTAAAGACCAACATATAGATATACCACCATAAAACTTACTGAAGATAGCTTTAGACAATAGCCTTGGTTTGATAAACATCAATCTAAAAGATTTATTAAATGAAGAGTTAAATAACACTCATCATGTGTGCATGTATATAGTGATCAATCAGTGAATATCATGGATTGAGCTAATGGATTGTTCAATCCTCATGTGTTGGTGGCTAAAGAACTTGGATACTCTCTTGGTTGGATTTATGACCTTATATGCCTCTTAAAACCTATTTCAACCTTATTCTTCATTGATAAATATCTACACATAGAATATGGAAAGGGATGATTAGACCTCATATGTACTCTTTGACACATTTAACCTCATTTCATGACTATAACCAATGACTTTAAGACTCCTTTTTAGAAAGAAACTAATGCAATGGTTAAGTTTTTAAGGTTAAGGGTTGATGTTTTAACTTAGGAGGCCAAAATATCAACATTTTTGAGCTTTTGGAACACCTAGTGGGACAACTACTCAGAGCATTCATAATAGTTTTTTAGGAGGATGTTGTTCTTAGAAAGATTCAGTATTTAGACATACATATCTAATGGATAACAAGGATCCTAGTTTTAGTCTAGTTCCTCAACTTTCATGCCAAAAGTAACAACCAGGTCAACTTCAAGAGGTAAAATTCCTAATTTTGTTAAATCTACCTTTGATTTAATAAGGAATAAGAGATACCTTAGGAGTGATATATATCCTAGACCTTTTTCTATTGTTAATCCCTATAAAAAAAAACCCATTACTAAGTTGGGAACTAATGGTTCAAAGTGTGGCATCTTCTCAAGTGCAACCTAATGAATCTATTCCACAAATAGAATATTAAGAGAATTAATCAACTCAAGTACAAAATGAATCCACTTTGATCAATTGTAAATAAGGTGAGTTTTGTGGCATAAATCAAAATCAGGTGGTATAATAAGCAAGAAACTTAGTGGCTCATAGTACTAGGTCTAAGAAGAGATTAATGAATGAGCAACCATCTTACCCATCTGGTCAAGTTTCTACCTCTCCAATCCTTCATGATATTACCAATGAGAGATGAATTTTGGGAGCATCTCAAGTGAAAATATGCCAAGCTATAAATAAGGGAGAATAACCTTTAATTGATTATGTTACTACCCTATAAACTCCTCATAAAGTAGCCAAAGAAAGAAAAATAGCTAAAATGTCTCAAGTGTAATCAAAGCAGAATACCTTTCAAATAATATAGTCCCAAAACTAGCTCATGAAGAGTGAATTATAGTCCATTGATCATATTTAATCCATTTTAAAAAAAAAGATTTATAATGCTCCTAAAGTAAAACCAAAGGTTAGTGGCATTATTTTCAACATCATTAAATAAATGAAGAAATAAAATGTCAATATTTCTATGTGGGATACATTATCCCTTCCAAGATAAAAGAGTTTGTTGTAAGAAACACTATTTAAAATTCATCCTCTAATTAGAATAAATAAGGAAAAATTAGTTATTATCAATGCATATGAACCAAAATCAATCCCTATTGATGCACCTAAGTATAAGGGGTAATAATCAAATGCAAGTGATAAGCCTCCTAATTTTTATCTCTCTTATCATAGGTGACTATTTGGTTCATAACTGCATCATTAACTCTAGGGCAAGTAGTTCTATGATGCCTAAGCTAGTGGCTAACAAACTAAGCTTAAAGTATGAACCAAACATTAGGAGAGTGCTATAAATAGATGGTATAACCACTAAAATAGTTGGTATGGTCAAAATATTAATCCTCACCTTGCATATTTGTCTTAATATCTCAATAGATCAAGATTTTTACATTATAGACCTTCCTCCTTACTTTGCATTATGCCTATCTAGGGACTTTATAACTAAGATTGGATGCTACTTGTCATTAGATTGGTCTCATATGTTTTTTAGGATCATATATGATACTAGAGTCATCATTAAGTCTAAACCAATTACCAAATTTCATTTAAAACCTTACATACCTAACCTTTTCAATGTTATTTACATAATTATTGACCAAGAAGAGGTTGTCCTAAATAATGAACCAACTACACTCCTTAAAGGCATCCCTAATTTTTTTCTTGATGAATGGGGAATTCAACATTATGAGTATGATCCATAAAAAATCATTGAGGAAACCAATTTAGGCACCTATATATTATATGAATAAGATGATATCCATCATGGGGATGCTAAGGGTTGTTATGAGTTTTACTCACATGACTATCAAAAAGTTTTAGGTTGAAGTTATTTTTGCATACTTGAATAAGATTCAGCCATACCAAACCTTAACCTTGATCAAGAAGTAAATATTGATCATTATAAGGCTACTACACTAGTATAAAGGATTCATGAGTACTCTTTTGATGAGTGGGAAAAGGAATGTTATATAATTGGTATATATGATCATGGGGAAAAATCAAATTTAGGTGCCTATTATATGCAACAAGGATATCATTCTATCTAACCTAGAGGAACCTTAAGGGGAACTTGATGATGAGATGTGGTAAAAGTACCTTGGCATCATTCAAGAGTTTAAATCTATAAACAAACCAACTACTCCTACAGTGCATTAAAAAGACACAATAAAGTTTACAATAGGTTAGGACCAGTTAGATATGTCAAAAGACACCATCCTATTTATCCCCTTGGAGCCATAGGAGGACTTAGATCACATATGGAATCAACACTTTAATATTATTAAAGAGTTGGACGCATCTAGCTTACCAATACAATTTGAGGAGCACCTTGAGGGTAATTATGAGCTTGTAACTGACATGTCTACCCTAATTGGCCTACTCTTGATGAAGATTTTAGAATTGCTCAGGTTTTCCTAAAAGAGTATAATTTTTCAAAGGATTAGCCAAGATGGAAGAATGGAAATAATAACTAAGTTGTGCCACTAAATATTAATGAGTTACTAGAGGATTGTGTGAATATGGAGAGTGTGCTTGATATAGTTGACCCATTCTAAAATAAACAAATAATATTGGAAATCTAAATGATAGAAAATAAACTGGTATTCATGACTAAGGAGTCACCCTTAAAGGCTAACATGTCAAATTTTTAGCCTACCAAACCAATTTTTACTCACTCATGTCAATCACATGAGGACATACTTTCAAGGGGTATAATAGATTTTAAAGGGTTTTTATTTAACCTAGGCTAAGTGAAGGTCATTTAAAAACTATTTTACATAGTAGTTAGGTGTTTTTATTTCCATTTAAGTGTTGATGCACATTTATTTTGAGTAGGTTTGGTTGTTTTCTCTTTCCATAAGTGTTTTGGCATAGTTTGTTGTTTTTTTATTGAGTGTGTATTTGAGGGTATATATAAATCTTTAGTCCTTTTCGTACTGGTCCAATTTGTTTCAATGAGGTTTGCATTCTTAGAGTGAGTTGTATTGATGGCTCATGTGACTCCATGCCCAATGGACTTCCCGAGGAAATTGGTTTCTTTTTGTTGTAGGCAAGTGACCCCTATGAGTCACCAAAATCTTTGATATTTTGGCCTCCTAGGATGGAACATCAAACCATACCCTTTAAAACTTGACCATTACATTATTTTATTTCTAAAAGGGTTTCTTAAAGTCATTGGTTGTAGTCATGAAATGAGGGTAAATATGTATTAAAGTCTATATGAGGTCTAATTATCCCTCGACAAGGTCTATGTGTAGAGATTTATCAATTATTAATAAGGTAAAAATGGGACTTAAGAGGCATATAAGGTCATAAATCAATATAAGAGTGTCTCCAAGTGCATTGGAAGGTGTAAAAAGGGTCATAATGTCACCTCATCTAGCCTGTTCATTACACTTATGAAAGAAAAAACATATTTTAATAGCCTATGAGGCCACATAATACCAAAACAACCTTCATTAATCCATATAAAAAGAGTCAAATTGCATTGAATAACTTACTTTACCCCTCTCTTTGCATTGAACATCCTTATTTTCCTCTATAAACATGGACAAGTGCCTTCAGTGGCCCAAAAATATCCATTTCAAGCTTGATTATGTAGGTTTATTAGTTTTTAATTATTTTAAAGGGTTTTATAAGTATATGGAGGCCCATTCATGGTTGAATATTTCCAATCTCTATTAAAAAAATAGAAAAGATTTCAAAAATGGAGATTTTCATAAGAAAAGATAGAGTTTTAGAGGTTTTCTTTAAGTGTATAGAACTGTATAGACAAGTATAGGTTATATTAGAGCCATGTCAATTTTATCACATCATTCGCAACCCATTTTAGGTATCAAATATAAGTTTCATGTCCAAAAGAGCTCAAACAAGGGTAAAACTGATTATATATCTCTTCAAAGTCCTATAATGGCTACTTTATAGGATGTGGACAAAAAATTGAGAAGATGCATGGCATAGTATGACCATTGGAGAAGGATAAGAGGATATTAAATAGAATATTATAGGTGATAGAGAAGATAAATAACTAGTCAACTCTATGAACAATCACTTAGGAGCAGAAATAACCTTCAAAAGTCATAAATTGGAACATGATTTTGATTGGAATCTTCTTTTTGCTATTACCTATTAAATATTGACTCTTTATAAATGTGAATATGTATATTTATCATCACTTATATTTATTGAGTTCAAATGAGAAGCTTCAAAACACATGTATTCAAAGAAAACTTCACTAGTGGCCCTAAACCCCTCTAAATAACCAATCACATGGAAATTGCCTTATGATGTTTTGAAACTATTCCAATTGAATGAATTAAAATAGGAGGCCATAAAAGTGTTGATTATATCTATTTAAAATTTCCTCAAGTATGTGATAGGATATAAGAGAAAAATAAGGGTTTTAGATGCATTCAAGCAAATGGGGACAAATTTACAAGTATGTGAAAGAAAGCATGTCTTGATTGCGTTCCAGTGAGTATTTTCAAGAAAAAATGGGCATCCATATAATAAAAATAGCCTATATGACTTTATAATATCCTTAAAATATGTTTTAAAATGCATCATATCTTAAGGCTATAGGGTTTTGATGAAGTCCCAGCCTTGGATCAAGCATATATGCTTGCATATGTAGAAGAAAGGTTTTAAAGCATTCTAATGTGTTATTAATCTAGGAAATAGGTATTTAATGGAACCAATAGTTAATCCTTAACCAATAATTCATTAAAATCTAGGATAAGGTGCTTTATCTTAGAGGATATCAATTTATAGTGGTTTTACAAAGGTTAGAATCTTGAATATCCCCAATAACCCTATTGAGTAGTGATGGAGATTATTTAAATGGTAATGAGGTGAAGATGTTTCCTCATTCATCTATGCATTAATTATTTATATTATTATTTTCCATGAATAGGTTTATACACCATGAAGGATAGTTTCAATACAGAGTGGAAATCATTAGATATCATGAACAATCTTACTTGGTCAAATCCTAAACATGAGTATGGCTCTTACAGAGGGGACAAATCCCTAAAGCTCCCAAGTTATATAGTTATAAATGACAACCAAATTAAGAGGATGATATAGGAATATTTAACAAGGTTTATTAGGTTTCAAATGGCTCAATACTATTCTTAATCATGAAACCACCTTGAAGAGAGGTCTTAGGTATCCTAAAGCTCATACAAACCTATGAAGATGGAGCTTTAGATGTTGTATAACAAAGATAATTTAGAGGGGTTAGTGAGTTGAGGGATTAAGCTTACTAGTAAATATGAAATACCTTTTGTAAGGTCCATAAAATATATGAATGTTGTGTCTTGTTATTAACATTTATCATGGTTTAAGGTTGTTTAGTGTTGTTTGTTAGAATAATTAATTTATCCCAGCCTATATGTAAGAAATGTCACATTGTTTAGTTACACCTTTGATTCATATGTAGCATAGGTTATTCAAGTGTGTTATTTCCTATGTGTGTTTAGTTTCATTATGAGTGTTAATCCCCTATATATTAGGATATTTAATCTCACTTGTTAATGTATAAATAAACACCTCTTGTAGTGCTTTAGCTAATGCAATTCCTTTCCATATTTCATTTGGTATTAGAGCAGGTTATCTTACAAGGTTTCAAAGTAGTGAATATAAGGTATAGATCAAGAGGAAGTTCATGATATCCTTGATAGAAACATGTTGCTCTAATTTTTTCCATCCCATGCTAAAATTCTGACAAATTATAGAAGGAGAAAGTTGTCATGTAGGCAAATTCTTTTTTATTTTTCAAGTCTTTTGGAAATTTTTTACATATCTATTTGGGAAAAAATACCAATTGATTTTTTAATTTTAATGAGGATTTGATTATTAAAATTTAAATTATTTTCAAACACCTCACACAATTGGATTTAAATTTATAATTTTTGTGTTTACCACACATATTGGATATACGATATATGTTTAGGCAAGTTCTTTGAATAGTTTTTTTCAATAAAAGAAAACCATTTAGATCTTAGCCTTTGATAAAGAAATAATCCAACTAGATCCATGCCCCTACCAAGAAGATCAACCTTTCCAAGTATACCTAGCCATCTATCATTTGGTGTTGAATTAATCTTGCTTCTCTTCATGTATTTATTTCAGATTTGAATATCTTTTATTTGCTTCAAATTGATCCTCTACATATCAATTCAAATGAAATAGTTGATACATCTCTCCTTCAAAAACACCATTTGAACTAAAACCAATTATGTCTCACATCATCCTCTTCAAATTTTGGTTAAGGATAAATAAATTATCCTTTCAATGGCCTATCAGTAGTATCCATCAATAGTGGCAAGTAATCTTTAGTCAATTATTCTTCTTGATATGTCACCCAAACCTTGATAACATCAATGAAATCTATTAACATCAGATATGTGCATCAATATAGCATCCATTAAGGTTATATCTACATTAAATACATGATTTTCAGATCTACATCCATCTATAATCCATTAATGATGCCAACTTACTTATCAATGGCTCCTCCTACTACATCACCCAATCATTTGGTGGAAGCAGCTTGAAGACCAACATGTAAAAGACGTGGCCAATGAGTGGAGGCACAAAGTAGGTTAAAAGAGTTACATGGAGATTGTGTTCCAAGATAGCCATTATTATTTTTAAGTATCCATTCCACTCTTCCATTTAGGCTCACTTAGTGTTTTTTTCTAAATCTATTTAAAAAAAGAAAAAGAAAAAGGGGTTAAATTGATTTACTATATAATTATATTTATTTATATTTAAATATAATTATATAATATCAAATAAATATATTTAATAAAGAGTGAGAGGAAGGATTTATTAAAGGAGGCTATCTCATTTATAGGAGAGATAAAAAAATCATTTAAATTTTGAAAATTATCATCTTAAAATTTTTCAAAATCCATTCTTTTCCTTAAAACGGTGAATTGTCTAGCCTAAGAGGCTATTTTTTCCACAATTACAAAGACCAAAAAAAGGAGGGGGAATTTTATTTTCTCACCACCCTCAAATCATCTTTCAATGGGAGAATACAATTATAAACTCCTTAGATGCATGTTTGGTTGAAACCAACATCTAGATTCCTTAATTTTCCATCGCATTCTAGGACGTATTTTTGATGGACTTCGATGTCCTTTGTGTGCACTTGAATTTCATTTTGTGTAACTTCTATTTTTGCACTTAAAACACACTTGTACTTTATTATGATTTGAAAACTTGCATTTCATGATATCTAGTTTTGGACCTCATCTTGTCCTCCTTGACACACAATTGCTTCATGGTGATAATTACGCTACTTGGAAAACAAAAGTATAAAACATCTAGAGTTTGAATATATTTGATCAGTGGTCAAAGGCACTATTATCACTCTAAAGAACACCCTATTTTAAGATGTGTAAGGCACACCCTCTCTCTAATTGATACAATTAGATATTCTTAGAGTGTGGGTGACTCTGTATTGAGAAGAACATCTAGAGAGGGATGATTACCTTAATATCTATGACTAAAACTAATCTACTATTTTGATTTTTTGGGATGAAAAGGGAGAAAGAAACTAAAATGGAAAATACTATCTAATTAGATGATGCACTTGAATGATTGACATTATCTAAAAGATTTTTAAAATTGAGTAAGATACACATATGAATATAAAATAAAACTCTATAGTCAATCCTAAACATAAATGTTTTAAAAGAAGGCCTAAAATAAGTTTGTAAAGCAAATTCAAATCCTTGCTCTTTAAATGACCTATAGAGGATGAGATTTTCACAATAGGTGTGGAAAGGACCTAAAAAAAGGGAAAGTAGATGCCACTTGTATGCTGGTACATATTCAAATTAACTCTATTTTGATCCAAAAAACATATGCAAAAAATATTCTTTATTTGATAAATGGTGGCAATTACAATTTCTTCTCTACTTCAGGAATTCCTAAAAAATGGCTTCAAAAAGCCAACATATAAGTATAAAATCGTAAATAAAGACAAATCAGCATGGAAAATAGAAGGATTAGTCTTATTTGAGGTAAAATAAGATTAAAATCCTTTTATAATATTAAATAAAGTCTTTAAAATCTTCCAAGTCTTCAAAAATTGCATGTTCTTCATTTTTGGCATAGAATTGAGAAGTGGTGGGCTCATGTTGACTTTTCAACCTTCCTTGTATGAAAATACTGACATAAATTTGAAGATAAATCAATATTAAAATTGGGTTTAAGTTATTTAATTACCTTATCTTGCATTAAAATCATGGGAGATGCATGAAACTAGTCAAACTAGTCAACCAAAGAGATTTGACCCTTAAGGACTAGTTAACTCAACTTGAGCTCAACTTGCATGAATTGGAACTTGTAGATTAAATTGAGAATTATATATCCAATTAAAAAATATATATGGCATGTGGTAACTCTAAAATTAATTCATTTTATATATTTTCAATGCCATTCTTTACTTGCTTGATTGACCAATTAGGCTTATTAGGCCAATTAGGCCTAATAGCCTATCTTCTTGCATTTGGAATCCATTAAACCTAAAAAAAGATATCATGAAACCTGAAAAAATAATTAAATATATTTAAAAAAATTTATCATCAAAAGATATGTGATTTTGATGAGAAAACACTCACCATTCAGTCAACAGGGTTGACTAGGCCTATTTACTCCATTTTCCTGCAGACTGGCTATTTTAATCAAGTTGATTGGGATAATTATATAATTATTTATAACCAAATTAAAATTTAATGATTAATAAAAAGTCTTATAATTTTATATCCATTGATTATATTTCATTCAAGTGTCCTTTACTTTATTTTACATGCTTTTTTCCACAAAAAAACATAATTTATGTTTTCATCCATATAGATACATGCATAAAATTGATATTTATGGAATTATCTATAATTTTAATTTGATTTTTAAATTTTTTTTTATGTTTATCCAAGATTATTTTATAGCATTAAAAGCAATATTTTGTAAAACTAGTTTTTTAAGGGTTTAGGAGGGCTTTGAAGCTAAATCTTCAAAATGATGTTTCATAAAGTAAATAATTAAAAATATAAAAATATTTAAATTTATTTATACAAAAATAAGCCCAAAAAAATCTCTAAAAATATTAAGTTACCATTAAAAATATATGAAAACTTATCACGTAGAGAAATCTGCCTGAGGGGTTTCGATTGCATTCAAAGCTGCCTACATTCTTAATGATTGTTCATAAATCACAACCCATAAATGGGTATATATTTTTTATTAATTATACATTAAATATGGATACTAAAAAAATAATAAGATTTTTTGGCCAAAATACATATGTGGTGAAAGATATGAGCATCTAAATAAGAGGCTTGGAAGGGTGCCTAGAACTACAAAAAGTGAAAAATTCACCAAAATGAAAATAAATATTCACCTACTTCCTAATGCATATAAAAATAATAATATGGTATATACCATGCTATAAAAACACTCTAAAATCACATTTTAATTGAAAATTAAAAAAAAAAAACCCTTTTTGGCCTTTATGCCCATTTGCTTGTAAAAGCCTATTTGAGCATGGGTTGCTTAAAATTTAGAGTTTTTAAAACTTTTTAAAGGTCTTATTATGATGTAAAAACATCATCCCATGATTTTAAAACTTTTACATAGACTTAGAAACCTCTATGGCACTCCAGAATGATGCCTGCTCCAATGGTGATCTCCATCGGACATGCTAAGGATTGTTACAAAACAATGAGTATATCCATTCATCCAATGGAAATTAATTTTTTTTAAAAATTTCATCAAGTATTTTGACTTTTTTTACAAAATTTTAGGTCCTAAAACCACCTATAGATCTCAGAATCCTCAATTTCCTTCAAAATTGACCCCCTGTGCATGGATTGTCTGCATATTTGAACTTGAGAATGCTATTTTGAAATGAAAATAACCCATTTACAATCCATTTTTTATGTTTTCTTTCCAAAATTAGTGATTTTAGGACACAATTGATTGGTTTGACCTATTACTAAGGGATATTGGTGAGATTTAGTAAAGTTTTAAATGATAGGGTTAGTAATTTGACCTTGACAGGTCAAATTACTAATAATTTTGGAAAATTTTGAGGGTTGACCAGCCTGATGGTCAAATAATTTAGAAAATTTGGCTATGAAAAACTTGGATATATATTGAAATATGAAGATTTTTTTGCAAACAAAGACACAAATAAGACAACTGACACAACCAACAACAAACATGTGCACGTGTGCACATAGAGGAATGGACAACAACTTGGAAAGGAAAAAACAATACTAAAAACATGTGAACATATGCACTTAGATAAAAAAACAAAAGGTAATATATTATGTATAAACTAACCTCCACCTTGCTGGTCCTCCCAGATCAAATGGAAAGCTATTTGATGCACCATAGAACTTTGAAACATGATTCCTTCCTTTTGATAGTTTTCTTCTACAAATGGGAGCACTTATATGTTCATGTGTTATAGATGATGTATCTAGGTCTCCAAATTCCATTATTAGGTGCATAGATTGAAGATATGGATCTAAGATCTGATCATCTTCCTTCCATATTCTCCTTTATTACATCAAAAGTGCTATCTCTACCTTATTCATAGGCTAATCATGATTGGACACATTCTCATTCAATAATTGTATTGACAATTCAACTAGTATACCTGGATTGATGTCTTCATTTGGCTCCATTTGAAGTGGTAATTTGTCAAAGTCTTTAGATCCTTGATAAATATCCAAACATGGTTGTAATATGTCTTTAATTTCTACTTGATGAACAACTACAACAATACTCTTTACAAGACATTCATCAATTTCCACTTGGGGTGGAGATAGACCATCAAATTTTGCACAAAAACTCTTCAAGTCATCCCAAAAGGATTATTTATCATGATCAATGGAAAAGACATTAAAAACATTAGTATTCTTACCATTTGAAACATGTTGATCACATATTTTTACCTTTTAGATGTAGTCAAATGACATTTCTTGATTTACCGCACTTGTCTTATCATTATCAGGAATATTCTCCATCTAAAAAATGGCTCTGTGTGAGTCATCTTCATACATGTCATTTTGAATAAATATATTGTTTTTAATTCATCTATCTCAGCTACTGCAAGCTCTTGAAAAATCCTCTTGTAAGTCATCTTCTTATTCATCATGAAAAATTGAATCATTTTTATCCTTGCCAAGTGGTGTCCCAACTATGATTTATTCTTCTTGATCACTGGAATTATCATCATTATATATCTCTTTAGCTATATCTTCTTCACTTTCCTCACAAAGAATAGGTTCTTGCTCTAAGAGTGGCATGGTAGACCCCTAGAAGTATTCAATAACATGTGAAAGATCTACAAAACTAACCATAGATACCTAATTTTGCTCATGAGGCTGCTCTTCTTAGATCACCTTCAGCTCATCTCTCTACACTTTTTCTTGAATGGATTTCCATGAAGGAAAGGGTTTAGTCTTTTGAGGAAGAAGGGATGAAGGTTGAATGACCTCTTTCCTGAATTCAACATCTTGAGTGATGCTTGATTTTTCTTATTTCTTGCTTAACTCCATGATTTGGTTCCAGGATGGAAAAGATAAAGGCTCTTTTTTGAACATTTTAACTATGGTTCTCCTCCTCTTTCCTTGTCTTTAGCTCCAAATATCTGATTCACTTATCAATATTCTCTAGGAATATCTTCTCTTTAAACTGGTTAGTGGTCTCAATAGTAAGCTATGCCATAACAATCTCCTTCTTTCTTTGATAGTTCTCTTAGATAGAACTCCAAGAAGGGAAGGTCTGAGAAACATATCAAGAATTTTGAAAACTCAAAGGGGCTCTTAGAATTGTCTCTTGAGAAGGAATGAATGGCATAAAAGGAGAGGGAGGTTGGCCTTGTTCTTTTAGGCCTTTTAGTTTGTCCTCAATACTTTGAATGTAACCACCTACATCCATCATCTCACTAGTGAGATGGTTCCAATTAGCTCTCTCAATAGGTGTCCATTGATCTTTTATTTATTGTAAAGACTCTCTCACATAATGGATCTAGTGAATAGGGGTATCTTTGAGATAATAGTTTTTTGATTACAACTCTAGTGCATGCTTTTCAAGGCTCACTAAAGTTTGTTTAAGAGTTGGTATGGATTGGGTAGTTGCAAAGTGGCCATGACTATGTTGGCTAGATGAGTATGATGGCTCATGATAAGACTAGTAAGGGTCAATATTATGATATAATGGCTATTCATAGGGAGGATTAGGGTAATAATATTTCATATATGCTTGATATATATCCTCAAACTCCTGGTGAGGATCATAGTGTGGTTGATCATACTAATCATAGTGAGGATTATATAGATCCATATTGAAATAAGTCATTTGAGACCATTAATAAACCAAGTGATAAAAGTAGTCAATATTTGAAATGACTCCTAATATTTTGAACCAATGTTGAGTGCCTAAAAGTTGCACTAATATTTTGAATAACTCAAAAGGCTAGTGTGAAGAATGAATGTCCCATTAGGTGTGCCAAAAAATGTTATCACTCTAGAGAACACCCTACTTGAAGATGTGTAAGGCACACCCTCTCTCTAGTTGATACAATTGGATCTTCTCAGAGTGTGGGTGAATCTATATTGAGATTAACCTCTAGAGAGGATTGGTTCTCTTAAGATATATGCCTAAAAATAATTTACTCTTTTGATTTTTTGTGATGAAAAGGGAGAATGAAACTAAAATGGAAAATCCTATCTAATTGGGTGATGCACTTGAATGATTGGGATTATCTAAAATCTTTCTAAATTTGAGTAAGATACACATATGAATTTGAAATAAAACTCTGCATTCAATCTTGAACATCAGTATTTTAAAAGAACTCTTGAAAGAAGTTTGCAAACCAAATTCAAATCCTAGCTCTTCAACTGACCTGCACAAGATGAGATTTTCATAGTAAGTGTGGAAAGGACCTAAAAAAATGAAAATTATATTCCACTTTTATGCTGGTACATAGTCAAATTACACTCTATTCTGATCTAAAAAACATATGCAAAAAATCTTCTTTATTTGATAAATGGTGTCAATTATAATTTCTTCTCTGCTTTAAGAATTCTTGAAAAATGGCTTAAAAAAGCCAATAAATAAGTCTAAAACCTTAAATAAATCCAAAGTGGCATGTAAAATACAAGAATTAGTATTATTGAGTTAAAATAAGACTAAAATCCTTTTACAATATTAAATAAAGGCTTTAGAATCTTCCAAGTCTTCAAAAATTGTATGTTCTTCATTTTTGTCATAGAATTGAGGAGTGGGTGGGCCATGTTGAATTTTAAACCTTATTTTCATGAAAATAATTTCATAAATTTGAGGATAAATCCATATTAAAAGTGGGTTTAAGTTATTTAATTTCTTTATCTTGCATGAAAAGCATATGAGATGCATGAAACTAGTCAAACTAGTCAACTGAAGAGATTTGATCCTTGAGGACTAGTTAACTCAACTTGAGCTCAACTTGTATGAATTAGAAATTTTGGATTGAATTTAGAATGATACATAAAATTAAAAAATAGTTTTTTCATGTGGTAATTCCAAAATTAATTCATTTGATAGATTTTTAATGCCATTCTTTACTTGCTTGATTGACCAATTCAGCCTAATAGCCTATTTTATTGCATTTGGAATCCATTAAAACTAAAAAAATATGACATTAAACCTAAAAACATAATTAAATATACCTGAAAAAAAATTCTCAAAAGATATGGGATTTTGATGAGAAAACACTCACCATTTAGTCAACAAAGTTGACTAGACCTATTTTGCTCTATTTTCTTGCAGATTGGCCATTTTGATTGAGCTAGTTGGGAAAATTATGTGATTATTTATGACCAAATTAAAATTTTATAATGAATAAAAATTCTTAATATTTTATCTCCATTGATTATATTTCATTGAAGTGTCCTGTACTTCATTTTACATGTTTTTTCCACAAAAAAACATGATTTCTGCCTTCATCCATATAACTCCACGCATAAAATTTACATTTATGGAATACTATCTAAGTTTAATTTAAATTTTAAAAGGTTTTATTTTTATCCAAGATGATTTTATATCAATATAATCAATATTTTGAAAAATTGGTTTTTTGAGGGTTTAGGAGGGCTTTGAAGCTGAATCTTCAAAATGATGGTTCATGAAGTAAGACCTCAAAATATAAAAATATTTACATTGATGTGTATAAAAAATGACCCTAAAAACATCCTTAAAATTTTGGGTTATCATGAAAAATGTACAAAAAAATATCATGTAGAGAAATCTACCTATGGGGTATTGATTGCATTCTGAACTACCTACACTCTTAATGATTGTTCATAAATCACATAACTTCAATTGGTATAAATTTTTTATGAATTATAAGTAAATATGGGTACTAAAAACATACTAATAGTTTTTAGACAAAATATACATGTGGTGAAAGATATGAACATCTGAGTAAGAGGCTTGGAAGGGTGCCTATAATTGTAAAAAGTGAAAAATTCACCGAAATGAAAATAAATCTTCACATACTTATAAATATATGTAAAAATAATAATGGGGTCTATAAAATTCTATCAAAACACTCTAAAATTACATTTTACTTGAAAATTCAAAAAACCCCTTTTTGGCCTTTATGCTTGCTTGTAAAATCCTGTATGAGCAAGGTTTGATTAAAATTTGGAGTTGTGACACTTTTTAAAGGTTTTATTATGATTTAAAAATATCATCCAATTTTTTTCAAACTTCTACTTGGACTTAGAAACCTCTATGGCACTCAAAAATGACACCTGCTCTAAAGGTGATCTCCAATAGACATGCTATGGACTACTATAAAATAGAGAGTATCTTCTCTCATACAATGGCCATTATTTTTTTTCAAAACGTTCCTCAAGTCATGATGACCCTATGTATAAAATTTTAGGTCATGAAACCACCTATAGCTCTTAGAATCCTCATTTTCTTTCAAAATTGACCCCTTGTGCATGGGCTGTTTACATAAATGCTCTTTTTAAATGACAATAACCCATTTACAATCCATTTTTGACATTTTTGAAACAAAAATTAGTGATTTTAAGCCAAAATTTATTGGTTTGACCTATTTTAAAGGGATATTTGTGAGATTTAGGAAAGTTTCAAATTATAGGGGTAGTAATTTTACCTTGACAGGTCAAATTACTAACAAGCACATAGGTTAGATATGAAATAGATATTGATAAAAAATATAAATATAACAAATCTAATAAAAAGGGTAAGTTAATAATAATTTTTAGAGTTTTGGATGAGGTATAACCTCATACCCAAAGTGTTATAATTGTAAAAGATACTTGGGATAAGCTTAAAACAATATATGAAGCAAAGAATAAAAATAAAATCTTGCATCTTCAGAGCCAATTACACACTCTCAAGCTCAAAATAGATGAAAAAATAGAAGCATTCCTTATAAGGGTTACAACTTTATGGGCTTCAGTTTAATCTTTGGGTGCATTGGTGACAAATGATTCTTTGGTCCCTATAGTCCTTAGAGTACTGTACCCCACATATAGGATCTTTGTGACCACTTTGAATAACATGTCAGGAATCTAGAACAACAAACATGCTCTGGTACCACTTGTCAGGAATCTAGAACAACAAACATGCTCTGATACCACTCATTAGGATCTTGCTCCTCAGAAAGAGCACAATATGATTACCAAATATAAGCAATTGAATATGCGGAAATAACCAGAAACACAAGTAACTAGAATTCACCAATAGCACAGAATATGAGAGACAATACACTATCTTGTATTAACACTATACAGAAAAGAATACATCAAAGAGCCGCCACACTCTTTCACCTTACAGAGATTCACCACACCTCAAGTGTACAGTAATTCTTCTCACACACACTCTCCTACACAAAAAAACGGTCCCAACAACCAACTCACACACAGAATTGGTGTTCACCTCACCAACAGTCAGTAATAACCCTGCTGGTACACCAAGCACTCTATAGCACTTCAAGCTGATCTCTCATGAACCTACAACCTGTAATTCAAAGACCAAACTTACATGTAGATCCCCAATGAGCTTGTAACAACCTGCAACTCACAGATCTTACAACTAGAAGGAACTCTTCCTTTCTATCTCATGCCTTAAACAATACATGCCAATGGGTCTATAAATAGATCCCTAACTCAAACAATAACTTAGACTCTTAATTTAGATAATTATCCTCGCAGCCCAAGACTCTAGCTGGTCTTAACATGCAAACTCATCATTCACTTAACTAACTGTCCGTGAAATGAACACTTCGGGAACACACAGGCGACCGACGCCGGTCCCTGCTAGTCTGGTTCTGCCGACGTCGGCCGACTTCCTGTCATCGCCGGTGGCATTCTGCACTGGACTCTACCGACGTCGGTCCTGCTGCCGACGCCGGTTCCTGTAGAACTCAGCAACCATCTGTTCCTCAGTTTGCAAAGGTTGAAGCTTTTAGCTCCACAACCTAACAATCTCCCACTTGGAGATAGACAGCTGCAATCTGTACCTGTACCTATACACCATCTAGTTTGTTTCCTTGGCTTTATATCCCTCCTCAAGATCACTCTTGAAGACCAACCACCACAAAATTTGTGGTGCAAAATATGTCATCCAAATTACCTGCCACATCCGCATCTACAACCATGTAGATAAAGAACTTGACCCTGCATAGCATGTGCACCTGCTGCTAGTCCCACTGAACTGCCCTTCAGTATTACTCTCCTGGATTGACTCCAAACTTTTGACAACTCCCACTACTTGGGAAAACTCAGGTTTAGTACATACCATGCACTCAACCTCATTATGTGAATCAAGACACCTATTCTATGAACTGTCTAACCATCGGCGTGCTAACCGGCTTCACACAATCATCCTGAAACAAGGTCAACAAGACCTCCATGTCTCTAGAACACACTCATGCCAAAGAATCTTGCTGCTCCCAGATTCTCCATGACAAACACCTGAACTAGCTTTACCTTCAGTTCAGAAATACCTGTATATGTAACCCTGCAACAAGCACATCATACAAAAAATAGGATAATGTAGCTAATATTATCCGACCTGGTAAAGAGAAACACAATGATCAAACCTCCATTGCCCTGCAGCTAATACAAGATCATATACCCTGATCTTCCATCTCACGTATCCATTTCCACTCTTCTTCATCCTCAACATCCATTTGTCTCTCAGTGCTTACTTCCAGCTGGCAACACTACCCAAAACACCTGTTTGGTTTTCCTCCAAGGAATCACATCCTCATTCATGCCAAGCTCCCACTGTTTCCTGGATCTACCTGTTCTGCTTCTTCAATAACTTCCTGGTCCTATGCCATAAGTGAGCAACAAGTAGTGTAAAGAAGGGAAATGACGAATTTAAGAACTTACTTACACCTTCAGTCCTCCATATGGGCGCTTGAGACTCCATGACAACTCGCTGTCCACCCAAAATTCGTCTCAGTAACCGATGCCGGTCACATCTCAGTCTACAGCCGACCGATGTCGATTCCCTGCGACTGCCTCCTTGCTGACGTCGGTTTCCCCTGGCCGATGCCAGTCTCTTTTCTGCCTTGAGTCACCGACGTCGGGCTGCACATAGCCGACGTCGGTCCCTGTCTGGACACCGATGCCAGTTTTCCTACCGACGTCGGTCTCTGTGTTTTTCTTGTGAGACCTGACTTTTTCCCGCGAGCTCTTTTTGGATCAAACCCTTGTCCAAATCACCCTTGCTCTGCTTAGAATTCCTCTGCACCTTATGTTGAACTCT
This sequence comes from Torreya grandis, assembly GCA_037957365.1. Lineage (NCBI taxonomy): Eukaryota > Viridiplantae > Streptophyta > Pinopsida > Cupressales > Taxaceae > Torreya > Torreya grandis. Next base: position 1,924,490 of record JARHVA010000337.1, read on the forward strand.
GTCCGTCACTTTCTCCTTGAAAACCAAGGCTTTCCCATTCTTGTCACTAACATCAGATTCCTCAAGAAACCTTACCTTCTTCTTCTGCATACAGAAACCATGATCCACGCCTTCCAAATCCGAAAGCATATTCTTTGACTCAAGAACCAGCATCTCCTTCTTATCTATGTGACCAAGCCTATCAAGCCACATCTCTGAATCTACAGCTGAAGTAGATAACTCAGAAAGAGAATCAGTAAAACAAGTAGATAGATAAAGCGTACCTACTTTCTTACCTCTAGCTACAACAAGTGTACCCTTGGTAACCTTCCAAGAGTCTGCTATGAGAGTTACTGTGTAACCCTCTTCACCCAAACTTCTAACAGAAATCAGATTCCGCTTCAGAACTGGGACATGCATGACCTCCTTTAACACCCATGTGTCACCTGTCTGCAATTTCAGCTTCACTTTGCCTTTGCCAACAATCTGACAAGGCTTACCATCCCCTACACAAATTTCTCCAAAGTCTCCCTGGACATACTCATTAAAAAATTCCCTATGTGGGGATGCATGAAAAGAGGCACCAGAATTTAATACCCAAGATTCTACTTTATCCAAAGAACATACCAGAGCATCCTGTGCACCGTAACCCGCAACATCTGCTTCTTCTCCATGTTCTTCATGATGATCTTCACCCGATCTGAAATCTCTCTTTAAGTGCCCTTGCTTTCCACATTTCCAGCAGGTTATTCTGCCATACCTGGACTTGGATCTTTTGCCTATCTTCGACCTTGATCTCCCACGCTCTGTCTTCTCTCTTGGCCTTCCTCTTCCTTCAACACTCAAAGCATCTCCAGATGATTCACCTATGCTTTTCCTGCGTATCTCTTCATTCAAGATCACACTCACAACATCATCCACTTTTAAGACTTTTGAAGGAGACACAGTATTAGAAACTGCCATTACCAAACCTTCCCAACTTTCAGGTAATGAACACAAGATTAAGAGAGCCCTAAGTTCATCATCAAATACAATATTCACTAAACTTAACTGGTTTACCAAACCATGGAAATCACTAAGATGGCTATGAACAGATCCACCTTCCAACATTTGAAAATTAAATAAACGCTTCATAAGAAATACCTTATTAGAAGCCGAGGGTTTTTCATACAAATTTGCCAAAGATTTCATCAACTCCACCGTTGTCTTACACTGTGATAAGCTGGAAATCACAGATGAATCAAGACTCAATCTAACAGATCTCAGAGCCTTCCGATCAAGAACCTCCCATTCTTCATCTTTCATATCCAAGGGTTTGCTAGCAACCCCACCCAACGGTAAGTACAAATCTTTCTGATACAGATAGTCCTCAATCTGCATCCTCCATAATTGGTAGTTCTTGCCATTAAACTTTTCCATTCGTAGTTGACTGTTTTTTGCCATTGCTCAACTCCCACTCAAACAAAAGCCCTGTGAGTAACCTGTAATCAAAACACACTACCCAGATCTACACCAATCTATTAGTATCCCAACCAAAAGCTCTGATACCACTTGTCAGGAATCTAGAACAACAAACATGCTCTGATACCACTTGTCAGGAATCTAGAACAACAAACATGCTCTGATACCACTCGTTAGGATCTTGCTCCTCAGAAAGAGCACAGTATGATTACCAAATATAAGTAATTGAATATGCGGAAATAACCAGAAACACAAGTAACTAGAATTCACCAATAGCATAGAATATGAGAGACAATACACTATCTTGTATTAACACTATACAGAAAAGAATACATCAAAGAGCCGCCACACTCTTTCACCTTACAGAGATTTGCCACACCTCAAGTGTACAGTAATTCTTCTCACACACACTCTCCTACACAAAAAAACGGTCCCAACAACCAACTCACACACAGAATTGGTGTTCACCTCACCAACCAGTCAGTAATAACCCTGCCGGTATACCAAGAACTCTATAGCACTTCAAGCTAATCTCTCATGAACTTGCAACCTGCAATTCAAAGACCAAACTTACATGTAGATCCCCAATGAGCTTGCAACAACCTGCAACTCACAGATATTACAACTAGAAGGAACTCTTCCTTTCTATCTCATGCCTTAAACAATACATGCCAATGGGTCTATAAATAGATCCCTAACTCAAACAATAACTTAGACTCTTAATTTAGACAATTATTCTCGCAGCCCAAGACTCTGGCTGGTCTTAACATGCAAACTCATCGTTCACTTAACTAACTGTCCGTGAAAAAAACACTTCGGGAACACACAGGCGACCGACGCCGGTCCCTGCTAGTTTGGTTCTACCGACGTCGGCCGACTTCCTGCCGTCGCCGGTGGCATTCTGCACTGGACTCTGCCGACGTCGGTCCTGCTGCCGACGCTGGTTCTTGTAGAACTCAGCAACCATCTGTTCCTCAATTTGCAAAGGTTGAAGCTTTTAGCTCCACAACCTAACATAACAAAGGATAAAAATTAAAATTCTATGTATTGTTAAAATTTTTGCAACAAGAGTAAGCTTTGCATAGTTTAGAGGAAGTAGATGAGGATCATGCACTTGCATCAAATCAAAAGGGGAAGAAACCCATGAAGGGCACAAAACATTCTCCAAAGTAGAAAAACCAACAAAACCAACAAGGGAACAAATCATGTTTTTATAGATCATGTCAATGACTTAAACCATTATTGGTATAAAAAATTTCAAATGGGCTCATTAAGCAAGAAGCCCTCTTTCAACAATTCACCACAAATAAAAAGGATGCAACCATAACAATAAAATAGGTGGAAACAAAAAAAGTCTGAGCCTAAACGACATGGAAATGTTGCTGCAGGATATGATTTTCCAAATGAGTAATATTATTTATCTACTTAAACACATGAGTCTACCACTCATCCAAGTGTAATTTAGTATGTTGATTCAGGAGAAACTAGACACATGACAAGGATAAAAGATTGGATTTATACATTAAATAAAATAGATTCAAAGGGCAATGTATCACTTGGAGATGATGCCTCATATACATTACAAGGTAGTGGTGACATCAAAATTCAACTTACAAATATAAATTGAAACATTTCAAATGTTCTCTATGTAGACACCTAAAACTGGCCACAACTAGCTTTCGGTTAGACTTCAAGCCGATTCCTACCAACCATTGAAAATTATGCCTAGAAATCATTAAATGTAAAAAATTTGCTTGCACATCATTCATCAAATCTCAGAATAACATTGAGGTATCCATAAGTGGGGTATCCTATCATATGCAACAATAACATCTCATGGATTCATCCCTAGTCATCTTGTAGGATCATAATAGTCAATTTGGCCTATGGACCTATTAGGTGGGGCACATGAACAAATATTAAATATTAAAAGAGATAAAGGCTAATCAAAATTAATTAAAAAGCTATATCAAATTAAATGCCTAGTTGAATTATCCATGTATAATTAATGAATAACTAAAAAATGAAATTAAAAGATTCAAATATCCTAGCCTATCATCATGACCTTTGTGAGTTGTCAAGATCCTTGCAAATATCCTAAGATATCTCATTTTGGAGACCATGCCTATTCATTGCAAATCATGATTAATTGACAACTATTAAATCTACTAGGGTTAGTCTTGACTCACTTAGGTTAGGTTTTAACCCATTCCATGTTTAAACTATACCTTGACTCACCTTGGGTTGGGGTTAGTTCCTAAGTCTATAAATATAATGCCTTGGCTATTGAAATTTAAGCTATTTTTTTGCAAAGTTATCATGCACAAATGACTTCAAATCTTTGAGAAGAGTATTTTTATATGCAAAACTACCTATCAAGTAAGGTTGTAATGCCAAAATCTTGAGCCAAGCTATATTAAGCTAAATCAAAGCTAATGGTGCCAAAGAGAGGAGTTACACAATCTCCATTACCAAAGACTCTTTGAAGCACAAGTTGAGCAAGCCAATCAATAATGCATTTGAAGCTCACAAGGAAGGTAAAAGATTCATTATATTTTTCATTTTAGTTATGATTTCATTTGTCTTTTGTTACTAGGCTCACTTCTAAGATATAGGGCCTAAGTTTGGAGTGTAAGTGTTAGTGTGTTTATTGAAGTTTTTTTAACTTGAGCTAACATGTTACTAACCTCCCTTCTTGGATTCCTATAATCAAAAATGGCATGCCTCATGGGACATCAATAATCCCATGAAATAAAGGATACTAATATGCAGATCTTAGTTTTACTATTGAAGGCCTAAAAGCCTTAAAAATCCAAGTTTTAATTTTGTTTTCCATATTCTATTTTTTAGTTATACATTATTTACAAGATCGACATCAGTTTAATAGAATTGATGTCAATCCTATAAAATTAGTGTTAGTCAATTTAGGACTGACATTGACCTCTGTGTGTGAAATAGAGCATAGAGAAAATGCATTTAAAATAAGCTTTGATAGAGTTTGTAGTTTTTTTTTTTTGTTTCTAAAGGCATGAGTATCATTTAGCTGACCCTTTGATTATAGGATCTATTGTTATTCATCAATTTTAGATTCATTGTCTAACAAATCTTTTTTGTTAAAACTATACAATTAGTTTTTTATTTTTTGTAGGATTGATGTTGACCCAAGTAGACTGACATTGGTTACCTATCTTTTGATTGATGCCATTTTATCAAGATCAACATTGGTCCCTACATGGACCAACATTAGTCTCTATGGTAAGAAAATAGAGACCAACCCAAGAGCTAAATTTGACAAATGTTTTGCACATTCATGGAAGTGCTTCAAGATAGGCAAAAACCCTCTAAAAATTGTAAGACCTTAGCTAAAAAAGGGCATATATTTGGAAGCGTTTAAGTCTTAAACATTTAGTTTTGGTGCCTAAAAAGAATCTAGTTATTTTAATGCTTAGTTATTTTGTGCAATTTTTTTGCAAAGTTTTCAACTAATGATAAGGGGCCAAAATAAATTCACTACAAATTTTATTTTTGGTGCATTAAAATAAACTTTAATCACTTAGTTACATGCTTTGGATAATGTTTATTTTATGTCTTGTTTGTTTGGAGTTATTTATTTTTTTAAACTAATTGATGCATGTATGCGCTCCCCTCATCCCCTCTAGGGAACTTGGGTGACCAAAATCACTCTTTATTTAAATTTTTTCCTTATCCAAAGACATGAAAATAACATTGTTAAGGCTCTCCTCAAATATATATGGTTTCAATGATCTAAACATGACCTTAAAGTATTTTCACTTATCATTTATTTTAGATGCAATTTGGATTATGAGTAGGAGTACATAGCCTCCTCACCAGTTGTTTAGGGGTGCATCAACCTAGGATTTCATCTCCCAACATTGTACCAACCCCACTCTATGGTGGGGTATATAAATCAAAGCACTGATACTATGATTTATAGGGGGTTGAGTGTCTAGCCTCTCCAATCATAATGAAAACTTGAGTTGGGTTTGGCTAACTAGGGGATTCCACTAAGAAATATATGGATGGAATCACTATGTAAAGAAATAGACCCTTGCATAGTAAGTTATTTGGTATGAAATCAATTAAGGTGATTTCATCTCTAGTGTTAACCACACTTGGGTCTATATAGACATGTGAAACCCATAGTTTTAGAAGAACCCCACTTGCCATTAAAATATTATTGATGCAGGGTGAGTAGATCAAATTTCCATGTCATCATACAATCCCTTGAGAGAAGAGGGGTGTAAAAACCCTATTTATTCATGCACTTTTATTTTTGGATTAACACTGAAAATAATCTCAAGATAACATATATAGATGGAATTTGATATTACTACAAAACCTTGCTAGTTCTAGGATCTAAGATGCTATAGTTAGGTGTTTTATGTCAATTTATCCTTTATTACATGGTTTTTGAGTCTAAACTATCCTATTTTTTTATTTTTCATGTCAAAAATGAGTTTTGTTTTCACATCAATGCATTGTTTAAGGATGAATTATACCATCCATTTGACACCATATCTTTGCCTTAGTCTTTTGATAAATCTTTATTTGTGTGTCACTTGATTGGAAAGGGTAATGTTATGCTACCCAATCCATTTCAAGTTTCATGCCTTGGAGTCTTGAAACAAACCATCAATCATACCTTTATAGTATGATGATTTTATTATGCTACTTGAATCATTTCATAAACTTATTTTACCTTGTGTCTAAGTTTCCAATTTGAAACTAATCCATGTGTGCCTTTTGGATCTTTATCTAGTGTCATTATGCCATTCAATTTCATCTAGCTTGTTGTTTATTATAATAAGCCTAGTTTTCTTAAGTCGAGTTTTTAATTAACCTTGACAAGTTCAAATCTAAACATTGATTGATTTTTGTTTATACCTTATCTACTTTTGGCCTAGACATTGATCTTCCTCTTTTGGGTTGTGTAACTTAGGTTAATTCTTTACCTGAATTTGAAAATGATTTTTTTGTGTCTAGATTTGGGAGAAATAACCTATCTACAAAATCCTTTTGTTTCCCTTATACCAAATTGACCAAGTTCTTGTCTAAAGTTGAATGCATAGTCTATGCCAAAGTGTTTTAGATTTATTAGACTGAATCATACCCATTTTGTTTAAAGTCTAGCTTTTGTGTTTATTTTGCCAAAAGTCCTAGCACATGCCTATTTTGAGCTTAGATTTTGATGTTGCATTTGGCCAAAAAACCTAGAAAATTATGTTTTCTTCGATTAATTTTGTTTAGAATACTTTGAACCTAGATTTTGACATTGAAATTTTATTTCATCCACTTGAACTTTTTGTGTGAGACATTTAATATTAGACATTTACCGTTAGAATATTTTTTACCAAGTTTAGCATAAACCATTTTAGAGATACAACTCCATTCCTTTGACCAAGTTAGATTAAGTTTGAATCATTTGTTTTTTTAGAAATTATTTTTTAGATTTTATATAACTTTACACCTTTTCAAAACATTTACCATTGATTCAAACATGTCTCACTATACTCACAGTGGCATCATGTACAATCTAGGATATGGTAATGTGGTCACATAAGAAGACTTTATTCAAGACCCCCATGGTGACGATGTAGTTTTTGAGATAGATACTTATCCAGATTATAATTCACAATTGAGAGAATAAATCCAAGATATTTTTGCCCATTATTTGGTCAACATGCCTCTAAACTCAGAGTAGGACCAAGAACAAATGAAAAATACCTATCTAGCATACCTTCAGTTACAAAACAAGTCCAATAGCAACCATACTATATTACGATGACATCAACTTATAACCCTTATTTGTTTGATTGTCACTTGTTTACAAATAAGGAAATTTTTTAAATCAAATCCATGGAGGTAGGGGCTAAGTTTTCAATAGACTCCCCCCAAGATAATTTTCCAAGTTTAGTAAGAGTGCCTTATAACATGTCTTATAATGAAAACATTAAAAAAGTCTCTTCTAGTAATCCTCAATCTTTAGTTCTGATGTCATATTAGGACCCACATATTCTTATCATAGGAAAAGGCCTTGTGGAGGACCACTTCATATAGATATAAATAGCATACCAAACCTATTTGAACTTAGCACGTAATTTCAACAACATGACCATGTCAAATGCTCCTCTTATTGAGTTATCTCCTTCAACATGAGTCTTAATTGAATTAACTAGCCAATAAAATTAGGGTATAAACCCATTCATGTGAATCACTTTAGTTTGATACATGTTCAATACCTCAACTATCAAAGAAGTGTCTTCTACTTCTACATAGAATAATGAGCCAAATATAGAGGACAACACACAAGTGATGTCCAATCTAGACCAAAGTAGTGTAAATGTACAAACTAGCCCACAAATAAACATGACTTTAGTTAACACCATGAGTGGTAAAATTGTAGGGGGTAATAACTTCTATCTTCCAATCATAAATAGCTATGTATAATTCTCAACCAGCTACTTCTTCTAGCATACAACCACAAGGATTAAGTAGTCAAGAAATAACTAGTGTTGTACCTCAATAAAACATGATAAATGTTACTCCAACACAATAGGTAAGAAATAAAATTCCATAACCATAGATATAATACAATATACCCATGAATCTAAGGCAAAACATTTTACCACCTCAATAGAAGGAAAACAATGTTCCACCTTGTCTACTAGTGATGAGTGTCCCTCTTAAATCATAGATCAATATGTCATTACAATAACAAATGATGTCTAGTCAATAGCATATGACTAATGATCAATGACAAATGTCAAACCTTCACTACGCATCTAGTTCAAAATAAGTATTTATGACACCAAAATGTTCTACGATTGTATAAGTGCCATAAACTTAATGATAAGGCCTTAGTTCAAAGTTCCCCTTAGTCAGATAGGTTTGACTAGTTGGAAACAAGTCCCTATTAAATTGTAATAGGCACATTACTTCACCCTAGGCCATATCCTTCCATATCAGCCAAAATTTCCCCAAAACTAGGCTCATATACCAAATCCTAACTAGAATATCACACTGTAACATATACAATTCCAACAATCACATCCTAATCCATGAATGCATATTCCTAGTAAGTTTCATAGCCAAACCAACCTCCCACAACAAATTATGCCTCCACTATACCATGGTCAAAGTAATCCACTTTTGACTACCCATCCTCTACCCTAAACCAATGTTCCCTTTAGTTCCTAGCCCAAGAATTGCAACAAATGAAGGATACAATTTCCACCATCCAAGCTAGGAAACATACAAGGAATTTTAAGTTGGATGATGTGTTTTCCTACCCATTCAACATGGATTATTTTCAAATACCATTTCCTCTATGGTGCAAACCATCAAATTTTGACAAATATGAGGGTAAAGGAGACCCCAAGGCCCATTTAATAGAATTCTTTGTTGCTTTTCAACTAATGGCCTACAATGACATTTACCTCTTATTGTTGTTTCCAAGGAGTTTAATAGTACAAGCATTGAAATGGTTTCTAAAATTTCCTAAAAATTTAGTATCTAATTTTGATGATCCTTTAGATAAGTTTGTACAACATTTCTCCTACAATCTTAAACCTGATATTTCGTTGGTAGATTTTATACAATACAAACAAAAGGATGGTGAAAGATTTGCAAGTTATTTATAGTGATGGAGAGTACTTACCAGCTAATTCACCCATATTTTACTAGACAAGTAATTAGCTATTGTGTTTATAAAAAATCTACACATTGAGATATCTTACCATATAAAACTGTAGTGTGCACACATTTTTAAGGAGATCATTTATGATTTATTGATCTAAAAAGACCTTATTAATTAATGGATCATCAATCTTACCTTTTCAAATTAAAACCAAACTATAAACCAAGGAAATGGCCAAAACCAAAATCAAAACCAAGTCAAAGTGCAAGCATCACAACTAGCACATGCCAATAATTATGAAAGGTCCAAGCCATTAAATCATAATAATTATGTTATTATAAATGGAGTAAAGAAGTCACGACATGTCCAAATGGTACAAATACCATCTACTCAATCTATGTTGCATATGAAAATTAATCCTACTCAATAACCTCTTCAGTAAGTGCAACCTTCACAATAAGCTAGACCAGTGCAATAAACACACCAAACTTTATCTTTGTAAACCCCTCCTCCAAGGAGAATTGTTCCTACTCATTTAATATTTAGTGAACTTGGAGAACCCATTAAATCCATGTTTTTCAAGTTATCCATGACTAATCTGAATAGTTGTCCTATTCCAAAGCACTATCTTGATGGCATTCCTTATCCAGATTGGTATAGACAAAATGAATTATGTGAATATCAGTGGGTTAATGGACATAATCTATGCCATAATGTTCAAATCAAACATCTTATTCAAAATATGTTGGGAAATAGAGAGATAACATTAGATAATGGAGATTTTACATCCAATCAGAGCCTCATTATTTATCAAAACCCCTTTCCACAACAAATATAAAAACAACATCAATAAAGAACAAAACAACAACAACAAAGGAAAAACAATAGTAGCAACAAAGGCTAGAACAATAGTATCAACATTCGAGATAGAACCAACAAAACCAATAATAAAAATAACATCTATCAAATGAATATAACCAAGGCTAAAATGATGCCAACAACCAATAAACCTACCATGAAATTACACATGACTATAAAAATGTTGTAGTCTATATTATGGGAGGTTGTGTTTCCACCATCTCCATCAATCCAAGACCAAGTATTAACCAAACAAGACCCTTGCTAATCAATCCCAACCAACCAACCTATGATAGTGACCGTTCCTTGACTTGAGACCACATATAGGCATACCAGTAAGTAGGGATTACCAATTTTGGAACTCATACCAATAACTCATCATTGACCCATAAACACACCCAAGTGTATCAATAATTGAGAATTATTCTATCAAGTCCTCCCACCATCATTTGTTAGTAATAATGGTCCCATATCTAATATTGAGTGTGTAATCACAACTTGGAAATTGAATATTACCATCTGAGGCCCACATCCATCTACCACTTCACCCATTCAACCTAATGTTATAAATAGGAATAAGCCATATATCACTATATAAGAAAAGATATTTGATATTGTGAAATAATTATAGAAGATGACCATATAAATCTATATTTTAGATTTATTACATATGTATACATTCCATAATAACATCTTAATATTGTTCCTTGGCCAATCTCAAGTTCCCAATGACATATCTCTAGACAAATTCCAAGTTTTGGTTGGACATTTAGCCATAGGATATCAAATAAAATTTGACCAAAATGATATCTCATCCCTTAACCCTATAGATAACTATCCAATTTACATTGAAGTTATCATAACATGGCATAAAGTGAAATGTGTCCTCATAGACAATGGATTGAGTCTAAATATTATGTGTCTAAAGATCATCAAGCTTCTCAGGTACACCACAACTGATCTCAAACTAGAAATGATCATATCAAGGCCTATGATAATGAAGAGCAAGAATCATAGAGCACCATCAGCTTTCCATTTATCATTGGGACCTTGACCCATGATACCTTATGCCATGTGTTAGACCTCAATTTATCATATAATTTGATATTGGGTAGACCTTGGATACATGAAATTCATGCAATCCATTCAACATTGCATTAGTGTATCAAATTCTCATATTTAGGCATGGAGGTCACTATAATTACCATTTTGGATTAAATACAATTACCAAGAAGGATCAATAAAAGGAAATACTTGTTGATTCCTTAGAGGCCAATTGTATTGACCTAGATACCCTTGATTCATTATCCCACATGTCACCTCCTAAAATGTTGAATCATTATACCATCTCAGCTAATGGCTTAAGAGAATATTTGACTCATGATACATTCCATATTTTAAATCTTCCATAGAACTCCAAGTCCTATGGAAGATGTAAAGCCAAAATAGCTTACATAAAATGGAAAATAAAGGGCAAAGGCAAACTACATAATCCATCACCTATCATTTTCACACTGGTCATTGGCCAAGAATTAGACCCACTTACAGGTGATGAATCTTAGGTGTATAATGATAAATTGGAAATTTTTTAACTAAATTCCAAGTCTTCCATTCCAAATAAAATCATGGAGAAGCATGCATATGAAGGAGGAGGCCTTACACTAAATCAACAGGGTCCATTTGAGCTAATTTCTAGCACTCGATATAAAGGAACATATGGTCTTGGATTTAAATTGCCTGGGGTGATCTCATATATTTTATTCATGTGCCAATGCCAATGAATAGTGATGATGATGCTAAAAATGAAGTAGAGTATGATCATAGACATTTTTATGACATGTTTAATACCAATTTATTTGATGATAATACCATTTATACCCTTCAATTAGTCATTCACAATAATCTGCTTCCTTTATATCATCTGTAACTTATAGATAAGGACAAACAAAAATCCATAGTGACTATGGATGAGTTTAATAATATTGAGGCTTTCAATGATTTTCTAGGCCTAAGGTACAATGTTTTATAAGGAGACCATAAAAAAGGGTTCTCAATCAAATTAGATCCTACAACCTATTTTGGAGAATGGGTGAACACCTTAGCCACAAACAAATGAATAAAACATTGAGGTCCCAATGTGAAACCTCTTTAAGGAGATTTTAGACCAGGTAAAAGTAAAGAGAAATGCCAGTCTAGTGGTGAAAACCTATTTCAAGCACCATTAGATGGGAGTGTTCAACCTTCTTAAAACACAGTATAAGAGACCACCAATGACAAAATTGCCTATGGGTTCAAGTTAGGTGTGTCCCTCATTGATGAGGAATGTGAAGTATTTACAACCATTTTGAGGGAATTTGTTGAAATATTTTCTTGGACCTATTTCGACATGCCTAGTTTAAACCCCACCTTGGTTGTACACCACTTTGTGGTACTCCTGATGCTAAGCATATGAAATGCAAATTATGCAAGATGCATCTTCATAATACTATATTAGTGAAAAAAGAGTTGGAAAAAATATTAGAAGTGAGATGTATTCAACTGATCAACTACTCAAAGTAGATCTTGAATGCTATACTAGTCAATAAAAAGCCAAAAATAATTAGAATCTACACTGATTTTAGATATATAAACAAATCCTGCCTTGAGGATGAATTTTTTCTACCAAACATTGACATGATTATTGATTCCATAGTTGTGTACAAAATTCTTTCACTAATGGATGTATTCTCAAGATACAACTGAATCCAAATTACACTAAAAGACCAATATAAGATAGCATTCACCACTATGTGTGGAATGTTTTATTATCAGGTTATGTCATTTGTCTTCAAAAATATTGGGGCCACATACCAAATATCCATGACCATTATATTTCATGATATGATGTATGACATTGTTGAAGACTACATCAATGAAATATTACGGAAATCAAAGACCAAAGCTGATCATCTAGCTACACTAAGGAGAATATTTGAGAGACTATGTAAATAAAATGTTAGGCTCAATCCTAAAAAATGTGTTTTTGGGTGTACTTTAGGCAAATTTATATTTTTCATTATGTCTCACCGAGTCATCAAAGTCGATCTAGCTAAAATACAAACCATTATAGAGATGCCACCACCAACTAGTTTGAAGCATCATTACAATTTATAGGTCAAGACTCTGTTTATCAAACACTTCATATCTTAGTTGTCTAACAAGTGCCATCCCTTTACACATTTTTTGAAGAAAGGTGTCACATTTTATTAGGATGATGAATGCCATAAATCTTTTTAGCAATTGAAGGACTATCTTACCAACCCACCTATTTTAGTACCACCAATGTTAGGAAAGTTGTTCTTACTATATCTATCTACAATAGGCAAAACCCTGGTGATATTTATATCTCAACATGATGATAATGGAAAGGAGTATGTTGTTTACTATCTAATCTATACATTAGTCTCATATAAGCACAATTATACACCTAGTGAAAAAGCTTGTTTAGCTATGGTCTTTGTAGCTCAGAAAATATGACATTACATGTTAAACAATATGACCATGGTTGTTTCAAAAGTAGATCAACTCAATTATATACTATCTAAAATAACTTTACAAGGCCACATGGTAGAATGGATCATGTTGTTGAGTGAATTTGAGATAGACTACATCAACCAAAAGGTCATCAAGGGACAACTACTTACAGATTAACTTGTTGAATCTCCCCTTATAGATATAGAATTGCTAACATTCCGATTCCCAGATGAGTCCATTATGGCCATGATTGAAACACCTATTAAGAATCAACACTTGAATTTGTATTTTGATGGATCATTAATAGTACATAGATCAAGTGCATTCTTTTAATTTATTATACCATAGGGGGATCTTATCCCTAAATCATTATAAATTAGCTTTCCTTAAACCAATAACATGGTTAGATATTAAACACTCATCACAGGGCTTCATTAGGAAGTACAATGGAATTTTCAACATCTAAAGGTTTATGGTTATTTTTAGTTGATCATCAATCAGGGTACATACCAATTTCATAACAAGGATGACAAGGTGGTACCTTATAAGGCCATGGTTGACACTTTCAAGCACTAGATTGATGACATACATTTTGAACACATTCCAAGGGATAGTAACAAAACAATAGATGCCATGGATACCACTAGATCTTTGATTCATCATAAAAACACAACAAAAGAATACCATTTCTTTGTTGAAAATCATCTAGTGCCATCTCATGAACTTTAAACCATCACAATGATCTATGATATTTTTGGTCCCATATCTATATGGTATTCCAACCTATATTCCTATCTTTATGACCACATTATCCTACCATACCTATCCTATAAAAAATCCAAGGCCTTTATCCACCGTGTCACATATTATACCTTACTTAGAATAACCCTTTGCCACCATAGTTTTGATGTAAATCTACTTCGTTATTTAACTTTGATAGAATCTACATTAGCATTATGAGAAGTTCACAAAAAAATATGTAGAGCCCACATAATTTGGGCCATCCTAGCCAAAAATATATCACACACTAGGTATTATTGGCCAATGATGGATGCAAATGTAGTTGTATATGTTAAAAAGTGTGACAAATGTCAATGGTATGCCAATTTGATTCATTCCCCAATTGATACTCTGAAACCAATGCTTATACCCTATCCATTTTCTGGTTGGGGCTTCAATCTCATTAGGAAAATAAACCCCACCTCATTTGATGGCCATAAAAACATTCTAACTGCTACCAAATACTTAACTAAGTGGGTTGAAGTTATACCCCTAACTTACATGTTGTAGATCAAATTTCCAAATTCATCTTCAACCATATCATTTTCCACTATGGTATCCCATATGATATTATATCTGATAATTATGGATAATTCAAGAATAAGGATGTAAAATTGCTATGTGTTGAGTAAAAAATTACTCAACATTTTTCTATTTCATATTACCCACAAGGTATTGGCCAAGCAGAAGTATCTAAAAAAACCATTTTCCACATCCTTAAAAATATTATCAATGATGTCGATCATGATTGGCACCTACAAATATTTCATGCCCTCTAGGCATACTGCACCAACTATCATACTCTAATAGGCACCACTCCATATTCACTTGTTTATGACACTGAAGCCATTTTTCCTATTGAGGTTGAGTTACATTTGTGTATCTCTTTGAATCATGTCCTAGATGATGAAGAATATCAATTAGATTGACTAAAAGAGCTAAAGTTACTTGATGATAAATGCATGGCCATAGTTATTAACCTTTAAGCATACTAGAACTGACTCCATGGCCACTATAACTTGCATGTTATACACATAGAATTTGAGCTTGGTGATCTTATTATTAAAGAAAACCAACAAAATACCATGGCTAATAAGAATCATAAAGGCAAGTTCAAACCTAACTATATAGGCCCTTTCATCATTATTGTAAACTATGGCACTGGAGCATATCAACTCACTACACTAGATGAGGATGAACTTGATGAGCTAATGAACATTATACACCTCAAGCATTACTTCACTTGAAAGACCTAGTGTATTATCTATGAAGCCTATTTCCATTGTACCATAATATTTACATTATTCTTTTTACCATACCATTTCATCACTTTACCATTATACCATGTACCCTTTTATCATACCTTTCCTATTGACCAAGTTGTTTTAACCCTCTATACCCAACCCATTTGATCTTGGTTATGTTCCTTTGGTTCCATGACCATTTTCAACATGAAGATTCAGATCAAGTTTCTATAGTGTTTTTAGTATTCTAGATATAAGCCATATTTTGGAGTAGTATGATAGTGTTTTGGCAGTTACATCCTTCATTTCTTATTTTATTATATACCACATGGGCTTGATTATAGCCACCTTTGGGAAAATTAGTGTTCCACCATCATGCTACTAATTATAACCTCCTATGGGCAAATTAGTATCATTGACCTATGTTATTATTTCCTAATTATAATTTACCAATGGGAAAATTAAGGGCAACATTTGTTTATCATGCCTTTAAGTATTAGCTCACCATGCCTATGCCATACTATGCCATTTACCTACTTTGCCTATTTTGTTTGAATTGGATGCTACCTAGTCAGATTCTTATACTGTAAGGCATAACTATAGCTAATTGAGGTCCCATCATGGGACTATATAGGTAGATTCATATTGAGGTTAGATTAGTCACCCCTTTTCCACATTCTCACCATTTTACAAGTGATTTTAGTTTGAACACTCTCATTGTTTTATGAGTTTGGACCATTTTATATCTTGTCATTCTCTATCAAGTTGAGATACTCCAAAAATTATAAAAACATTTGAAAATGATTTAGAAAATCCTAAACATTGACCACTTCTTTGCCTTAAGGATTATGGGAACCCTAGATATATCACAAGAAACCACTTATCATTTAGTTTCCTCATCCTTATTTACCTCGCATCACATGCTCTCACCATTTTGAGAGTCCATTCCTATTTTATTCTATAACACAATCATGTTTTTTTTTCTCATGATTTTATTCTATCCCATTTCTTAAGAGAACTACATTTGTCCTGAAGTTTTGTTGGATATTATGTCCATAGAACTATGTAGGCAACATCCACTTGCCTAGTGCATCTAGAGATAGCTCGACCACCCCCTTCCTTTTCTTCTATTCCCCCATTTTGTTTGTTTTTTTGGTTGTCTCTTATTGTCTATGGGAAAATTTCATTATCTTGTTTGTGTCATGTTATTTTTACTAACATTTTGATTAACTATTGTTTGTTTATTATTTTTCTTTATTTTATTTTATTTTATTTTTTTTTTGGTGTTTTGTTTATTTGTTTGTTTGCTTTCCTATTTTCCTTGATTTAGTCTATGTGCATTTCTTGGGTGATTCCTTGCACATTATTCTTGAATCCATCTATATTCATATATCCAAATTATCATCATGGTTTTTATCATTGGTACATGGTTTTATATTAAGTATTAGATTTCATGTCAGTCCTTATGCATATTTTGGCCAAGTTATCATGGTGTTCTATCATGATGCCTACCATCACATGCTATAGAAAAAATTAGCTTGGAGAGTCTACACATCAATGAGGCAATGATATATCTCCTTAGCACCTAAACATTCTTGATCTAATCCAAATCATTCTCACATATCGAGTAATTAACTAACAAAATAATTTTAACCCTTGTTAGTTTTGATGAACATCCCCCTATTAGAAGGTTGCTTAAATTCATCTTTCTCCTCTATATCAATTTTCCATCATATTCCATATCATATTTTCCACTACTAGGGTATAATTCTTATAAATTCCTATGGGAAAATTATTGTATACCATCCCACTTGTATTACCAATGATTCTAACTACCTTTGGGCAAATCATTGTATTTCCATCTATGAAGGTTAATGATTATAACTGCCTTTGGGCAAATCATTCTCTTTATTATGCCCAAATAGGGAACATTTTCATTATAATAATGCTTATAACCACCTTTTGGCAAATGATTATCTCTATCCACTCAATTGGGGCATGTTTTTATCTTAAAAATGATTATAACCACCTTTGGGCAACTTATCACCTTTTTGTTCCACCTATATTGATGATTATAACTGCATGTGGGAAAATCATCTTGTTTATCTACCTAATTAGTGAAACTCTATATGCCACTGATTATATCCACTTATGGGCAAATCAATCTTTTCCACCCCATTTCATTTTTTTGGTCCCATCATTTCATTCTTTTGAAAGACCAATCTTTAACCCTTTTTCCAATCACTCCCTTGAGGGGAAACCTATAATTTATCTATTGCCATTGAAGTCATAGGCATACAAGACCTTTTTATTATTTGAGAAGATGTTATTATTATTATATCTTACAATGCCTTCCCAAATAGGGGCAAAATATAGACACCTAAAATTAAATATAATTGACTTTTGACCAGACTTTAGACTAATTCCTACCAACCATTAAAAATCAAGATTAATAATCACTAAATGTCCTCAAATTTTCTTATGCATCATTCATCAAAGCTCAAAATCATGTTGAGGCATCCCTAATTGGGGTATCTTATCATACGAAATAATGACCTCTCATGGATTCATCCCTAGTCATCTTGCAACATCATAACAACTAATTTGGCCTATGGACCTATTAAGTGGGGCACATGTAAAAATATTAAATATTGAAAGAGATAAATGGATAATCAAAATTAATTAACAATCTAAATAAATTTAAATGCCCAGTTTAATTATTTATGTGTAATTAATCATTAACTAAAAAAGGAAATTTAAAAATGCAAATATCATAGCCTTTGATCATGATTTTTGTGAGTTGTCAATCTCTTTAGAAATATCCTAAAATATATCATTTTGGAGACCATGCCTATTAATTTTAAATCATGATTAACTAAAAAACTATTAAATCTACTGGGGTTAGTATTGACTCACTTAGGATAGGTTTGAACCCATTCCATGTTTAAACTATACCTTGAATTAGCTTGGGTTGGGGTTTGTTCTTAAACCTATACATCCAATGCCTTTCCTATTGAATTTTAAGCTATTTTGGTGAAAAGTTATCATGTAAAAATGACTTCAAAGATTTTATAAGAGTAGTTTTATAATGCAAAAATGACTATCGCATAAGATAGTAATGCTAAAATCTTGAGCCAACCTATATTTAGCCATATCAAAGTCAATGGTGCCAAGGAGAGAAGGAGATACACAATCTCCATTTCTAAAGACTCTTTGAAGCACAAGCCAAGTAAGCCACTCAATAATGCATTTTTAAATCCCAAGGAAGGTAATTTATTTTCTTTGACATTTCAATTGTGCTTTCATTTTAATTTTGTTACTAAGTTTAAATCTAAGATCAAAGATTAAAGTGTAAGTGTTAGTATGTCTATTGAAGTTTTATTAATTGAACTAACATATTACTAACCTCCCTTCTTGGATTCCTATGATCACACTCTATGTTCCAAGACTTACCAAAAATATATTATCTATTAATCAGACACTTGACCACAACCTCATTTTTGAATTTGATTATCAAAATGGTCAAAAGTTTTACCACATCAAAGACAAGTCTAGGGATTTGAAAGTAATTATCAAGGCTTCCAACATTGGAAAAATGTTTTAGCTTTATTTTGTTCAAAATGATCATCAATCCCTTGTGGTTAAAGATATAAAACTAAGAAATTTATGTCATAGAAGATATGGTCACCTGCATTATGGTTATTTGGTTGAATTGAGAAAATAAGATATGGTTAGTGGTCTTCTTAAACTCAACCAATCTTTTGATATATGTACCAATTGCTTAGCTAGAAAATAAAGAAGAGCTACCTTTATAAATATTGAATATAGATCACTTGGTAAGTTAGACTTGTTGCATAATAATCTATGTAGATATTTTACTCCCAATATCAAAGGGTATAAATACTTTTGAATTTTTGTTGATGATTAGTCATTAAAAATATGGGTATATTTATTGAAAACTAAAAATCAAGATTTTCAAGTCTTCAAATAATTTAAGGCCATGGTTAAGAATGAAAATAGTATGAAAATCAAGACCCTCCACTTAGATCATGGGGGGGGGGGGAATACACCAAAAAATAATTCTTATCCTATCTCAGTGTGAACAAAATTAGTCAGTAATTGATAGCTCCATATTCACCTTAGCAAAATGGAGTTACAAAATGCCATAACAAAGTCATCATGGAAATGTTTCATAGCATGGTTAAGGTTGAAAAATTTATTAATATATATTGGGTAGAATATTTTCACACTACAATATACTTGTTTAATAGGTCACCTACCAAAGCTCTTGATGGAATCACACCACATGAAGCTCAGATAGGGAATAAACCAAAGGTTACTCACCTTTGAGTTTTTGGTTACAAGGCATACATGCATGTTCTTCAGAAGGAAAAGAAGTTGGATAACAAAAAAAAGAATGTATTTTTGTGGGATACAATGATAATCAAAGGCATATAGGTTCCTTGATATAAAAACAAATAAGGTACTAATCAACATAGATGTAGTGTTCGATGAAAAAAGTGGAATTCAATCCAACTTATACATAGGAAAATGATACAAGCAAAAGTCTTATAATATTTTAAGATAGTTATGGTGAAGGAGAAAAGGAAGATAGTCAAACATGACCTCTAAAACTACCACATATATATTAACATATTCCCAAGTGATATACAAGTGTTATACGAGATGCTAATTTTAATGGAGTACCATATACATCCACTTCAAGATCGAGGACTCAAAGCATGAATCACGAAGAGGTTAATAGTAAGTTAGCTGGTATAAACTTAATTAACATGATTTAGTCTCTAGTGTTAACCACACTTGGGATAATTTATACATGTGAAACCCATAGTTTTATAAAAACCCCACTTACCATGAAAATATTGTTGATGCAGGGCGAGTAGATTGAAATTCCATGTCACCGTACAATATCTTGAGAGAAGGGGGTGTGAAAACCATATTTATTTATTTATGCACTTTTATTTTTTTATTAACACTTAAAATCCTCTCAAGATCACATATATAGATGGAATTTGATACACCATTCTACCTATAGCCACCTTATGAGGTAATATGTATAGATAATAATCAATCAGTTAAAGAATAAACCCCATAGGTGATATGTATAGAGGAAAATGAACCAACAAATGAGTATTAATTGATAGAATTATAAATATATTAATAATTGAAGAAAATTTATCAGCTCTATCAATACTTACAAACATTTAATACCCCTAGTAGAAAATTTGAGAGAAAAACTTTATATGATTAACAAAATTTTAGAAGGTTACCAAGATTACAAACATGAGTTGAAAGATAAAATATGCAATTTAGAAGACAAATAGGGATATTAATTTAGATAAGGTAATGATAATTATATATTTTAATTATAAAAAATTGTAGAGATTGTAATGGTTTTAAATAAAAATTGAATTGGAATAAATGACTGGGCTTACATCTATGAGCTCAAAAATAAAATGACCAATCCAAAACTTGATCAAAAGGGAAAGTAATTTACAGAATCAAAGGCCAAAAATTATATATCTCATTTTGAAAAATAATTCACACTCTAAAAGCCAAAAATAATGTCTTTAGGCTATGCATCTAATTTTTATTATATGTTTTCCAACACATTATAGTTATATTAAAGGAAAAATATTTAGGTGTAATGAAAAAAAATCATGAGATGCAAGATAAGGAACACATTTTGAAGAAAAATGAGAATTAGTTGAATGAAAATGATTTTTTTTTGTTAAAATGGGAATAGTAATTAGTTGTTAATAATAAATATTTTACTAAAAATAGAGTAAAATCTAGTTAGGCATTGTGGATGATATGGCTTTGAAGACATAATAAGGTAATAAAGAACCTAAGTAGATTTTTAAATACAAGGTATGACATATCCTAATGTGATTTTATCTCTAGTGTTAACCACACTTGGGATCATATAGACATGCAAAATCCATAGTTTTAGAATAATCCCACTTGCCATAAAAATATTGTTGATGCAGGGTGAGTAGCTTGAAGTTTCATATCACTATACAATCTCTTGAGAGAAGAGGGGTGTAAAAACCCTATTTATTCATTCACTTTTATTTTTGGATTAAAACTTAAAATCCTCTCAAGATCACATATATAGATGGAATTTGATATTACTTTGTGTTGGGTGAATATTTTGTTACCGATAGAATGGTAACAAAATGGTACTTTTAGCCATAGTATGATGAGAAAAATATCTCCTCAAGGAAAGGAGAGGCTCATTTTTTATTTATAACTAACACAAGTAATTATTTACACTTATTTACACTAATTTTATCAGAGTGGGTGTTATAATATCATCCAATCCTCTTTTTTAGAATTGACATTTAGTTATAAACTTTTTTTCATTCCTTACAATGTATTGTGAAAACATAAAACTACTTGATGGAGCAATGATAACCAATATTCAGATTACTTAGCCGAAAGAGTAACTAGAATGATACCAATAAAGTAACATGAATAGATAGAACAAAGTACAGCCCAAAGTCTTCACCTTATTTCCAACAAAGGTTAAAATCACCAAATAAAAATAACTTGTGGCCTAAAGTCTCCACGATAAGTCACTTTCAATGATGAACACAAACCCAATAACTAAAATGTAGCTCAAAGACTCCATAATTAGCTTCTTGGCACCTTCTATTTTATATAAATTTCACACCACAATATAATCAAAGAATAAAAAAATGTAATGGAAAAGATAAAAGAGCATTCCAAATACACCACAAGTATATTCCAACACAAAGATTGAACAATCACTTGATTTTATTATATTGATGGAATTCAAGATTTACAATATGAACACAAAGTTTCAAAATTTTCTTATCAATTTAGTAATGTTTCTCTTATATAGCCCTAGTGATCATGTATTTACAAAAGAGAATCCTCTTATTTATAGAGAGGAGCTATGAACAAAAAGAGGAAAAACACAAATACATTGATTCATTCATTTATAGAGTCCAATTTGACTTAGGATTGTGTATTTTTCCTATGTATAAATTACACCAAAAAAAAATTACATATGAAAAGTTACAAAAATAAACTAAGTATCCTTAGACACAAGAATTTATTCATTCTTATTCTTCTCCAGATATGCTTTGTATCTCTTCAGGGTGGCCTAGAACTCATTATTATTTGGCCCTAATGTACTTCTAGAGATGGAAAAGACCTTTATGATGGAGTCTACTAGATTAGCTAGCACGTGTTTGATTTTATCCAAGATTATTTTAAATTTATCCATTATGACTTGGAACTTAAATAGTTTGTCAATGGATTCCAAAATGAATGTTCCTATCTCTATCTCTATTTAAATCAAGGATGTGAAATCTTGAACTACTGTTTCCATAGGAAGAATTTCTTGAGTCATTTTTAACTTGCCAAGGAAATTATCCAGTTTTATTTGTAAGATCTAACCCCTTATCAAAGCACATATCTTCTACTTATTCAAGATCCTTAATTAAAGTCTTAAAAACTTCCTTATTATTTATTACCCTCTATATTCTATGAACACTTTCCTACTTGGAATGACCTTCTGTTCAACCAATAATTTCATCTTGAATTGGTATAGTTGAGTCCATGTATGAATATAGTTTTTAGTCAAATGTAAATTTTGAGTGAGTGTCTTAAGTGTTTGTTGAATTTCCATTTTCACTACACTCAATTTCTTCAAAAATTCAACGGTAGAATGCAACCATTGAGTACCTTGTGTTAATAATATTTCAATCCAGGCATTGACTACCCAACCTTAAGATCCAATAATTTCTACCTATTGAATTCCTTTTTTTGTGGTTTCATTCTCAACAGGTTCAACTATCTTAGATGGTTGTGTGATCTTTATTAGAATTGAAGACAATTATTCTACTTGTACCTTTAGTTGATCTTTAATATTTTTATCCTTGTTGTATCTCTCGATCAAGGATGCCATTGATACTTTCAAATATTCCTTTGTACTTTCATGAGTTTTCTTCCCAAGATCAATCTATCTTACTGCATATTTAGATGCTTGGATATATTCAATATTTCTATCTTTGGGAGGCATTGTAACCTTGGCATACTTGTGTCTAAATTCAAAAATTACTCTTGATATGGTTTTAGCCTTTTTTGCTATTTTTGGATTTATCGGCACAAGTTGACCAAAATAAAAATCATCAGGGGATACAACTTACTTCTTCCTCTTGGGTGTTTGAGTCATGATCTAAGGAGGAAAGGTTTATGGATCTTCTAGTATAGAGGATACCAAGGATTATGATGTTTTGGGAAGGTTAGTGGTTTGTGAAGTGGGTTGAATAGAAGGTGGGATGGTGGAATCCGATGATGGAATAGATACCAATGGAATAGTGGTCATGATGGGTGGAGTTTGTGTTTTTATAATGATCACTTTGGTTCAAATTGGCATGTTTTATATGGGAGTGGATGAGATCTATATGCCAATTTGGATGATGGGGTGGACATAAACTTGTCTATGTCATATTAGGTGAAATGTAGATTTATAGGAGATCCCAATGACTTAGAAGGACTAGGTAAATTTGAAAGGGAATAAAAAACTTTATCTAAAGTGACTTGTGAAGGAACTTAAAAAAGTGTGGCACTGGTAGGTAAAGGAGGGGAGGAAAGAATAAACTAGGGAGGAATAGTATAATTAGTTTGTATGGTTGGATTAACAAGGGGAAGAATGGAAGAAGCCACATGTGAAGCTACTATTTGTGATGTTTTAACTTGAGAAATATTTGACTGTGAGGCCACTAGCTATGAAGGCTATTGAGTCATCAGTTGAGGTGGTGCTTCATTTGTGACTAGATTTTTATCTTTCTCTACTTAAACACTTTTATATACCTTAGTTTTTATGTAGAGGTAGAGGAATCTTCCTTGTTATTCATTCTTAGTTCCTCCCACTTCTTAGCAATGTCTTCATCATATTCTTCCTTAGATCTAGTTTTGAATTGATTTAATTTAATACCTTTTGATTCCAACCAAGCATTAGTTTTTTATGTGAACAAGTTAGAATCTATCTCTGATAAAAGTGGATTCCTTTATAGACCATTGAATTTGAGGGAGAAGAGTGGAAGCAATTTTATTACCCTCATATGATGGGTCTAACACATTATCATAATTTGACAATTCTTCTATAATATCAGCCAACTTTAGATTGAAAATTTGATCAATGATGAGATGATTGTAATCCAACTTTATCTTTTCTTCTCAGACCTACACTCTGCCTAAATATATTAAATTCTATGTATATGAGTATATTTCACTTTCATCTTTTCCTTCATCATTATATAATCAAAGTCCCTCCTGCTCTTGAATCTATTTAGAGTGATCCATTGTATTTTAGTTTCCATTGTCTTGGCTTTTAAAGTGGTTGAAACTATATATCAGCCAATGCTAATTAGAAACTTGAATCCTCACTTGTGGGTGTCTGACTATTTTTTATGCACACTCATCATTTATCATCACATATCCATTAAAACTAACTTGTCATTTAGGTACCATAGTAGCATATAAGGTTATTCATCAAACCCCTTACCTTGATGTAGGTGAAGGTTGGAAATTATAGAAAAATATAACCAACCTTATTCACTATTACCCATGACTTATCTAAAATTATCTTTTTATTGAGGTCTTGATTGAAGATACAAATGAACCTATAAAATAATGCATCATTAACTCTCCTATAATGTTTAATTATTTCTTTGAGAGTCAATTATGGGTAATATTCAGTACAAGAACATTATTTCTTTCACCAACACTAATTAACCCTGGGAAATATTTCATGCTAGCTATAGCATATACCAAATAAGAAGTCATATAGAATTTCAGAGAATAAGTCACCTCAGAGAGTTGGTGACATATGGCATGACTAATCTATTTTCCCTAGCAGATTCTTTGTTTGCCTTTTTTGATGATGAAAATGTAGTGATACATCCATATTTGGAGAACATTTGATTTTGGTAGCCCTTTGACTCTACTTAGGAGGGTGATAAAATCCACTACTTCCTCTAAGAAATCACTGTGATAAAATTACTTAGGCCATCTTGCAAGGAAACGTCAAAGAGTTTTGAGCCAGTGAGAATTGATGTGTCTTTTGTACTTATCAAGATTCTTATCATAATATTATTGGGTTGTGTTCATAGTTATATCAAAATATTCCTCAATATTATAGATAATAAATATTCTATCTAGATATTCCTTATCAAACTGAATGATCACTTTTCCATTTGCATTTTTGACTGATTTGGTTTAACTATCAAAGTGTGTAGTAATTATCAAGATGAACTCTGGATCTTGTGATGACATGCGGAATGAGGTTTCCAAATGAATTTTGCTATTTAGGATACTTTCATGTGTGGTGTAATGGGTTCTATGCTTAACCTTTGTAAGAACTTAGCCATATCAACATGACCAATCTCAGTATCTCCAATTTGGTCTACCTTTGATTTAACTATAGATGCCAAAAATACACCTTAAAACTTGTACTTCATTACTTTATTGGTAGGGGAATCCTTTGAAATTGATCAAGTGATTACAAGAGAGAATTTTAATTCCCCAGAGTTAGAACTTTTTCATCTATCTTGTAAAATTACAAGAGTAGCAAAAATATGTGCTCTTACATGGGATACATAAATAAATTGTATAGCTCAGAGAATTTTCTTTGAACTGCATAAGTTTTGAAGGCTTTGGGTGTAGTTCAAAGAAAATTCTCTAAACTAAACCACACATAGTTATTCTAGTGTAATCTAGAGAAAATTCTCTAGTTTGTACAAGAGTTGGGTAAAAACTTCGGGTGTAAATCAAATAATTTTCTCTAGTTTATACCATGCTTGGGTAAGTTCAGGTGTAGGTCAGAGAAAATTCTCTAACCTGCACAAGTTTGGTTGGTTTAGTACACATCAAGGAAAATTATTTGAAGTACACCAAAGGGTTGGCTATGCACACTTTAGATAATTTTATCTAATGTACATAGGAGAATGGGAAAGTATAAGGGTGTACTTCAGAGAAAATTCTTTAAAGTGCACCTATGAGAAGGTGCAAAAAAGGGGTTCACATTAGAGAATTTTCTCTGAAGTGTACCTGGGCTAAAAAATGGATGTGCACATCAAAGAATATTCTCTAAGATGTACCTTAGGGGAGATGGTTCAGTTTGAGTGTCAAGTGAAGAATAAACTTCAAGGATCATGTAGGGTTAGGGTTTGAAACCATTAATGAGATGAGGGTTTGAAACCATTGAAACATGGTTTTCAAAACAAAAAAAACAATATGAGATGATATATAAAATAAATAGAGATTCAAAAAGGAAACAAAATAAAAAATCATACAGATAATGATGAAAAATAAAACTAAATAGAAAAAAGAAAAAAAAAAACTATATTTAGTTAGGATACTGACCAGGAAAAAGAAAAAAACAAAAATAATACAGACACACACATAAATACTATTACCGATGCCTTATAGTAGACAACATCTAAAGCTTTTTACTTAGTGAAGTTCTAGATAAGTTTGTAATATATATATATATATATATATATATATATATATTACAAACTTATCTAGAACTTCACTAAGTAAAAAGCTTTAGATGTTGTCTACTATAAGGCATCGGTAATAGTATTCCATCTAGATATTCCAAAAAGAAACCATGTTATCCAAAAATATGATGAGTGAGGAATGGAACCCTTCATAAATAATCAAATTATTTTTGCATTCCATTCAGCTCTCTTCTCTTGTCCCACAAAAAACTAGATCCCCAACTTAGAAATCTCATGGTTTGGCCTTCTTGTCAAAAAGTTTCTTGACTTAGATTTGATGTTCAATAATGTGGTCCACAACATTTGTATGTTGATCCTCTAATTTATAAATGTACATAATATGCTTGTCTAAGTAAATTTAAAACATTTTATCTTTGATTGATTTTACCAATATGAAAGTGAGAAAATCCAATGTGATGGGTATTTCTACATTCAATCCATAAAAAAGTTAAAAAGGAGAGATACCAATCACTCACTTGGGAGTAATGCAATCATCCCACAATGAATCATAAAATTCCTTGTGTTAGGTTCTCTAATTTTTCTTTAACAAAATTTTGATGATAGTAACCAAGTTCTTATTACTCAATTCAGCTTGACCATTTCCTTGGGGGAAGTAGTCCAAGGTGTGAGATAAAATAATCCCATATTCAAAACATAACTAAGTCATTTCCTAGGATGTGAAACAAGTAGCATTGTCAGTTACTATTTTGTTAGGTACTCCAAACCTTGTGATGATATTTTCTCTGAGGAAGTTACAAACAACCTCGAAAGTGGCATGTTTGGTTAGAATTGCCTCCACCCACTTAGTGAATTGATCAATAGCTATGAGAATGTAAATATGAATAAAATTGACAATGGGTTCAATATGATAATTAATTCAATACTCCATTACTAAAAAGGTTATTCAATGACTATTGGCTTGAGGGCTAGGGCTGATAACTTTGGCTTCCCATAAATTGCTGGTTCTTCTCACATTTACACACCTAGGCATATGCATCTTGAAAAAGTGTTGGCTAGTAGTATCTTTATTGTAAAATATTGTGAGCCATGATTGGAGCTAAGAAATTTCCTCCACATGCTAAGTTTTGAAAATATTCCAACAACTTGCCTTGTGTTTTTTCTACACATCATAGAAAAATTCCATCAATGCTTCACTTGTATAAACTGTTGTCCCAAAGAATTAAGTTCATAGATTTAAGCTTGATTGTATTCTTATCTTTGTGAGAAAAATGTTTTGGAAATTCTCCATATATGAGAAAATGATAAATGTCAGAGTACCATTCATTAGTTGTGTTCACAAACAAGATCGTGGGCAACACTTCTTCTGAGTCTCCTTCATTGTTAGATACCTCTTCTAGTTTGTTTTCTGTAATGAGCAGGCACAACCATTTTCCATGAAATATATTTATAGGCTTGATCTCCATATCATACTCTTGGATTTTATAAATCTAATTTCCTCTTTTACTTACAAATTCTTTTTGAGTTAGGATAGACTTGATTGTAGAATTTGGTACTAGTGCAATGGTGTGAGAATTAAGGATGTAATACCTAAAATGCTTAACCACCTTCACCATAATGTAATCATGTTTATGCATGGGTGAGTAATTGAGCTCATGAGCCTTTAAAGGGTAGCTCATGAAATCTATAGGAGATTCAATTTCCTCTTTATTTGGTTGTACAAAGATTGTGGATAGAGTATGCTCAAAATCATAACTATACATGATGAATTTCTTGGTATAGTTAGGGCAGACTAAAATAGGAGTAAGTGTAATTTATTCCTTGAATTCATGAAAGTAAACTCTCTCTCTTAAATTCCAATATAAAATTGATTTACCTTTCATCATATCAATAATTTGGCATGTCTTCATAGAAAAATTAGGTATAAATCTTTGTAGGAAATTAACTTTCCCAAAAAAGGAATGCACTTATTTCTTACTTGATGGTAAAGTAATATTCTAAATTGACTTGACCCATTCAAGATCAATCTTGATTCCTTCCTTGGACATAATGTGTCCTATGAGCTTACCTTTAGTAACCCCAAAAATGGATTTCTTGGGTTTAAGGGACCATGTTGGCAAAAACTTTGAAGTACTTGTTATAAATGGTTACAATGATCTTGATGTTTCTTTGAGAAAATATTTAAATCATCAAGATAGATCATAATAAAATTACCAAAAACATCTATAAAATCCAAATCGATAGCCCTCTAAAAGGTGGAACTAATATTAATGAACCCAAAAGGAATTCTATGATATGTAAAAGTGCCCCATGGAGTAGTGAAGGCCATCTTGTGTTGATCTTCATCATGCACCTCCAATTGATTATATTTTGAGAAGCCATCTAGAATAGATAACATCTCTAAACCCATCACTTTTTGTAGTACTTGATCCATTACTGGTAGTGGTTAATTATCCTTAAGTGATGATTGGTTCAGATTTTTAAATTCAACACAAATGCAAATATCTCCATTATTTTTTCTCATAGGAACAATGTTAGTTATCCATGTTGAGTGATGTATAAGAAAGATGATCCTAGAATTTAGCATCTTTTAAATTTTAGTAAGGATGGTACCTTAAATTTTTGGATTATATTGTCATTATTTTTGTTTGTGAGGCTAAGACCCAGGTTTGAGAGGAATATCATGTTGTACTTATTAGGGTTGGAATGAATTCAAATCAGCATATGAATATGATAATACATCAATTTACCATCATAGAAGCATCACCAACTTCTCATTTTCTTCCAACGGGCAACATTTCCCAATATTTATCATTTTGGGATCATCTTTTTGTTCCTATATTGACTTGCTCAATTTCTATAGATGAATCCAATTTTGACTATTGTTATTTGATGAATCGATCATGTTTATTAAAAAGCCTCTCTAGGGATACCAATACTTTGGGAATTCTATCCCCTTTCAGCTGTAAAATATCTTCCTAATTTCTTCATTTACCTCATAAATTGATTCTTGAGGAGTAGAGTCACTCCCCTCAAAGTATAACCCACCAAATTATTTTTCCTTCTCCAAGAAGGTGATGACTTGCTCATCATTGTTAAAAAATTTCCAATGATTCACATTGTTAGGAACATTGGGTTAAAATACCAACTCAATAATACACTTGTTTCCCTAGAAATCCTTATGAAGAATTAGGAGAGTGGATAAAATAACCATTAAATATTACTTATCACTATATTCTCTTGGAACCACTGATATATTAAAGGTATCAATATCTTCCATGTAATCTCAGACTTGATTGTGATAATGTCTTAGCCTTTCATTCTTTATTTGATACAAATTCTAACTTGACAAATGACTAACTCAGCATCACCTTGAGCATGGAGATTTTTAATTCCTTTCTTTTGTGCAACCTTTATCCCTAACAACAAGGCTTCATATTCAACAATATTGTTAGTGTTATCAAACTACACCTTAAAATAAAAAAGGGAAGATCTTTCCTTTTAGGGATATGAAAACTATCCTTGATCTATATCTAGTTGAAGAACAACTACCATCAAATTCTAAATTCCAAACATCATTTGAAATTTTTACCTTGATAGTCTCAAAATATAAAACCTCTTCATCTAAAAAGGGAAGTTCTTCTATTTCCTGACCTTTATCTAAAATATCATTTTAAGATACTATAACTTCATCTATGGTCAATAAATACATACCTATTCTAGAGGTTTGAAAAAGAATCTAGGATTTTGGATCCTCAGTCTTTGTCATAGTATACTTTACTTGCTTCTCTAGATGAGGTTTCTGCATCACACCTTTGACATGTATTCTAGCCTTAGACCAATCCATATTGATTTCACTACCAACATGTTTGCAAAATTTACATCCTAATAAAACTCCATATGAGGCTATAACTTTAACCACAAGAATCATCATCTTTATCTTCTTCTCTAGAAATGTGGTAAATGCAAATTATGCATCCTTGATTTGGACTATGAGGGGTACTTGCTTAGTTTCCATAGAAAATTAATGGCCAAAAGTCTTTGTCAAAGTTAACCCCAAGGTAGTGGCTACTGTGGCTGGCATCACATTATCAAAATCATCCTAATCAATGACATAATTACTAAGATTATAACCATTGGCAAATAAGGAAATATAGAAAGGTTCTATTTTTCTTGAGTTAGATATAAAAGTTAAAACTAGGTTATTTTTCTTTGGTCTTAGTTTAGGGTCAACTAGTACACCCTTAGATGAGGTCTGATCAGAATTGATCCCTTTGATTTTTATAAACTTCACCAATCTTTTGAATTAGTTAATATTGGATTGGAGGTACTCAACCTTGGACATTTGAATTTTTATATTATTGGTATGGTCTATGATATCAAAAGCTTGATATGGGGAAGCTGAGGAAGATAAGGTATTTTAATTTTCAAGTTTCAATTTTTGGATACCAGGTTTAGACGTAGAAGGATAAAAAGTAGAATGATGAAGATTACTTAATTGTTTATTTTCCACTGTGTCCTTTGGTTAAAATATCAAAGGAGTTATTATCTTAGAAATTGTAACCTATTTACATGGTTTATCCTTGGAATTAGATTTATCAACCTTCTATTATTGATTCGGTTGACTTTGAGAACTAGTGAATATGACATAAGACTCACCATGTGTGTCTTCCTCTTGTTCAAATTCTTCTTCAAAGTTTAGAAACCTAATATTAGAGTCACCAACTTTTCCTTCTTCATATCCTATGAATGTATTATAATAATCTTATAGAACATATTATAGCTCTAGAACATCATTATTTTTAGGTTCCAACTAGTTGACTACCACATTATCTGGTGGTGCTTCCAGTGCAAGCTTTGCTTATGGTGGAGGAAGCTTATTCTAATTTTGATTCCTCACAGCATTATTGGAATAATTAGAAACATTTGGGTATGTTATTTTTGGAGTATCCTTGTATGAAGAAAAGGATATACCTTACAACATATGCTTCTTGAGTTCTAGTAATTCATTTGCTAGCTTCTGCACC
The DNA here is from genome assembly GCA_037957365.1 of Torreya grandis. NCBI lineage: Eukaryota > Viridiplantae > Streptophyta > Pinopsida > Cupressales > Taxaceae > Torreya > Torreya grandis. The sequence continues at coordinate 1,956,528 of JARHVA010000337.1, forward strand.
ATAAGATCTATAGTGCTAGTAGAAGGTAGAGTTGTAGAGGGATGCCCTCTAGGCTTGTTTGAATTATTTTTTACTTTCCTTGCTAAGATAAAATCATATTATACTTTAGTGGCAATGCTTTGAGCATCATCGAGGCTAGTTGGGGCTACTTTTCACAAAAGAAAACTAACTTTTGGTAACTAAGAATTGATGAAGAAGCATTTTAAGTTCTTAGGTGTAGTTTGAGCAACCACTGGAATTATATTCTTCAACTTATTTAACTTTGTTATGAATAAATACATGGGCTCATGTTTTTATTTCTTGATTTGTGTACATTGAGCCAACAAGGCATGAACATCTGTGATCGACTTGAACCTTACCTCAAACTTAGCCTTAAGCATTGCCCAATTTATGATGGTCCTTGTTGCAAGATGGTAAAACCAATCAGTAGCAACAACATAGAGTGTTTCTATGAACAACCTTACATAAAATTATTCATGTTCCACTCCAATAACTCCACATGTGATGTATAATGTATAAATATGATCATCTATATGTTTCTTTCCATCACCATAAAACTTGGGAATTTTTTTTTATGAACCACAAGGTAGTTCATGAGATGGTGGTGTCAAGTTCAATGGACCAAAATTAGTTCCCCATGGACCTTGAACAACCATTCTATGTGGATTGTATGGAGGAATAAAAAATATTTGAAAAGGCAAAAGAGGTAAGACCCTATGAGTATTGAAATCTTCCCTTGGTATAGGAGATCTTGTATTGGTAGGTGGAAAAATTCTAGTACACTGAAGAGGTGACCTTGTACATGCCAACAAAAGATCAAAGTTATGTTCTTGAAACAAATCAAATGTTGGATAAATGTGTCCCACTACCATTTTGACATGAGTGTAGATTTGTTTTTCTAGATTGTGAAAGTATCTAGAAAAGAAAAGAGATTAACTACAACAAAATAGTAGCAAACAATAAGGTGCTGGTCCTATTTAAACTGAATGAGTGTAGTTATCGATTGCATGTTTGTTCCCTAGTGGAGTCACCAAAAAATATTAGGTGAATATTTTTTTATCGATAAAATGGTAATAAAATGGTACTTTCAACCATAGTGAGGATATATAAATATCTCCTCAAGGAAAGGGGAGGCTCCCTTTTTATTTCTAACTAACATAATAAGTAATTATTTACACTAAGTTTATCAAAGTGGGTGTTGTCATATCATCCAATCCTCTTTTTTTATAATTGATGTTTACTTAAAAACTTTTTTCCATTCCTTAAAATGAATTGTGAAAACATAAAACTACTTGATGGAGCAATGATAACTAATATTCAGATTAGTCAGTCAAAAGAGTAACTAGAATGATACCAATAAAGTAACATGAATAGATGTAACAAAGTGAAGCCAAATTCTTAACCTTATTTCCAACAAAGGTTAAAATCACAAAATAAAAATAACTTGCAGTCCAAAGTCTCTATACTAAGTCACTTTCAATGATGAACACAAATCCAGTAACTAAAATGTATCTCAAAGACTCCAAAATCAGCTTCTTGACACCTTCCATTTTATAGAAATTTCACACCACAATCCAATCAAAGAAAAAGAAAATGTAATGGAAAAGACAAAAGAAAATTACCAATTCACCATAAGTATATTCCAACACAAAGATTGAAAGACACTTGGTTTTATTATATTGATGGAATTCAAGATTTACAATATGAATACAAAGTTTCAAAAATTGCTTATCAATTCAACAATGTTTCACTTCTATAACCTTGGTGATAATGCATTTACAAATAGTATCCTCCTATTTATAGAGAGGAGTTATGAACAAAAAGAGGAAAACTATAAATACATTGAATTATTCATTGATAGAGTCCAATTTGACTTAGGACTATGTACTTTTCTTATGTGCAAGTTACACCAAACTAAATTACATATGAAAAGTTACAAAAATAAACTAAGTATCATTAGAGATAGGAATTTATTCATTCTTATTCTTCTCTAAATATGCTTTGTAGCTCTTTAAGGTTGCCTAGAACTCATTATTATCTAGCCCTAATGTACTTTTAGAGATGGAAAGGACCCTTATGATGGAGACTTCTAGATTAGTTGACATGTCTTTTCTTTTATCCAAGATTATGTGAAATTTATCCATTATGACTTGGAACTCAACTAGTTTGTTGATGGAGTCCAGCATGAATGTTCCCATCTCAATCTTTGTTTGAATCAAGTATGTGAATTTTTGAACTATTGTTTCTGTAGGAAGATTTTATTGAGAGTCATTTTTAACTTGGCAAGGAAATTTTCCAATCTTATCTATAAGATTTAACCCCTTATCAAAACACATGTCTTATGATTATTAAGATCCTTAATTAAATTCTTGAGAACTTTCTTCTTATTCTTCATTGACCCTCTATATTCTATGAACACTTTCCTGCTTGGAATGTCCTATTTAACTAAGAGTTCTAGAATGAATTAGTGAAATTGAGTATATGTATGAATATATTTTTTAATCAAATATAAATCTTGAGTGAGTTTCTTAAGTGTTATCTAAATTTCTATTTTAACTGCCCTCAAGTTCTTCAAAAATTCAATGATAGAATGCAACCATTGAGTACCTTGTGTTAATAATATTTTAATCTAGGCATTGACTACCTAACCTTGAGAACCAATCTTTTCTACCTATTGAATTTCTTTTTTCATGGTTTCATTCTCAACATGTTAAAATGACTTAGATGATTATGTGATCTTTAGTAGAACTGAATTCAATTATTCTACTTGTACCTTGAGTTGATCTTTAATTTTTTGTCCTTATCATATCTCTCAATCAAGAATTCCATTATTGCTTGCAAATCTTCCTTTGCACTATCATGAGTTTGCTTCCCAAGATTAATCCATCCTAATATATATTTATATGCTTGGATATCCTCAATATTTATATCTTTGGGAGGCAATGCAACCTCAACATACTTGTGTCCAAAATAAATAATTACTCTTGATATGGTTTTATCCTTCTTTGTTGTTTTTGGCTTTATGAGCACAAGTTGATCAAAATCAAAATAATCAAGGGATACAACTTGATTCTTCCTCTTTGATGTTTGAGTCCCGAGATAAGGAGGAAAGGTTGATGGATCTTTTGGTTTAGATGATACCAAGGATTATGATGTTTGGGGAAGGTCAATGGTTTGTGAAGGTGGAATAGAAGGTGGGATGGTGGCATTCGATGATGGAATGGATACAAATGGAATAGTGGTTATGATGGGTGGAGTTTGTGTTTATATATTAGGCACTTTGGTTAAAATTGGCACATTTGATATGGGAGTGGATAAGATCTATGTTGCCAATTTGGATGATGGGGTGGACATGAACTTATCTATGTCTTATTGGGTGAAATATAGATTGGTGGGAGATCCCAATGACTTATAAGGACTAGGTAAATTTTAAATAGAATAAAAAAATAATCTAAAGTGCCTTGTGAAGGAATGTGGAAAAGTGTGGCACTGGTAGGTGGAGGGGAGGAAAGAACAATTTGGGGAGAAATGGTAGAATTTTTTTCTACAGTTAGAGTAATAGGGGGAAGAATGGAAGAAGCCACCTATGAATATACTATTTATAAAGTTTCAACTTGAGAAATATCTAGTTGTGAAGGCTATTGAGTCATCAATTGAGGTGATTGTGAAGTCACTAGTTGAGGTGGTGCTTCACATGTGACTAGATTTTCCTCTTTCTCTGCTTGAATAATTCTACATCAGCTTCTTTGCATTTTCTTTTACCTTTACTTAAGAACATAAACCTTGGTTTTTGTGTAGAGGTGGAGGCATCTTACTTTTTATTAGTTCTTAGTTCTTCCTACTTATTATTAGTGTCTTCATCATATTCTTCCTTAGATCTAGTTTTAAATTTATTCAAATTAATACCTTTTGACTCCAACCAAGCATTAGTTTTTATGAGAAAAGTTGGAATCTGTCTTTGATAGAAGTGGATTCCTTTACAGACCATTGAATTGGAGGGAGAGGAGTGGAAGCAATCTGATTACCCTCATATGATGGGTCCAATACATTCTCCTCATTTGCCAATTTTTTTGAAATATCAACCAAATTTAAATTGACAAATTGATCAGTGGTGAGACAATTGTAATCCAACTTACTCACACAGTCCTACACACTATCCAAATATATTCAATTATATGTATATGAGTATATTTCCCTTTCAAATTTTCCTTCATCATTCTATATTCAAATTCCCTCCTACTCCTGAATCTCTTTAGAGTGATCCATTGTGTTTTAGTTTCTATTGTCTTAGCTTTTGGAGTAGTTGAAACTATATATTAGCCAATGCTAATTGGAAACTTGAAGCCTCACTTGTGGGTGTATGACTATTTTTTATGTACACTCATCATTTGTCAACACATATCCAATTAAACCAACTTGTCATTTAGGTACTTGGGTAGCATATAAGGTTGTTCATCAAACCCCCTACCATAATGTAGGTGAAGGTTGAGAATTATAGAAAAATGCAACCAACCTTATTCACTATTGCCCATGCTACATTTGAAATTATCTTTTTCTAAAGGTCTTGATTGAAGATGTAAATGAAATTATAAAAGAAGGCATCATTAACTCTCCTTAATGTTTAATGCTTTCTTTAAGAGTCAATTATGGGTATTATTCATGTACAAAAACCTTATTTATTTCTTTCACCAACACTGATTAACCCTGGGAAAGATTTCATGCTATCTTCAAGATATACCAAATAAGAAGTCATATATTATTTCATAAAAGAGGTCACCTCAGAGAGCTAGTGACATATGGCATCACTAATTTATTTTCCCTAATAGATTCTTTGTTTGCCTTTCTTGATGATGAAAATGTAGTGGTACATCCATTCTTGGAAAACATTTAATGTTGATATCCCTTTGAATCTACTTAGGAGGGTGATTAAATACCATACTTGCTCTAGGAAATCACTACGATAAAAGTACTTAGGCTATCTCACAATGGAATGCCAAGGAGTTCTGAGCTAATGAGAATTGACGTGTCATTTACACTTTTTGAGATTATTATCATAATATTCTTGGGCTGATTTCATAGTTATATCAAAATATTCCTCAATATCAGAGAGATGAAATATTCTATGTAGATATTCCTTATCAAGCCAAATTATCACTTTTCCATCTACATCTTTGATTGATCTAGTCTAACTGTTAAAGTGTGTAGCAATTATCAAGACAAACTCTAGATCTTATGCCAAGATGGGGAATGTGACTACCAAATGAATTTCACTATTTAGGATAGCCTACATGTGTGGTTCATTGGGGTCTCTACCTAGCCTTTACAAAAACTCAACAATGTCAACATGACCAATCTCAGTATCTTTAATCTGGTCTACATTTGATTCGACTATAAATGCTAGAAATACACCTTAAAACTTATACTTCATTGCTTTCTTGGTAGGGGAATCCTCTAAAATTGATCAAGTGACTACAAGGGAGAATTTCAATTCCCTATAATTAACATTTTTCATCTATCTTGGAAAATTACAAGAGCGGCAAAAATCTATACTCCTACACTAGATACAAAAACAAATTATGTACTTCAGAGAATTTTCTCCAAATTGCATAAATTTTGAAGGATTTGGGTGTAGTTCAGAGAAAATTATCTGAAAAGCACCATAGGTAGGTCTTCTTATGTATTTTATATAAAATTCTTTGGTTTGCACAAGAGTTGGGTAAAAACTTTGGGTATAAATTGGAGGATTCTATTCAGTTTGCACTATGCTTGGGTAAGTCCAGGTTGAAAATTCTTTGACCTTCATAGGTTTGGTTGGTTTGGTTCACATCAGATAAAATTATCCAAAGTGCACCAAAGGGTTGGATATGCACACTTCAAATAATTTTATCTAACATGTACATGGGAATGGGAAGGTGCAAGGGTGCACTTCAGAGAAAATTATCCAAAGTGCACCTTTGGCAAGGTTCAAAAAAAGGGGTGCACATTGGAGAATTTTATCTAAAGTGTACAAAAGCTCAAAAATGGTTGTGCATATCAAAAAATATTCTCCAAGATGCACCCTAAGAGAGATGGTTTGATTTGAGTGTTGATTAGAGAATAAAATCTAAGGATTAGATAGGGTTAGGGTTTAAAACCATTGACTAGACTAGGGTTTGAGATCATTAAAATATTGTTTTAAAAATAAACAAAATGACATGAGATGACATATAAAAGAAACAAATCTTCAAAAAGAAAACAAAATAAATAAGATCATATAGATAATGATAAAAAATTAAAAAATAATAAAAAAAGAAAACAAACTATGAATCATATATGTGACCCACAATAGAGACTATGGATGAAAATAGTTGATCACAAAAAAAGATGGAAAAGAATGCAAGTTTGCACAAAAATGATGGTGGAGTACATAGGCACAAAAATGATGAGAGAAAGATGCAGTGGTAAAAATAAAAATTATGAGGTTAAATATATATATAAAAGAGGTAATTAATATGTATTAATTACCATAGGAATGGTGGGCTTGGGTGTAGGGTCAGAGAAATTCTCCAACCTTGCACATGCAGTGGTAGAGAATTTCTCCTTTATTGCACTCTGGGGTCTAGTCTACAAAAAATTCTTTGATTTTTACCATTTGAACTTGGTGTAGTTTGAAGAATTTTCTATGAACTGCATGAGGTGAAAAACTCCCTCAAAAGATTAACTTTTTGAGGAAATACTGATGCAAGTAGGTAGTGATTAGCCTCATTTTGCATGCTTATAGTTCATGGGATATGAAATGGACAATTTTCATAGGGGTTATCCCATAAATTAAGCCTACTAAATTCAAGGATAACACTATACAAACTTGTCAGTTTTAGTATTTAGGACATTATAATTAGGTGTTTTATGTCAATTTATCCTTTATTTCATCATTTTTGATTATAAACTATCTTTTTTTTTTCCCCCATGTTAAAAACAAGTCTTATATTCACATCACTCCATTTTTTAAGGAGATATTATACCATCCATTTGACACCATACCTTTGCCTTAGTATTTTGATAAATCTTTGTGTGTGTCACTTGATTGGAAAGGGTAATGTTATGCTACTCAATCCATTTCAAGTTTTATGCCTTAGAGTCTTGAAACAAACCATTGATCATACCTTTAGAGCATGATAATGCCATTAAACTAATTGAATCATTTCATAAACTTGTTGTGCCTTGTGTTTAGGTTTCCAATTTTAAACTAATCCATGTGTGCCTTTTGGATCTTTGTATAGTGTCATTATGCCATTCAATTTTATCTCGCTTGATGTTTGTTAGAAGAAGGTGATCCAAAACTTAGAAGTTCTGGTTGATGAATATTTCAATAGCATAGAAATAACACAATAACAATGGATTCTCTGAGAAGAGACATCGTATTGCTTAACAACCACAATATATATAGGCTTATCTCTGAAAAGAGATGTTTTGTTAAATCAACAAATTGTAGATACAAAATGTATGCTTATCTCTGAGAAGAGATGTCTTGAAAAACATACGCTTATCTCTGAGAAGAGATATCTTGAAAAACATACGCTTATCTTTGAGAAGAGATGTCTGCCTTCCCCTTTCAGGTTATAATGCATTTATACATATTTTTAAAATAACCTTAGGAGATTACATGGCTCAAAGAATTAATGGGTGATGATTTAACATCCTAGCATTAAAACAATATAATGCTTGCATTAAAACAATACAACACTCGAGGACATACGTCCTAGCATTAAAAAAATACAATGCTTGAGGACATATTTGCTTGATGACAAAACTGTCACCAAAAATACAAAATTTGAGGAATTACTATCACCAAATGGTCACCTAAAATTGTTGCTCGGATCATTCCTCCCTCTTTAAAAAGCAATGGTCCCCATTGCATCAATATTCTTGGTTAGGTGGGGTAGTTGTGTCTTAATTTGATTCTCGATGCACACTTGGAAGGGGCTGTGGTTTATGGAACTATGTGGGGCTTGATTGTTCACCATTTCTATTTGACCATCAGTCTATGGATGGAAGGCTATGAACTTCTTCAGTACAGTATCTATTTTCTTCTGTTGTTGTGTTGTCAGGGCTGTGACATTGGCCCTTTTGGATTCCTGTGGCTTGACCACCATGAAAACAAATTTCTTGGTGCTAAGTAGAGAGACAGATGTGGAAGGTGGTACTTTTGGTACCCTATAGCATCGTGTTCCAAGAGTGAGAGTGATCCATCTAGTTCTTGATTCGTATATACCATGTCGATCATACATGAATGGCTGACCAAAGAGTACATCACAAACATCTAAATTGACCACATCACATAAGACCTCATCTTGGAAAGGTTGTATTGCATATGAGAGAAGATATTGGTGGGTGACACAGAGGTCTCTCCTTGGGCTCAATCATCCAATACTATATGGTTTTGGGTGAGGCTTCATGGATAGATTTAAGCTTTTCAAAACATTAGTAGAGATTAAATTCTTTTGACTTTCACTATCAAGAATGAAATGTAGAGGCTTACCTTTCACCCATAACTTAGAGTGAAATAAACTTTCCTTGTCATCTAGCATCTCATCATGTGTCTATGATGAAGCTACAATGGCTTCAGTATCAACATCTATAATTTCTTCTTCAACCTCTATGACTATAGGGTCTGTATGAGGTAGAGCAGTAGATGTTGAGGATGGTGACTCAGAAAGCAGTGATTTGATAGCTCGACATTCTTCTTTGGAGTGAGTTCCAGATTTGTGATAACCACACCACCTCTCAGTCTTTCCTTCCTTTTACTTCTAATTTTGGCCTTGTGTTTGACCTTCTTTATCACTTTTCCATTTTGAAGACTGATTCTTTATATCCATTCTTCCATGCTTCTGCTCAATATTTACTGTGAACTTGTATGCCTCACCGATGGTTTCCAAATTGAAGAGTTCCATTTCCCCCTGGATGTACCATTGTAGTCCAACACGATATTTGAGAGTTTTATGTTTCTCATTTTCTTGAATGCCCAGTCTTGTAGACAAATAATGAAAAGTGTCTATGTAATCTTGCACAAATTGGTCCTTGCCTTGGTGAAGTTGTTGCCACTGTATGTACAGATCATCATACGCACTGATGGGATAGTATTCTTCTTTTACTACTTCTATAAAATCATCCCAGGTGGGTTCCACCCCAAGGCCAATGATATCCATATTGAATCTCTTTTTGTAAACTTCCCACTAGTTTTTCATGGGCAATGATGATTTCAAAAGAGTAAAAGTGGTCTTTTCTCCATTGGTGAACTTATTTACAGAGAAGTAGGATGACAATTGATCCAACCAATTTTCCACTACATCAGCATTGATTTTGCCTTCAAATGTGGGAATATCAAAATTTACCTAAACCTTGAAGGGTGTTGGGGCACTGAAAGAAGCTCCCTCAATGAGGAGCTCGAATGTGTAGCTGTAAACCTAGAATTTCCCTTCGGAAGTGTTTAAAGAATTTGAGCAAATTTTTAGAGCATCTATGCTTATTGTTGCTAGAGGGATTCATTCACCATTTCCTTGAAAGGATCAGATGTCTCAGTGCCATCCACCATTTGAGGTCATTTGGGGCACACAAGTGGAGCGTTTGGAAGCTCTGTCACTTCCCACCCAAGTTTCATGTATCTTACCTCATCTTTGGGAACATACACTCTCAAGACAAACCATTCTGATACCACTGATCCAAAACTCAAAAGTTCTGGTTGATGAATATTTCAATAGCATAGAAGTAAAACAATAACAATGGATTCTCTGAGAAGAGACATCATATTACTTAACAAATACAATACAAATATAGGCTTATCTCTGAAAAGAGATGTTTTGTTGAATCAACAAATTGCAGATACAAAACATATGCTTATCTCTTAGAAGAGATGTCTACCTTCCCCTTTTAGGTTACAATGCATTTATACATATTTTGAAAATAACCTCAGGGGATTGTGTGGCTCGAGGAATTAATGGGTGATGATTTAACATCCCAGCATTAAAACAATACAACACTCGCATTAAAACAATACAACGCTCGTGGACATACATCCCATCATTAAAACAATACAATGCTTGAGGACATAATCGCTCAAGGGTAAAATTGTCACTGACAATACAAAATTTGGGGAATTATTGTCACTGAATGGTCACCTTGAATTGTTGCCTAGATTAGAAGGCTAGTTTTCTTAAGTTGAGTTTTTAATTAGCCCTGATAAGTTTCAATCCAAACATTGATTGATTTAGGTTTATGCATTATCTAATTTGGTCCTAGACACCGTTATTTATCTTTTAGGTTGTATAACTTCAGTTAATTTTTTACCTAAAATTGAAAACTATTTATTTTTGCCTTGGGAGAAATAACCTATCTCCAAAATCCTTTTTTGATACCTTATACCAAATTGACCAAGTTCATGTCTAAAGTCAAATGTCTAGTCTATGCCACATGCTTTAGATTTATTATATTGAATCATACCCATTTTGTTTGAAGTCTAGATTTTACGTTTGGTTTGCCAAAAGCCCTAGCACATACCTATTTTGAGCCTAGATTTTGATGTTGCGTTTGGCCAAAAGACATAACAACTTTTGTTTTCTTATATTAGACTTGTTTGGAACACTTTGAACCTAGAGTTTGACATTCTAATTTTATTTCATCCGCTTGACCTTTTTGTGTGAGACATTTAACATTAGACATATGTTAGTTTATTTTGTACCAAGTTTAGCATAAACCATTTTGGAGATACAACTCCATTCCTTTAACCAAGTTAGACTAAGTTTAAATCATTTTTTTTTTGGACATTATTTTTTAGAGTTTATATAACTCTACACCTTTGAAAAACATTTATCATTGATTTTAACATGTCTTAGTATACTCATAGTGGTATTATGTACAATCTAGGATATGGTAATATGGTCACACAAAAAGACTTTATTCAAGACCCCTATGGTGATGATGTAGTTTTTGAGACAAATCCTTATCCACATTATAAATCTCAATCGAGGGAACAAAGCCAAGATATTTTGTCCCATTATTTGGTCAACATGCCTCCATACTCAAAGTAAGACTAAGAACAAATGACACAATACCTAAATAACATACCTTTGGTTGTATAACAAGTCCAACAACAACCATAATATGTTATGATACCATCGACTTATGACCCTTAATTGTTTGATCATCACTTTTTTGTTAATAAGGACAAATTTTTAATAAGATCCATGAAGGTAGGGGCTATGTTTTCAATAGACTTCTCCCATGATAATTTTCCAAATTTAGTAAGAGTGCCTTACAACATGCCTTATAATCAAAAAATTGAACAAGTTTCTTATAGTATTCCTCAAGCTTTATTTCTAATGTTGAATCAAGACCCACATATGATTATCAAAATAAAAGGCCTCATGGAGGACCACTTCATATAGATATAGATAGCATGCCAGACCTATTTGATTTTAACATGAAATTTCATCAACATAACCATGTCAAATGTTCCTATTATTGAGGTAGCTCCTTCAACAAAAGTCTTAATTGAATTGACTAGCCAAGAAAATTAGGGTATAGAACCATTCATATGAATCACTTAATTTGGAGACATGTTCAATTCCCTAACTATTAAAGATGTGTCTTCTACTTCTATGCAAAATAATGAGCCAAATATAGTGGACAATGCACAAGTGACATCCAATCTAAACCAAAATGGTGTAAATGTACAAACAACTAGTCCACAACTAAATGTTCCCTTAGTTAACACTATGAGTGGTTCAAAAATGTAGGGGGTGGGAAATTATACCTCATAACTATAAATAACTATGTTTCATCCTCAACCAACTGCTTCTTTTAGCACACAACCATAAGAATTAAGTAGTCAAGCAACAACCAATGCCATGTCTCAATAAAACATGACAAATGTTACTCCAACACAATAAGTAAGAACTATAATTACACAACTATAGACACAGTCCAATATACCCATGCATCTAAGGTAAAACATTCTATCACCTCAATAAGGGGAAACCAATGTTCCACCTTGTTTATTAGTGACGAGTGTCCCTCTTCAATCATAGATCAATATGCCATTACAATCACAAATGATGTTTAATAAATATCATATGAGTATTGGTAATGACAAATTCAAAACCTTCACTACACATATACTTCAAAATAAGTATTCATGCAACCAAGAGGTTCTACCATTATACAAAGTGCCACAAACTCAATGACAAGGCCAAGGTTCACAAGTTCCCCTTAATCAACCAGGTTTGACTAGTCCGTAATAAGTCCCTATTCAATTGTAGCAGGCACAATACTTTAGCCTAGGCCATATCCTTCCATATAAACCATAAGTTCCCCAAAATCAGTCCCATATACCAAATCCTAACCAAAATATTATAGTGAAATGTATATAATTCCAACAATCACATCCTAATTTGTGAATGCATATTCTTGGTCATTTCCCTAACCAAACTAACCTTCTAAAATAAAGTATACCTCCACTATATGCCGGTCAAAGTAATCCACTTTTGATTTCCCATCCTCCACCTTAGACCAATGTTCCCTTTAGTTTCCTAGGCTAAGAAGTACAAAAAATGAAGGATGCAATTTACACCATCCAAGTTGGGAAACATACCAAGATTTTTAAGTTGGACAATGTGTTTTCATACCCATTCAACATAGAGTATTTGAAAATACCATTTCCTCTAGGGCACAAACCACTGAAGTTTGACAAATATGAGGGTAAAGGAGACCCCAAGGCCCATTTAATATGATTCTTTGTTGCTTATCAACCAATGGCCTACAATGAAATTTACCTCCTATTGTTGTTTCCAAGGAGTTTAGCAGGACAATCATTGGAATGGTTTCTAAAATTTTCTAAAAATTTAGAATATGATTTTGATGATCTTTTAGATAAGTTTGTGCAACATTTCTCCTAAAATATTGAACCTGATATTTTGTTGGTAGATTTGATGTAATACAAATAAAAGGATAATGAATGATTTGTAATTTATTTATAGTGATGGAGATCACTTACCATCTAATTCACCCATAGTTTACCAAACAAATAATTAGCTATTATGTTTACGAAGAATCTACATAGTTAGATATCTTACCATCTAAAATTGTAGTATGCACACACTTTTAAGGAGATCATTTACAATGGTTTGTTGATTGAAAGAGACATTATTAATAAATTGATCATCAAGCTTACCTTTTCAAATTATAACCAAACTACAAATCAAGGAAATGGATAAAACCAAAATAAAAACCAAGTCAAAGCGTAAACATCATAACCAACATAATAATTATGAAAGGTACAAACCATAAAATCATAATAATTATGTTGTTAAAAATGGAATAATTGATTCATGACATGTCCAAATGGTATACATACCATCTACTCAGCCTATGATACATATGCAAATTACTCCTACTCACTAACCTCTTCAATGAGTGTAGCCTTCACAATAACCTAGACCAATATAACAAACACATCAAACTTTGGATTTATAAACCCCTCCTCTAAGGAGAATTGTTCCTACTCATTGCATCTTTAGTGGCCTTGGAGAACCCATTGAATCCATGTTTTTAAGTTATCCATCGCTAATATGATTAGTTGGCCTATTTTAAAACACTATCCTGATGGTATTCTTTATCTAGATTGGTACAAAAAAAAGAATTTTATGAATATCAATGGGTCAATGGACATAACTATGCCACTATGTACAAATTAAATATCTTATTTAGAACATGTTGGAAAATGGAGAGATAACATTGGATAATGGAGCTTCTACATACAATCAGAGCCTCAATATTTATCAAAACCCCTTTCCACAACACATAAAACAAAAAAAATGATAAAGGCCAAAACAACAAAAAAAAGGCTAGAATAATAGTAACAACAAAGGATAAAACAATAATATCAACATCTAATATAGAACCAACAAAACCAAAAATAGAACTAACATCTACTAAATGGATTGAAACAAGGCCGAAATGATGCCAATAACTAATACACCTACCACACAATTTCACATGACTACAAAAAAGTTGTAGGCCATATTATGGGAAGTCATATTTCCACCATCTCTATCAATCTAAGACCAAGTATTAACCAAATAAGATCATTACTAATCAATCCTAACCAACCAACCTATGCTAGTGACCTTTTTTACACTTGAGACCACATACAAGCATACCAATAAGTTGGGATTACCACTTTTGGAATTCATACCAATAACTCATCATTGACTTGTGACCATGCCCAAGTGCACTGATAACTGAGACTTATTCTATCATCCCCCCCACCATCATTTATTATCAGTAATGGTCTTATATCTAATATCTAGTGTGTAATCACAACTTGGTGGTTGAATATTACCATGCTATGCCATTATCCATATACCACTTCACCCATTCAACCCACTATTATGGCTAGGAATAAGCCATATATCATTGTGAAAGAAAAGACATTTGATATTTTAAATTAATTATAGAATATGCCCACACAAATATCTATTTTAGATTTGTTACGTATGTCTACAATCCACTATAACATATTAATAGAGTTCCTTAGCTAATTTCAAGTTCCCAATGACATATCTCTAGAATGATTCTAAGCTTTGGTTGGACATTATCCCTAAGATATCAAAAAACCTTTGACCAAAGTGATATGTCATCCCTTGGCCCTCTTCATAACAATCCATTGTATAGTAAAGTTGTCATAATGTAGCATAAAATGAAATGTGTCCTCATAGATAATGGATTAGGTCTAAATATTGTGTCTCTAAAGATCATCAAACTTATCAGGTACACCATAACTGATCTTTAACTAGAAATGATCATAATCAAGGCCCATGATAATGAAGAGCAAGAATCAAAGGCACCATCAACTTGTCAATTATCATTGGGCCCTTAACCCATGATACTTTAAACCATGTGCTATACCTACATTTTTCATATAATTTGCTTTTGGGTAGACCTTGGATACATGAAATTCATGCAATCCTTTCAACATTGCATTAGTGTATCAAGTTATCCCATTCAGGTATAGAGGTCACTATACATAGAGATTTTTAGCCATATGAACATTGTAAACATTTGAAGGCTGAATATGAAAGCTATAATTACCATTTTGGCTTAAATATAGTTACCAAGAAGGAAAAAAGAAATGAAATACTTTTTGATTCCCCAGAGTCCAATTATATCTACCCAAATAACCTTGATTCATTATCCCACATGTCACCTCCTAAAATGTCAAATCATTATACCATCTCAGTTAATGGTCTAAGAGAATATTTTACCCATGATACATTCCATATTGTTAATCTTCTATAGAACCCCAAGTCCTATGGAAGACCTAAATCCAAACCACCTTTCATGAAATGGAAAAAAAGGGCAAAGGCAAACTACATAGTCCAACACCTATCATTTTCATACTAGCCATTGGCCAAGAACATGACCCACTTGCAAGTGATGAATTTTGGTTGTATAATGACAAATTGGTTCACTATTAACTAAATGCCAAGTATCCCAATCCAAAAAAAATCATGGAGAAACATACTTATGAAGAAGGAGACCTTACACTAAATCAATAGGGTCTACTTGAGCCAATTTCTACCACTTAGTTCAAAGGAACATATGGTCTTGGATTTAAATTGCCTGGGGGTGACCCCATATATCTTATTCATGTTCCAATGCCAATGAATAGAAATGATGATGTTAATATAAAAGTAGAGTCTGATCATAACCCTTTTGATGACCTAGTTAATACTAATTTATTTGATACCAATGATATTTGTACCCTTCAATCAGTCATTTGTGGCTTCCTTTATATCATCCTCAATTTATAGATAAGGACCAACAAGAATCCATAATGCCTATAGAAGATGTTTAAAAATGATGAGGCTTTCTACAATTTTCTAGGCCTAAGGGATAATGTTTTATAGGGAGACCACAAACAAGGGTTCTCAATAAAATTGGATCCTACAACCTATTTTAGATAATGGGTGAACACCCTTAGCGATAAACAAATGAATAAAACATTGAAGTCCCAAAGTGAAAACCTCTTTTAGGAGATTTTGGACTAGGGTAAAAGTAAAGAGAAATGCTGGTCTAGTGGTGAAAACCTATTTCAAGCACCATTAGATGGGAGTGTTCAACCTTCCTAAAATATAGCTTAAGAGACCACTAATGAAAAACTTACCTATGGGTTTGAGTTTAATTTTGAAGAATAACAAGATTTTGATCAAATCATTCAAGAGTTTCCAATAATATTTGTCACATGACCATCCCTACCATTAGGAGATTCTGATTCCTTGTACCTCAAAGAACTTGAAGAACCAGACCAAATATAAGACTATACCATTGTAAGAAAATTTAACTCTTTGATAACTATTCAATAAGATGGTTTAACTCTTATTGTGCAGGATACTACAAAAATCAACATCATGACTCTCGATAACCCGAAATGGATCAAATTAGGTGTGTCCCTCACTGAGGAAGAACATGAAGTATTTACAACCCTTTTGAGGGAATTTTTTGACATATTTTATTGTGCCTATTCTATTATACCTAATTTGGATCCCACTTTGGTTATACACCACCTTGTGGTACTCCTGATGCTAATCTTGTGAAACAAAGATTATCTAAAATGCATCCTTGCATTGCTATATTAGTGAAAAAAGAGTTAGAAAAAATATTAGAATTGAGATTTATTTAATCAATTGAATACTTAGAGTAGATCTTGAATGTTATACTAGTTAGTTAAAAGCCAAACAGAATTAGAATCTACATTGAATTCAGATATATAAATAAAGCCTTCCCTAAGGATGGCTTTCTTCTACCAAACATTGACATGATTATTGATTCCACAACTGTTTATGAAATGCTTTCACTAATAGATGGATTCTCAAGATATAACTAGATTTAAATTACACCAAAAGACCAACATAAAATAACATTCACCACTTTATTGGGAATGTTCTATTATCAATTTATGCCATTTGGCCTCTAAAATGTTGGGGCTATATACCAAATATCCATGACTATCATATTTCATGATATGATGTATGACAAAGTTGTAGACTACATTAATGACATATTAGGGAAATCAAAGACCAAAGCTAATCATCGAGCTACACTAAAGAGAATATTTGAGAGACTATGTGAATACAAGGTCAGGCTCAATCCTAAGAAGTGTGTTTTTGGGTTTACTTTAGGAAAATTGATGTCTCATTATGTCTCACCAAGGCATTAAAGTTGATCTAGCCAAAGTACAAGCCATTATAGAGATGACACCACCAACTAATTTAAAGTATATTTACAATGTATAGGTCAAGATTCAGTCTATCAGACACTTCATATCTTAGTTGGCTAACAAGTGCCATCTCTTTACACACTTTTTGAAGAAAGGTGTCACATTTCATTGGGATGATGAATGCCAGACAACTTTTTTAGAAATTGAAGGACTATCTTACCAATCCACTTATTTTATTAACACCAATGCTAGTAAATTTATTCTTACTATATCTATTTGCAATAGATAAATCCTTGGGGGCACTTATATCTCAACATGAAGATAATGTAAAGTAGTATGACATTTACTATCTAAGCCATACACTGGTCACATATAAGCCTAATTATATACCCATTAAAAAATACTATTTAACTATGGTCTTTGTATTCTAGAAACTATGACATTACATGTTAAATAACAAGACCATGGTTATTTCAAAAGTATATCCACTTAAGTATCTACTATCTAAAACAATATTACAAGGCTGCATGGTAGAATGGATCATGTTATTAAGTGAATTTGAGATAGACTACACCAACTACAAGGCCATCAAGGGACAAGTACTTACAGATCAACTTGCTAAAGCTTCCCTTATAGATATAGAACTGCTAACATTCCAATTCCTAGATGAGTCCATTATGGCCATGATTAAAATACCTATTGAGAAGTAACACTTGAAGTTGTATTTTGATGGATCATTCATAATACATGGGTTGGGTGCAAGGATTATTGTTTATTACACCATAGGGGGATCTTATCCCTAAATCATTCTAAATCAGCTTTCCTTATACCAATAACATGGTCAAATATGAAGAACTCATCATAGGGATTCATCAATAAGTATAATGTAATGCTTAACATCTAAAGGTTTATGGTTATTTTTAGTTAATCATCAATTAAATTACATACCACTTTCATACCAAGGATGACAAGCTGGTACCTTAAAAGGCTATGGTTGACACTCTCAAAAAATAGATTGATGACATACATTTTGAACACAGTCCAAGGGCCAATAACAAAACAACAAATTCCATAGCTACCATTGGATCTTTGATTCCTCATAAAGACATAACAAAAGAATACCAATTCCTTAGTGAAAATCTTCTAGTGCCATCTAATGAACCTTAAACCATCATAATGATTTGTGATACTATTGTTCCCTCTCTATATGGTATTCTAACATATATGCCTATCTTCATGACCACAATATGCCACCATACCTATCTCATAAAAAATATAGGGAATTTATCGACCATGCCGTAAATTATATCTTACTTAGACCAACCCTTTACCACCATAATTTTGATGGAACTCTACTTCATTATTTAGCTTTAATAGAATACACATTAGAATTATGGGAAGTTCACAAAGGAGTATGTGGAGCCGACATAAGTGGGGCCATCCTAGCAAAAAATCTCTTGCACATCAGGTACTATTGGCCAATGATATATGCAAATGCAATTATATATGTTAAAAAGTGTGACAAATGTCAATGGTATTCTAATATAATTCATGCCCCAGCCAAGACTCTAAAACTAATGCTTACACCATGGCTATTTGATACTTGGGGCCTCAATCTCATTGGGAAGATAAACCCCACCTCATTTGATGGCCACAAAAAGTCCTAACTGCTACCAAATATTTCACTAAGTGGGTTAAAGCTATACCCCTCACATAACTGGAAAGCACATTTTCAAATTCATGTTTAACCATCTCATTTGCCACTATGGTATCCCATCTGCTATTATATCTAATAATGGTGGATCATTCAAGAATAAGGATGCAAAATTATTATGTATTGAGTACAAAATTACTAAACATTTTTCCATGGCATATTACCCATAAGGTAATGGCCAAGCAGAAGTATCTAAGAAAACTATTATTGACATACTTAAGAAGATTGTCAATTTTTTTGATCATGATTGACACTTCCAAATATTCCATGCCCTTTGAGCATATTACACCAATGACCATACTCTAATAGGCACCACTCCATATTCACCTATTTACAACACTGAGGCCATTCTTCCCATTAAGGTCGAGTTACCTTATTTATGCATCTCTTTGAATCATGTCCTAGATGATTAAGACTATTGAGTAGCTCACTTGTAAGAGCTAGAGTTACTTGATGAGAAATTCATGGCCATAGTTAACAACCTTCAAGCATACCATAACTAACTCCATGGCCACTATAATCGACATGTTATACACATAGAATTTGAGCTTTGTGATCTTATTCTTAAATAAAACCAATAGAATAGCATGGCTAATAAGAAACATAAAGTCAAGTTCAAACCTAAATAGATAGGCCCTTTCATCATTATTGTAAATTATGGCATTGGAGCGTATTGGCTCACTACACCAGACAAGGATGAACTTGATGAGATAATGAACATTATAGACCTCAAGCATTACTTCACTTGAGAGATCCGGTGTATTATCTATGAAGCCTATTTTTATTGTACCATAATATTGACATTCTTGTTTTTACCATACCATTCCATCACTTTACCATTCTACCATGTGTCATTTTATCATACCTTTTCTATCGACCAAGTTGTTTTCACCCTCCATACCCAACCTATTTGACCTTAGTTTTATTCTATTAGTTCTATGACCATTTTCAACATGAAGATTTAGATCAAGTTTCAGTAGTTATTTTAGTATTATAGATATAGGCCATATTTTAGAGTAGTATGATATTGGTTTGGTAGTTACATCCTTCATTTCTTATTTAATTCTATTCCACATGGCCCTAATTATAACCACCTTTGGGCAAATCAATGTTCCACAATTGTGCTACTAATTATAACCTCCTATGGGCAAATTAATATCATTGACCTATGTAATTGTTTCTTAATTATAACTTCCAATGGGAAAATTAAGGGCAACACTTGTTTATCATGTCTTGAAATACCACCTCACCATGCCTTTGTCATACTGTGCCATTTACCTACTTTACTTATTTTGTTTGAATTGGCTACTACCTAGTCAGATTCCTCTACTATAAGGTAGAACTATAGTGACTTGAGGCCCCATCCTAGGATTACGTATGTAGTTCTTGATTCATGTTGAGGTTAGCTCAGTCACCCCTTTGCCATGCACTCACCATTTTATGGATAATTTTATTTTGAATCCTCTCATTATTTTATGATCTTAGACCATTTTATATCTTGTCATTATATATCAAGTTGAGATACTCCAAAAACTACAAAAACATTTGAAATTGATTTAGAAAATCCTAAACATTAACCACTTGTTTTCCTTAAGGATTATGGGAACCCTAGCTATATCATAAGCAACCACTTGTCATTTAGTTTTCTCATCTTTATTGGCCTCATATCCCACACTCTTGCCATTTTACGAGTCCACTCTTATTTTCCTTTATAACATAATCATGTTTTCTTTCTCATCATTATATTCTATCACATTTATTGGGAGAACTACATTTGGCCTAATTTGTTTTGGATATTACGTCCATAGAACTATATAGGTAATTTCTACTTGCCTAGTGCATCTGGAGACAACTCGGCCACCCCCTTCCTTTTCTTCTATTCCCCCATCTTGTTTGTTTTTTTGGTTGTCTTTTATTATCTATGGGAAATGTTCATTATCTTGTTTGTGTCATGTTGTTCATACTAACATTATGATTAACTATTGTTTATTTTTTTCTTTTTTTTCTTGGTGTTTTTTGTTTATTTGTTTGCTTTCTTATTTTCTTTGATTCAGTCTGTGTGCATTCATTGGGTGATTCCTTTCACATTATTCTTAAATCTATCCATATTTATACATCTAAATTGTCATCATGGTTTTTATCATCAATGCATGGTTTTCTATTGAGTATTAGATTACGTGTCAATTCTTATGTATATTTTAACCAAGTTATCAGGGTGTTCTATGATGATGCCTACCATTACATGCTATAGTAAAAGTCATCTTGGAGAGTCTACACATCAATGAGCTAATGATATATCTCCTTGGTACCTAATTTTTTTTATCCAATCCAAATCATTCTCACATATAGAGTAATTAACTAATGGAATAATTTTAACCCTTGCTAGTTTGGATGAGAATTTCCCTCCTAGAAGGTTGCCTAAATTCATCTTTCTTCTCTGTATCACTCTAACATCATATTCTATATCATATTTTACACTATTGGGGTACAGTTATTATAAATGCCTTTGGAAAAATCATTGTAAACTATCCCACTTGCATTACCAATGATTTTAACTACCTTTGGGCAAATCATTATGTTTCCATCTATGAAGGTTAATGATTATAACCACCTTTGGGAAAATTATTATCTTTATTACACTCAATTGGGGCAAATTTTCATTATGATAATGCTTATAACCACTTTTGGGCAAACCATTATCTCTATCCTCTCAACTGGGGCATGTTTTTATCTTGCCAATTATTATAACCACCTTTAGGTAACTCAATACCTTTTTTGTTCCACCTATACCAATGATTATAAACTCATGTAGGCAAATCATCCTATTTGTTTTCCTAATTAAGGAATCTCTATATGACACTGATTAAAACCACCTATGGGCAAATTAATCTTTTCCACCCAATTTCATATTTTTGGTCCCATCATTTCCTTCTTTTGAGGGATCAGTCTCTAACCCTTTTGCTGACTACTCCCTTGAGGGGGAACCTAAAATTTATCCATTTCCATTGAAGTCATAGGCATACAAGACCTTTTCATTCTTTGAGAAAATGTTATTATGCCTATAAATTATAATACCTTCCCAAATAGGGGCAAACTATAGACACCTAAAACATGATATAATTGGCTTTAGACTAGACTTCAGATCGATTCTTACCATCTATTACAAATTAAGCCTAGGAATCACTAAACATCCCAAAAAATTTTGTGCATAATTTATCAAAGCTTATAATGATGTTAAATCATCCCTGATTGGGGTATCCTATCGTATACAATAATAAACTCTCATGGATTCATCCCTAGTCATCTTGCAACATCACAATAATCAATTTGGCCTATGGACCTATTAAGTGGGGCACATGAACAAATATTAAATCTTGAAAGAGAAATGGATAATCAAAATTAATTAACAAGATAAACTAAATTAAATTCTTAGTTGAATTATCTATGTGCAATTAATGAATAACTAAAAAAGGAAATTTAAAAATGCAAATATCTTAGCCTTTGATCATGACCTTTGTGATTTGTCAAGTTCTTTAGAAATATCTTAAAATATCTCATTTTGGAGACCATGCCTATTTATTTAAAATCATGATTATTGACAACTGTTAAATCTACTAGGGTTAGTCTTGACTCACTTAGGTTAGGTTTGAACCTATTCCATGTTTAAACTATACCTTGACTCACCTTGGGCTGGGGTTAGTTCCTAAACCTATAAATACAATGCCTTGCCTATTGAATTTTAAGCTATTTTAGTGAAAATTTATCATGCACAAATGACTTCAAAGCTTTGAGAATATTAGTGTTATAATTTAAAAATACCTAGCAAGTAAGGTTGTAATGCCAAAATCTTGAGCCAAGCTATATAAAACCATATTAAAGCCAATCATGCCAAGGAGAGAAAGATTTACACAATCTCCATTACCAAAGATTTTTTGAAGCACAAGCTTAGTAAGCCACTCAATAATGCATTTTTAACTCCCAAGGAAGGTAAATCATTTATTGTCTTTTGCATTTTAGTTTTTCTTTTATTTATCTTTTATTACTAAGCTCACCTCTAAGATCTAGGCTTAGATTGTAAGTGTTAGTATATTTATTGAAGTTTTTATTACTTGAAATAACATATTAGTAACCTCACTTATTGGATTCCTATGATCACACTCTATGTTCTAGGACTTACAAAAAATATATTATCTATTAATTAGCTACTTGAACACAACCTCATGGTTGAATCTGATCATCAAAATGGTCAAATTTTTTGCCATATCAAATAAAATTATAGGTATTTCAAATTTATTTTCAAGGATTCCAAAATTGGTAAAATATTTCAATTTTATTTTATTCAAAATAATCATCAATCCATTATGGTCAAAGATATAAAAGTAGTCAATTTATGGCACACAAGATATGGTCATCTGAGTTATGGTTATTTAGTTGAATTGAGAAAATAAGATATGGTTCATGGTCTTCATAAACTCAACTAATATTCTAACATATGGGTTGATTGATTAGTTGTAAAATAAAGAAGAGCTCCCTTTGTAAATATTGAATATATATCACTTGGTAAGTTGGACTTAGTGCACACTAATCTATGTAGACATTTCGATTTCAGTATCAAAGGGTATAAATAATTTCAACTTTTTTTATGATTACTCATGGAAAATGTGGGTATATTTATTGAAGACTAAAAATAAAGATTTTAAAGTCTTCAAAGAATTCATGGAAGTATTTGAAAATTAAACTATTAGGAAAATCAAGACCCTCCACTCAGTTCATGGGGGGAATACACAAATAAAGAATTATTAGTGTATCTTAGTGCAAATAGATTCAGTTAGAAATTGATAACTTCATATTCACCTTGGTAGAATGGAATTACAAAGTGACATAATAAAGTCATTATGGAAATTTTTTGTAGCATGGTTAAGGACAAAAATTTTCCTAATACATATTGGGTAGAATATTGTCACACTATAGTCTACTTGTTGAATAGGTCACCTACCAAAGCTCTTGATGGAATCACACCATATGAAGCTTGGAAAGGGAATAAACCAAAGGTTATTCACCTTTGATTTTTTGGTTTCAAGGCATACATTCATGTTCCTAATAATAATAGGAATAAGTTGGATAACAAAAAAAAGAATGTATTTTTCTAGGATATAGGTTCCTTGATCTAGAAATAAAGAAGGTACTAATCAACATAGATGTAGTGTTTGATGAAAAAAGCAAAATCAATACACCTTATACATAGGAAAATGATATAGGTAAAAGTATTGTAATTTTTTTAGATAGTGATTGTGAAAGACAAAAGTAAGATAGTAAAATAGGACCTCCAACACCACCACCTATAGCTCAGCATATGCCCAAGTGGTATACAAGTACTCTATGAGATGCTAATTTTAATGGAGTACCATATACATCTATTTCAAGACTGAGGAATCAAAGCATGGATTGAGAAGAGGTTAATATGG
Organism: Torreya grandis; assembly: GCA_037957365.1. Taxonomy (NCBI): domain Eukaryota; kingdom Viridiplantae; phylum Streptophyta; class Pinopsida; order Cupressales; family Taxaceae; genus Torreya; species Torreya grandis. The sequence goes on from JARHVA010000337.1 coordinate 1,980,958, forward strand.
CCCTTAATAGTTTTTAAAAAAAAAACTATGATCCCTCAATAGTAATATAAGCCCTATAGTCAAAACACTGTACAAATATGACATGGACATAGAATATCAGTAATTGATGAAGAATAACACTTGGAAGCTTGTTGATCTTCCACTAGGGAAGAAGCCTATAAGATAAAAATGGGTATTCATTACTAAGTAAAAAACATATGGAAGTATTGATAATTACAAGGAAAGAATTTTTGTAAAAGGGTATACTCAAAAAGAAGACATTGACTATGAGGAGACTTTTACTCCCATGGCTAAGATAAAGACTATCATAATGGTTTTTTATATGGTTGCATAGTTTGGATGGAAAGTCCATAAAATGGATGTAAAAAGAGTATTTCTCATTAAAGAATTTAAATATGAAGTCTACATGACTCAACCTAAAGGATTTTTGGAAAATGATCTAGAATAAAAGGTGTGTAGGCTTATCAAGTCTCTCTATGGGCTAAAATAGGCTCCATGATCCTAGTACATCAAGATTGATGAGCATGTTATACAACATGGATTTAATAAGAGTCCATATGATCCTAACCTAGACCTCAAATAACATGGGGGGAGGTTGTTATAGTGATTTTTTATGTTAATAATATATCTATCATTGTAAACATAGTTAAGATGATTGATGCGACTAAGAATGATCTCAAGTGATTGTTCGACATGATAAATCTTGGGATGATACACTATTGTATTTATTTGGAGGTATGGTAGAAGGACCATCACATTTTTATTTAATAGATGAAGTATACCAAGAAATTTCTCAATAAATTTAATATGATGGACTACAGTACTATTAAAACACCTATGGAAACAAGACTTCAGTTGTCTTATATAGATCCATCATTAGAAGTAAATACAAATATCTATTTGTAGTTGATTGGGAGTCTTATTTACTTAACATATACTAGGCTAGATATTAGTTATGGTGTCAAATATCTTTCTCAGTTTATGTAGGAATCAAAGGTGACAAATGATAAAGCATGAAAGTGGGTATTGAGATACATCAAAGGCACAATTGAGTATGGCCTAGAATACAAGAATAATTTTAAGTTCTTGATAAGATACATTGATGCATATCATGTAGCTTCTATTGATGATAAGAAATCCACTTTGGATTTGTGTTCTTTCTAGGATTTGGTCCAATTTCATGGGAAAGTAAGAAGTAAAATTATGTTTATATATCTTTCATAAAGGTATAATATCACATTGTAGCAGGACATATATATGAAATGATATGGACACGTCACATTATTTTAGGACTTGGAGTTCTATAGACTCTACCTATAGTTATGTATTATGATAATTAGGGTATTATAAATGTTGTTTTAAATCTAATGTTTCATGAAATAACCAAACACGTATAGGTTCAAATTCATTTCATATGCAAACATGTTCAACAACACAACATATAGCTCTAGTATTGCCCCACTCAGGATCAATGCAAAAATGTCTTCATGAAGTTGCTTGCATGTGATAAGTTTGAGGTATTAAGAAATTATCACTTTTTATCTTAAGGCTATGATAAATTAAGGGGGGTAATGTTAGAATAATTAATTTATCCTAGCCTATATGTAATAAATGTCACATCATGTAGTTACACCTTTTATTGACATGTGGCATAGGTTTGTTAAGTGTGTTATTTCCTACGTGTGTTTATTTTCATTATGAGTGTTAATCCCCTATAGATTAGGAGATTTAATCTCACTTATTGATGTATAAATAAACACCTCTTTTAGTGATTTATCTAATACAATTTCTTTCCATATTTAATTGTTTAAAGTATTCATAACAACTTCATGAAAGCTCACTATGCAAGGTTATCAACTTATAGTTGAGTTTGAGGAGTCCTAACAAGCTTAAAGGAAGGTGTGAGGATTTTTTAGAGAGTTTTTACACTATAATAGAGGATTAGGTCAATCATGAGAATCCCCATGCACCTAATCAACTATCAAGAAAGTTTTTAAGTTTAAAGGTGAACTATGAGGTCATTTATAGACCTATAAAGAAGGGGTAGAGTCAAAGAAAGTTACACCAACCCTAAAGACCTTTGGATAATTTTATATATTGGAAACATGGTTTATAAGATTTTAAAATAGTTTGGGTAATGATCTAATTCTCTACAATGAGGTTCCATCCAGGTTTCAAATCATTTCTAATAAGGCTATAAGTTCTCCATATTCTTAAGAAATATGTTTAGTTCTAAGTGATGATGGGGAATTTGTTAAAAACTTGATTATTAAGGGTTCTAAAGCCTACATAGAGAGGGAGTAGAGTCATAGTGGTGAATGAATACTACCAAGTATGACCTTCTACAAGAGAAGATAAAAATGAAAAAGAATATCTCAAGCTACAATTTAGTTGATATGTTGATATGCTTGTGTGATTTTGATGTTTAGGTGATATACATCTATGATAGAATCCATTATTCCTCTTGTATGTACTTTGTTCTTCACCTTGATATTAGGAGGTTGAGTTTATACATGTTATATTTTGTGTCAAAATTATTATATTAGTGAATTATTATGGAAACTATCTGATTGTGTCTAATATAAGGCCTTTCAGTTATCCCTTCAAGTCTTAAGCATGAATCTTAACCTCTATATAAAATAGTGATGTATGAAGAACTTAGTTTGAAGAGTGTGTGAGAAAATTTTATTCCACATTGAGTCATATAATGATATCAATAATCTGGTATAAGAAGCATAACATTATTAGTGCATCACCTTTATTAGATATTAGGTTTCATTTATGTTATTTTTCTCTCTTTTCCTTGTAATTTTTAGTATTTTAGTGTTAGTTTTAGGTTATTCATCAAGGGAGATAACCCTTTCTATACATTCACTCCAACCACAATTTCCCCATAACCTTAGAGTTCTCCCATTGTGTTAATTAAGTGAAGAGGCCTACACCACCTCCTCAAATGGTGTAACTCAAAGTGACAATAGGAACATGTCTAAGTAGATATGGCATTAAATCACTAAAAATATGATCACACCAAGTCCTAAGATGTTTGATGTAGATCATGGAAACTTCTACTTAGTAATAATACAAGCTCAATAAGCAATCAAACACACACATAAGAGCACTCAAAAATCAAATCAAGAGATAAATGCCCAAAGAAACCACAAACAAGGGGCATGTTCAAATGTTACACAATCAAAGGGACATGAATAAGTCAAATGTCCACAAATTAAGAAATGACATATTCAAATGTCAACATACAACAAGTAGTGTCATATTCAAATGTTAAAACAAGTAAGACAATAGCAATGCAAGACACTTAAGGAAGTACATACATGAAATCATAATAAACTAGCATAACATAACATTCTAGTCCCTAGATATATGTGTTAGTAAAAAAATGTCAAGTACATAGCATATCAAGTACACTTTGAAAGATATAAGTATGGATAAATGCAAGTATGAGGACATAAGATCAAACATGATAATGCAAAATTACCATATAATGATATAACTTTGATGTATCATGATCATAGAGGTGGATGTCCCCTATGTCTTGGTGACATGAGTAGAGGGAAATCCAAAGATCCAAAATTGCATAGATCATGTATTGGTGTATGCCTAAATCATACTCAAAATATGTGTGAAACATGTGTATATAATAAATATTGGTATTCTATCTACCAACATGGAACCAAAAACATATATGCCAAAGAGATAATAAGATATGTAAATGTTGAACATATTTTTTAGACTTTTATTTTTATTTTAAATATTACTAGTATATGTGAAAGGAAAACACTATCCTATGATTGTATCTAAAGGATGATCATAGATATATCCCCATTGTGAACTTAGTGTAATAAATTGGTGACACTATTAAGGAGAATGTATAGGTAAAATATGTTGGGCCCATTATTTTAGTAAGTATAGGATTCATGATAGCATAATGTCCACATTAGTGCAAGGCATCATTTTATATGATGATGACTTTTTGGCATCTTGGCACCAGCTAGAGGGATCTACACATACCTTGCACCAGCTAGTAGACAACTAACCAATTATAATATTCCCAAGGCATCTTTTAGGTTGGGTGATATGTGGTAACTATATCATGAAGATTTCAAGGTGATGAAGCTAATGGAAATGATCATAAAGGCTCCAACTCAATTCCTGATGTGTGTATTCAACCCTAGTAGAGACGTTCTTATAGAACTATAAAAGGATCTTAAACAAGTGAATCAAGGGATGAGAACTTAGTGTCAAAAATCTCTAGAGAATTAAAATTGGTTTTATATGCATTATAATGATTTCCATTATACTTATGACTAGTTTGGACACCATAAAGGATCCATTTGTATATGCCCAAGCTTGCTTGTGAGCCTTTAACCCATTAAGTAGTATACAATTGAGCATATCTACTATATGAATTCTATATTTATTAATATTTGGTTAATGGTGATGAATTTTTGAAGTAAACATGATGGTTCTAGTTTATGCATCTTTCATATTGCTAAATGAACTATGTATAGTAGATGTATTATTATAGTTTAAGATTAAATATGTAAAGAATGGTTATGCATGCTTATGGATTAAGTCATTAATGACATCCCTATAAATATTAATGACATCAATGGAAAATTGTATAATGACTAAGTATATAAATTCCATACACCAAATTTTTTACCCCTATTAAGAAGTGCGAGCCTAATATGAAAACTTTAACTAAAATCATCCCCTTGACCCTTCAATAACTGATATGATGCCATGCTATAGTTAAATAAGTGCTTCACCCTTATGACTCTAGGACTAATCCACTAAAAGGATTGTACCTACATACCACTAAGTGTAGTCCATGAAAGTATTACACCTACGGAGCTATTAAAAGCCTTCTTCCAAATGAAAAAAACCCTATTATTAATGTCTTACACCATGGCATAACTAGTCCAACGTGGGCCCTAGTTCCTTCTCAACTGTGTTTTAGGTGAGTGCATAAAGCTTGTACCTTATGTGAATTGATGTTGATGTAGTCGAATGTAAAATGTTGAGCATAGAAGAGATATCCCATGTTTTCACCTAAGTGTATTAAGTCTAAAATAGACTAAGACACCTTTATACACCTTTTTCTAAACATTTTGTATATGTTATTGGGACACATGTTGAATTTTGTTATTGTAATGGTGAAACATAATGATGTACTGACTCTCCCTTGAAAACATTGAGTGTTGGATGTAAAAAATGGAAGATAGATTTGCACTGAAGAATCTAACTTGTAGGGGACAAAAGCCCAAAAGTGGGTTTAAAACAACCTATATGATGCTCTATATGAGGTATTTCTCTAAGAATGTGTATCAATGGTTAGCTACATATTCAACCCACTAAAGGAATATAAATACATAATGATATGAGTGGATTAATGAGTGAATAGAGAGTTTTGAGACATTGGATTCCACTTATACTAGAGTAGTAGATAAATAGTGGTAAGGAACATGAAAAAAATACATACTTGAGTTCATAGTCTCGACATACTCATGCCCTAAGGAATTAGAGTAACAATTTTTATGTGACCCTTGAGGCATGTTTGTGAAGGAATTCAATGTAGAGCTTAAAAATCTAATGGTGGATTATGGCTTTAAAAATTTAGGGATGGAAGGCTAAAGTCCTTTCGTGTATGAGCAATGTAGAAGGGGAAATGGGGTTGTGCAGGTGAAGCATAATGGAAGGGGATGAGAAAATTGACATCTGAGAGCTTATGAGATAGACTTATAATAAGAGATGACACAAAATGATGGAGGATATGAAACTTGTAAGTGTTGAGAGAACCCATATTAAGAAGGAAGGGCATGGGGAGGGATTTCTTGAAGTACAATAGCATGAGGATGAGAGATATAATAAAGTGATGGATTGATCTCAACACTTGATAGGTGTAGAATTTATTGGGCCCTACAAAATTTAGTGATATAAGATACACTTGATGTGCTTACCCCCTTTGAGCCTATAGTCCATGCTCACATGTTGGATCCCCCACTTAAAGAAAGAATAAAAGTGATAGTTGACCCTGTTATTGACATAGATTTTGGATGTTTTGCAGACTTGGAGTGAAACTTTGTTATTGAATAAATTATTCCATATAAGGAGGTGAGCACAACAACCTCTAGACTAGTAGGCACTAGCTTACCATAATATAATGTAAACATAAGCATACCAACTTAGCTAATGTAAATAATGTAGAGTGGGAAATATATTATAGGAAGTGATCCAATGCCATAATCAAGTAGCATAGTGCCATCAACATTAATGGTACCAATAGTGATGATGGGACTAGAACCTAACCTAGTGGTTAAAGACATTAACAGACCACCACCAAGATAAATGTCAGGGAGACAAGTTCCTTAGATCCTAGCTATCCACCCAAAATAGATCTAATAAGAAATGACCATGTACTTTCTAGAGTATCATGACATGGAGCATGTCTTAGAGCATGTGTTGAAATGTGAACTATAGTGGCATGTATAGGGAATAACCCAATCAGAGCACAAGGCAACCCGATTTATGACCACTCTACTTGATCATGCCCATACCTAGTACAACAAATTTGATCCTAATAAGGCTATGGTTAATTATGATATCTTAAAGGAGGCATTCCTTAAGGAATTTCACATTCTAGAGTTTGAAAAACAAAGCATCACTGTACTAAAAAAGATTACCCAATGACTCTAAAAAAGTGTGCATTTATATAATAAAAGGTTCAAGACTCTCCTATCAAATCTCCCATTTGATATTCACCCTTCCCAACATGCATAGTGGTTCATTTGAGGGTTTTTAGTGCCATTTCAAAAAATATTTTCCATGAATACTTTTATTTATCCTCATGAAGTGCTTGAAGTCATGCTCAGAGCCAAGGTAGTCAAAAGTATAAATACCAAGATCAACCCATTTATGGAGGCATAGATTACATATATGGCCTCCCAATTCTAAAATCTTACCACTATCTCATTGCAAGATACTCAAAGTGGATTATGGTATACCAAATGTGAAGTGGAAGGCCATAATAAGAATAACTACCCATGAAGGAATGTGCACACCTTAATTCTAATCTTTGAGGTTTATCAAGAGGTGTATGATGTTTGTAATTACACTTTTTTACAACATGTTAACTAGGTCAACATAACAATCTATTGTCAATTGTGTGATGCCTACACCCATACCACTGTTGATTACCAATTTATTGATGAAATGCATAAGAACATGGAAAGAGGTGTATGACAGGCCACCATAGCAATTAGAGGGTATAATAACCAAGGAAATGAAAGTTATGGTTGGTAGAATATAAGATTTGGGATGTAATGAGGTGTTAGAGGGCATGGTGGTGGAAGATTCCCATCGCACTCATGTTATAAGTGTGGCTTCATAGAACATTATCAACATTACTATCCCACACATCCTATGTGTGAGTATTGTTAAGGGTCCCATAAGTTTGAGGAGTGCCCTAAACTATATAAAAATTTTCCCCAAGGTAGGCCTAACATAGACAAAGGCACATGAATGATTAGATGTGAGTGAAAAAGGGGGAAATGGACTCAAAAGGCACAACTAACCTATGTAGAGATTATTAAGGTGTAGGAGACTAATCACAATAGATTTACCACTTAGCTTCTAGTTGCACCTATTTTAGTAAATTTTAGATAATATTTTGAGAAAGGAATAATAAGAAACTAAATATGGGTATGGTTGAAAAACTTATTTTATTATTCACACATTGAATCAGATGATTTTGAAGAGCTCCTCTTTATCTTGGGAAGATGACCTAAAAATAAGACAACACTACAGCAAATGGCTGGTTAGATAGATAAAATGGGTGGATTACCTAGCACTAGCTAGATCCCAAAACCAAGAGCTTCTTCAGGGAATGTCAATCCACACATTTTAAATAATTAAGTTCATAAAACAAAATATAAAGTATTTTCATCAATAATCAAAAGCTACTAAAATTGAATACAAGAAATGTTTGCTAAATAAATAGATCAAAAATGACTAAGATAGTAATAAGCAAGTTAATACTAATGAAAAATAGGTCAAATGTGATTTAGAAAATAGGTTGGGGGTCTGTGATTAGGAAAATGAAAAGAAAATTAGATTTTGTTTAGGATAAGTGAGTGAAAATAACTTATTATTATTTCTTACCATAGTGACCATTGATGGTTAGTGTGATTGTCAATAGTTAAGGTGACCATCGATGGTTGAGGCAACTATTAATGGTTAGATAGATCTTTTATGGTCAGGGTGACCATTAGTGGTTACTATGTGTTGGGTTTGGGTTGATAAAAGTTTGATTAATGGGATCATAGAAGGTAATTCTAGGAGATGGGTTTAGGTTGGGTTGATTGCAAAATATAAACAAAGTAATTGAATAATTAAAATAGATACTTAGCTTGTCAAAGGTTAGTTAATGATTGATTGAGGTGGTTGAATTATTTATGGAGTATCGTATGAATTTATCAAAGTAATGGTACTTATTTTTCAACCAAGGAGTGATAACAAGTTGGCTCTTTGTCATGATGGCTGGAAAACTAGATTACTAAAAGAACACTTGAAAAATAAGCTCTGGATGCAAAAGCTCTTGATAGTTTTGGATGGATCCCTTTTCACCTCTTGATCCTCTCTTCTTATAGGTAAGGAAGGAGAGGTGAAATAAGATGTTAACAAGGAATCCAACTTGTTGTCTAATTTTAACTTTGTCATACATGGTCTCACATGTAAATTAGACATTCTAATTATAGAAAAACAAGTTAGAATTGAAGGGGAGTTAAAGTGGTTCAGATGGTGGAACCTAACTATCGATAGTTAGCATGACCATCAATATTTAGGATAACCATCGACTATCAAGGGCTAAGGTGAAGTTAGTATAAAAGGTGGGTTTAACTAGTAGGCTAAATTGACTAGCGCTAGGTCTAGTTTGGAGTTGAACAGTCTAGGCTTGGCCCAAAAGGGTCTTGAGGTGGTCTAGGGGAGTTGTAAGAAAATTTCAATATCTAGGATTACACATCAATTAGGTTATCATAGTTATTAAAAATAAAGGTTAGTTCTAGAAGGACAAGTGATAAGTGGACTACATAATTGAATTTAGGCATGGTAGTTGGGTGCACTTGTAAATACAAGTCTACTAGGTGATGTCAGTGTTTCCATGGGTATCTAAAGTAGGAAGTAATCCTAGGAAAAAAAAACTATTTAGGTAAATTTCATTTGTGGTGTGCTAAGAAATTTTGGGTAAATATGCTTGATGGTGGAAGGGTAAAACATTTACCAATATCTTGATCATCAATGGTCAAGGGGCCTGGGGTCGACCATCAGTAGTCACCTTGACCAAGTTGAAATCCTAAAAGTTTAGAGATCAAAAGAAAAAACGTAAGTCTTTTGGACTCATTTAATTTTTTTGACTAATGAGTGCTTGTTATTTATCATATTAGGTAAATTTATGGATAGTGATTACTGAGGTGGATGAGCAGATTACATGGACCAATAAGGATGTAGGGTGTGCATGGATGTGGATGAGGATGGCCAGTGGGTCCTTAAATTCCTAATTGATGATGGTTAAGGAATGACGTAAGTGGTGTCTACAATTGGGAGAGTTAGTTTTTAATATGTACTACATTCAAGGTGATAGTGTAGTGTTGTGTTATGGATGTGGTGGGAGAGTTTTGTGTGATGCCTTAGGTATTAGGGTTTTTAGTTTGTTGGATTAAATTTACTGGTGATTTTGGAAATTGTGTAGGGGTAGGATAGGTAGGGGTGGGATAGAATCAAAATGTATGTTAATATGTTAGGTGTGGGTGAATTTTGGGTAGATTAATTTGTAGGTGTTTTACTCATGAAACATCCATAGTGATCGTCGATGGTTAGGACTAACCATTGGCCGACATCTGTAAGGGGATAGATGTTTGACTATTGATAGTCACCATGACCATTAATAGTTGATATTGGTGGTAAAAATTGAAGATTAAGGGTTTAAAAGGGTTGTATATAGAATGATTAATTAGAGTGCAAAATGAGATATGGTAAGTGTTTGGTGTAGGAAGCAAAGTTTTAGGTATTGAGTATAAGAGGTTAAGAAATAGTTAGATGGGTAAAGTTGGGTAGGTGTAAAAGAGGGTGAGATTGGTTATGGTAGTTATTGGTATATTTATATTGTTAGTGTAAATGATGGGGATTGGATCTTGGTTAGGGTATAGGTAAAATTTGATTTGGGCATAAGATTAAAAATAGGAGAGGGTAGGAGAGGTGGGTGTTAGCGGTTAAGTTTATAGACAACAATAGTAAAGGGAACTAAATTTGTCTTCTAATGAAGCTTTTAGGTATAATAATAGATTCAGATGTGAGATTGGGTACCTCACATATTTATAGAGATCTACCAAGGTATGACCATAGTGGATTGGGCATATATGAAAGAGGTCAGGCTTGAAGCAATGTGACATTACCAATATGTGCCATAAGATGCGGTGATGATCATGGCCCTCATTGAGAGATGGGATCCAACCATGAACACCTTTCCACTAACCACTAGTGAGATGACTATCTTACTAAGGTATGTGCATAGGATCACTTAGTTTCCCCTTCAGGGTGATCTTATATATCACATTAAGTAAGAGGAGTGAGAGGAGAGCTTGGAGCTGATATATGGAGATGATCATTATCATGTTATGTGACATATTAGGGTTTTTAGCTACTCTACGCTCTATCAAAGGGTGAGGGGAGAGAGGAGATTGATGACCATGATGATGATGGCTATGTCATGTTTTGCCTTTCTAGATTTGAGTAGCAGGAGGTTTCCCTATGTACTATTAGGGGTGTTGGTCAAGATGATGCTATGATGTATAGTGCTTAGATGGGTACCTATGCTATTTTTTTAAAGATATATAAGGAGTTATGGGGCTTTAGAGATCGTAATAGGTATGATATTATATTGAGCTTATCCTACACTATTGGGTTTACAAGCACAATTGAGTCTTAAGGCCAATGGGGATACCATGGGTTGAGTTTGCTCAAATATATTTCCCAATTGGTTTCATGTGATGGAGAGATGAATTGACTAGTTTAGGTGCAAGAGGAGGAACTCATGATGTAGAATGGTTTAGAGCTATATTGGCTATCTTGGTCATTGGTGATGTTATCTAAAGACCATATGCTAGGTTTCTAGAGTGGGTTAAATACAAGAGGTAGAATTTATCCTTATATAGTTATATGTGGATAATTGGTAGGAGGGATGGGGAGGTAGAGCTCATCCCATTTGATAGGGTGCAAAGATAGTTCAACTTAGTGTAAGGTATTATAGGCCCATTTCTTAGATATAAATAGGATGACACATAGATACTACTACCTAAGCCACATCTAGTACATACCTTGATGGATCATGAGGAGTTTCCATCTTGACCAGTGATAGATAATGCAAGTTTTCTATATGGTTACCTTGCATGGTACAAGACACTTTACATAGTGATAGACTTTGGTGGAGATGATGGTGGTAGGAGGTAGATGGATGTGGACCTAGCTATGAAAAGAGGTTAGAGGGCATAGGTATAGGGGGATACCCTAGATACATAGGTAAGAATGGCACTAGCCACTATACAAGCATAGATTGTGGCATTATAGGGTCAAGTGTTCACACTTACAAGTGATAGGGATCAGGATAGATCTTTACTAGCCTTGGTTACCTAGGAGAGACACTCCTTGAGATAAAGAGGAGGAGGATCCACAACATCTATAAGGCCACTGGGAACCATCCCCATGGCAAATACCTAGCCATAGTGGAGGAGTTATGCTACTATGAGACTATAGTCCTATGGTGGTATCTTGATGAGCCATGATGGGGTGAGTATAGAGCTAATTTAGTAGATAGTGCTAACATGGTGACACCATGTCAATGGGCTATTTTCATGGGTTGACTATAAGGTACTTTAGGGGGGACATGCACTAGGACCTAGTGGTGATCTAGGATACAATGGTACCCTAGGGGCATATACATGACATGGTTTATGACATATTATATATTGTTGTATTTCATTTTGATACCAAACTATGAGTTGATGTGGTGATATGTACATTTTGAGAGAGAGACATTTCTATTGGTGTATACATTATGATGTTAGAGTCATGCTATATATATATATATATATATATATATATACATATATATATATACATATATATATATATATACATACATATATATATATATACATACATATATATATATACATATATATATATATATATATGTTTATTGATTATTGATCATGGTTTTGATGTTCATGTGGATTATTGATGAATTTGATATTGATTATGCTCATGATGATATCTGATGATGTAGACTCACCTAGCTAGGCATGTGATGAGATGTATTTTTCTTATTTTCATGGTTATGGTGATGTTGATATGATGATGATGTTTATGTTAAAAGAGAATGAGTACATGCTTCCTCATTTATATTTAGACATGTGGTATAAATTGTTTATTACTTTATTATTCATAGATGCTTAATTTCACATGATGATGGATATGATAATGATGCATATTTTAGTTCATGATACATGTTGATATGATGTTATTGTTGTCTCCAAATCTTGCACCCTAGAAGAGAGTGTTCAATCCTCTTCCAAATTTGGGCAACATTAGAACATTTCTAAGTATGTGGGTATGCTTATAGAGGAAATGAACCTCTAGATTTAAAGGGCTAGCTCCCTGAATGTATCTCTAAAAAATAACCTCTTTATAAACCAGTTTGATCTAAAGGAAAATAGTTCTAAATTACACAAAATGAAACCTACTCTAATATTGGTGATGCATCGAGATTATCTTCCATGTGAATGTCATATCCTAATGCATACTACAATAAAATGTACAAACAATTTTCAAGATCTAAGGGGTTCTAACATAAGTATTTAAGTACAGAGGTGAGATGTGTAAAATAACACAAGGAAAATGAACTAAAATTTAAAATTTATACAATCAAAGAGTAGTTATACACTTACCACAGTTCAACACACTTGAACACACTTTATATGACCTATTAGACTAAGAACTCTTTATCAAGAATGAAGGATAGAGGATAGAAGGATGGAAAATCATCACTTAATATCAATATAAATCTCTTAAACACTCATACTATTATCCAAAAACTTGAAAGAAATAGACTTAACTAATGCTTGAAGGTAGAATGTAACATCAATCAAATAGGGATTCACCATATACTATGTGGTCATTTTTACACTAGCACAAGGGATGTATTTATAGTAATAAGGAAGTGAGAGGAAGAGGCATTTAGAATTATAAGGAGGAATAAATTTATTAAGTGTATCCATCTTTAGCTACAACTATCTTTGCAAATGATGCTTCTTTTGGCCATTTAATTAATCCATGTCACCTCAAGTGGTTACACAGCTAGCTTGTTCTCTCTAAGATGCTTCCAAAATGATTGCACTAGTATAAACAAGATATTTTTGAGTTGAGTAATGGAATAAATGTGATTATACAAATGAGGTCCTTTGCTTTAGCATTTTCCCCAAACAATTTTCCCATGGACCCTTTTCTCTGAAAGAAATAACCTTTTGGGCCCCTTCTTAAACTTGAAAGTGGATTGTTCCTTTGTTTGACATCCCCTTTGGGATTTAAAAAATTTCCCTTTAGAAGGCTAAAACATACCCTTTAGGACTTCAAATATTTTCCTTTAGAAGGCTTGAACATACCCCTCAATAATCTTGAATTGTCCCTTCAAAAAACTTGAACTGGACACTTTCCCGAAAAAAGACCCTTCAAACTTTTTACAAGTGTCCCTTCAGGATTTTACTAAGGACCTTTTAGAATTTTTAAAAGAGAACCATTTCCTTTAGAAAAATAATAAGATCCAATTCTTTTGGAAAGATTATTTCAAATAAAATGTTTGAAACAATTCATTCAAAAAAATGCAAAGGACTAATTCCTGAGAAAAAACCCTTTAAAAATATTGAAAATGTCCCTTCACAAGATAAAGAAGCATATTTTTACTTGAAAAGTGTCCCTTCAAACTTTTTAAAGTTTCCCTTTGGAAAAATTGAAAATTTCCCTTTGGGAATCTTGAACTAGACACTTTCATGAGAAAAAGAACCTTCGAAAAGATTGTTTTAGACAAAATATCTGAAACAATTCCTTTGGTGGAAAAATTTCAAGGTGCCGTCTAGGATACTTGAACTAAACCAATTATTTGAAAGAACAAACCCTTCAAAAAATTTGCAAAGGACATTTTTCCTTTAGAAATCTTGAAGATGCCTATCAGAAATCTTGAAATGTACCCTTTAGACTTTTTGCAAAGGACACTTCCATGAGAAAAGACCCTTCAAAAATCTTGAAAGTGACCCTTCATAAATATTGAAATGGAGCAAATCTTTTAGAATTTTTTATTTTGGACATAAAGACAAACAATTCCTTTAAGACTTAGACAAAAAACCCAAAGCAAAACCTTACCAAAATAAATAACACTTGAGCAAAAAATATCAAAATAACACTTTCAAAAAGACCAAACAAAGACTTTCAAAGGAAATAACACTTGACACTTTGCTATGGGGATAAAAAAATAAGGATGTTTCAATTAGCCAAAATGAAAGACTACAAAACTTGGGGTGTGAAAATTGGCTAACATTCTTGGTGATTCCAAGGGGAGGCATGCCCACTATGCCTAAGACCAATTACCTAAATACTTTCATTGGGCATGGAGTCATGCATATAGGCACCCAAAAAATGACTTAAAAAATCCCTTGACTCAAAAAACACAAGCTGGTTGATTCACACACACAAAGGCAGGGATTCACACCAAATAAAAGGAAGTAAACACACTTGTGCTAAAAATCAAGTAGGAAACACAACAACAAACCAAAGGAGACACACACCTAAACTACTATATACAAAATAGACTTGTAAGGACTAATAACATAACTTTATATGTATCCCATTCATAGGGATAGGAAATTCTTCTCCATTCATCTTGGTCAACTGAAAGGAGTTGTTTTGCTTGCACTTGATAATGATGTAAGGGCCACTCCACTAAGTGTCAAACTTTGTATGTCTACCCAGCTTTGATCTATCCTCATCCCATTTTAGGACCAAGTCACCTTCCTTGAACATTCTTTCACTTGTTATCTTGTCAAAGGACTTCTTCATGAGTAGTTGGTGGTGTTCCATGGCCTTGTGTGCATTGTCTCTTGCTTCTTATAAATACATTAGTTCTATCAATCTGATTTCCATTAGAGTATTTTCAAGTAGTTCTAGCTGATGTGTAAGTTCTAAAGTAGGGAGTTCTTGAGATATGGACAGCATAGCCTCTCTCCCATAAATAATTACAAAGGGAAAATTACCAATTGATCTCTTAGTAGTAATCTTGTTAGCCCATAAGGCTATCTTCAACTTATTGTGCCATGCTCTTTGATTATTCTCCAATGCCCTATTAATGATCTGGATAAGATTCTAGTTAGTAGATTCAGCCAACCCATTACCTTGAGGTTAATATATGGATGAGGTACTCAAGTAAACTCCATTCCTATTTTCCTTATCAAAAGTTTTAGCACTTATGAAAGGAGTGCATTATCAGAAATGATAACATCAGGAACTCCAAACCTTGTTATAATACTCTCATAGGACTCCAAGATAGTATTTTCAATTGACTTATTTAATACAATAGCCTCTACCCACCTTGTGAGGTAGTCAATAGCAGTCAATATCCATTTGTGTCCATCACTTGATGGAGGGTTGATCACACGAATGAAATCAAGGCTCCATTACATGAAATTATAGTCTACTTGGATAGGATTCAATGGAAAGGCTGCAAGTTTTTATTTGCATACAAAGAAGGCACATTGAGGACACTTTTTAGCCTAGTGGTAATATTCCTTAAAAAGACTAGGCTAATAGTAACTATCCCTCATTATATTTTTAACTATTATCTTAGGAGAGAAATGATTTCCATCTATACCATTGGAAAATTTTCTATCAACATACCAAACTAATCACTGTTAACACACCTCAATAACACACCATTCATGTATTTTATTACGAGAATACCATCTAAAAGATAGTAAGGGATAGTCTACAATCTAAAATAAATCCTTTGAGACTTGTTCAAGCCATTGGGACACTCACCATTTTGAAGAAAACTAATGATGTCTTATGTCCAACTTTGAAATTATATGTGATCAGTTGGTTGGGGTTGAACCTAATTGATCAGGACTTCCTCCTTTGAATCTTAAAAATTTAAATCCAAATGATCAAATAACCCTTTTCTTATTACCAATTTTTTGTCATCTTAATATCTACATCATACTCGATTACCTTTGTAATCCACCCAGCTCTCTTTTCTTTGAGGTCTTTGCTTAGGAGAAACTCTTTGGTGCTAAGATGAGAAACCATGATATGTATCTTATTATTTGAAACCATGTGTCTAAATTTTTTCAATCATCTTATTATTGTTAGATCTTGATTCTAAATAAATGTATACTTTACCTCATAATCTTCCAATCCTTGGCTAAAGAATGCAATTGGCTACTCTACCTCTTCATCATTATTTTACATAAGCATAGCTAAGATTATTTCAAGGTTAGAAAAGGTGTAGAGTATGAAATATTTGGCAAAGTTTGGGTTCAAGAGAGTAGGATATTTTTCAATTTCTTTATTTATTTCCTCAAAACTACTCTTACCTTCCTTTGTCAAAGCAAAATCTTGGTTCTTCTTGAGCATGGCTATGATAGGCTTTACCACAGTTGTAAAGACTGGAATAAACCTTCTTACAAAGTTTATTTTTCCCAAGAATATTTGAAGTCATTTCTTGAGTTGAGGCAAAGACAAGCCTAGAATAGCCTCAACCCTCTTAGGGTCAATAGACAAGCCTTATTTTGAAACAATATGACCCAATAACTTACCTTCATGGATAAAAAAGATGCACTTTTTTAAAATAATGGATATTCCATACTCCCTAAATTTATATAACACCTATCTTACATGTTACATATGATCAAAAAAATCCTTCAAAAAATCGTTATATCATCAAGGTACATAAGTAGAAACTTATTGATCAAACCATTAAAAGCCATGCCCATTACCCTTTGAAATGTAGCTTCAACATTGGATAAATTAGAAGGCATATTCTTATAGGAAAAGGTCCCCCATTTTGTAGTGAAGGATGTCTTGAATGTATCTTCTTGATTCACCAGTATTTGATTGTAACCTAAATAACCATCAAGAAGTGAGAAGTATTGAAAACCTAAAACAACTTGTAAAATTTATTCTATGGAAGATAGTGCATAATGATATTTGAGAGACACCCTACTTAGGTATCAAAAATCCACACAAAGTCTGATCTCTCCATTATTATTTTGGATAGGTAAAATATTAGACACCTAATTTGAGTGTTTGATATGAAAGATAATCCTAGACTCAATCAACTTGGTCAGCTCTTTCTTTATGAGTTATTGTATCTTAGGATTAATAGGCCTTTACTTTTGCCTAACTGGTTTAGATCCAGGTTCTAACCCAATGGTGTGATGAGCTAGACTCGGATAAAACCCTTTAAAATATTTATATTCCCAAGCAAAGATGTCATGGAACTCTTTTCATAATTTAATAAAGGCCTGCCTCTTAGATAGAAAACATATCTTACCAATTTTCAAAAGCTTGTCCTTATAATTCATGACTCTCTCATAGTTTTCTTCTTTCATGGAAATTATCACTCTTTCTTTATTATTTTGATCATATTAATTGAAAACACTCTCCAAATCAATCATCCCCTTAGGTATCTTGTTTGTCTTTAGCTTAATAACTCATTCGTCATATTGATCATGCAATCTCCTTTGGGTTCTTGAGGAGAATACTACCTCATTTTTCAGGAAGTGTGTAATGTTTTCATCACTTTAAAACACTTGCCATGACACTTAATTATCTATAATAGAATGCCTCATAATTACCTTGATATAGGATTGATCCTTCTCCTTCTTTACATCAACAACTACATCAAACTATGCTCTTATGGTAGCCAATCTATCAGTATGTTTATTTAAATCCCTTAGTATGGGATATATGTTGAAGGCATCAAAGTATTAAAATAGGTCTCATACCCTACACTTTTAGGATTTAAGCAAGGGATTCTTGGCTACAACTTGGTTTATTACTTGGTGGATGACCAATTCACTATCCCCATAAACTTTCAAATTCTTGATCCCTCTCTTCTTTGCCCATTAGAGGCCATGAACTAGGCTTTCATATTCTCCCACATTGTAGGTGTAACTAAAATGGAATGTATATGAGGAGTAGTATTGATTATTTGATGGAGAAACTAACATAACACTATCTCTTGTACCTAATTTGATTCTTGAGCCATCAAAAAACATTTCCCATATTCCTTTAAGTTCATTGTCTTCATTAGTGAGTGAAGGGATTGACACATCTTTTTTGTGTATAAAATAAACTCCCAATTCAGTTTCATCAATGAAATTATATGGATGAATTCCATGTATTTTAGTTCTATAATTATCAAGGAAAAGATCAAAAATATCTTCAAGTGGGGATGATTCTTCTCCATCTATGATGCTTTCTTCTTTGCTAATTAGACAATTCTGATTTGAACTTGTCTCCATGTATGGATCAATATGAAACATTTCTAAGGGATGAGTCCTTATAGTCACCTTGGTTCCACATATTATTTTAAAAGATATAAAATACTAGTTAGTATAAAGTTACCCTCTTATCTTAGCCGTGAAGTCCCTAGACAAGTAGATAGAAAAATGGGCTAGAAGGTCTACCACCACAACGTCTTGTATAATGGGGAAACTTGGGAAACCATGTAGAAAAACTTTCAAAGCTTTAACCAATCCCACTATCTTAGTTGTAGTCCCATTAAGCTGAAACACACCTTTACTATGTGGTTCATACTTCAATCCCAATTTATCAACCACCACCTTAGGCATGATAGTGGTACTAGCTCCACTATCTACAATACAATTGTGAACCAATTTATCTCCCATAATGAGTGTTAGATAGAAAGGTGGAGAATTTTTAGATTTTTTGGAGGGATCTAATACATGATTTGGATAATTGGTAGGGGCTACACTATTATTTTTTGAAGTTTAAGGGGCTACATGCATGCTCGCAAGTTGTTCTTGTAAGAGTTCCTTTTGACTAGGCATATGCAAAACTTCCCAAAGATATATGCTTATCTTAGTATTATTCAAAGAATAAATAATGTTTAAAAGGGAAGTATTCACCTTTTATTGTATTGTTAAAGGTAGTGAGGGAGTTTGAACCTGTTACAATATAGGCTTGAAAACCCTACTTGCATTCTATCTTTGTTGAGGAACATGACTAGTAGTAGGTATTAAACTAGGATTCACACCTTGTGGCCTTGGATAGGAATCACTTAGAGTCACATGTAATCCTGGAAAATATCCTTGAGGTCTCTTCTTAGCTCTTATTTCAGCTGAAATTAACATGATTTGATTTAACACAATCATCCTTTGCTTGAAATTTCATCATACTTACACTTTGGTTGCTACTCTCTCCATGAATATCCCTTTGGATGGGATTCACTTCTTATGATATCATGTAAGGAGTAGTTTTTTCTTATGCCACCAAAGCTTGGTTATTTTCTCCACCATCATGCATAAATTAACCTTGGGGTTATCCCCATTGGTCTAAATGATCCTCCCCTTGGACTAGGTTACCATGCATTGGAACAACAACCTTCATGGAAGGAGTGGAATTAGGATTATAGGAATTGGGATGCCTATTGAAAACTTGTTGACCTTATCCTCTTCCTTGGTAGTTGTATTGGGGTGGAGATCTATAGCCTTGTTGAGTATAGTATTGAGGATTAGGTAGAGCACTTACTTGGAACTGAGCTTACTTGAGATGAGCTCGTAATGACCAAATCTCTTCATATTTATCCACAACATTAGCCATCTTCTTGGGAAAGGTTCTCTAATTTCCATTATCATTAGGAACTTGTGTTACGCTTGTATCTTCAACCAAACTATGAGACAACAAAGGCATGGAAACTCTTGGAGGTAGCTTTCCAACCCATATTAAGCTATTCTCAGCTTCAATAGCTATCTCATAGTGTCTAGTAGAGTGAATCCTCCAATTGACTATAATATCACTACCACATCAGTATCAATACCCTTGAGATAAGTGGGGAACATCAAGCTCTAAGGAGGTCTCATGATAGGTGGTAACCTATGTCATGTCCTTTGAAATCCTTCATTAAAATCTCCCATAGATTCATTAAGACCTCTCTTTATCATGTTCAACTGATGGATCAGTGAAGTATGGTCACTCTTATTCTCAAATCTAGTTACCAACAATTCCCCAAAGCCATCCCAACCTATAATGTAACCACCTTCCAAAGACATATACCAGTTAAGTACCTTACCTCTTAGAGACATAACATGGCTATGGTGGCTTGGGTGACATTATGGAAGTTATAAATTTGAGATGTCCCTAATATGCTTGAATGGCACAATAAGACCCTCTCCATTAAAACTAGGGAGACTCTTGGTAGCATTGGGAGGAATAGGGTCATATGTAGGAAGGTCAGTTGGATTTTGGGTGTTGAAGGCTAGGAAAGGTTGTTTCCTATCCATTTCTCTTCTTTCCTCTTTATCTCCTCTCTTCAACTTATTCTTATTTTTCTTCAAAACCTCCTTGTCCAAGATCTCTAAGTGTTAAGAATGGTTTAGGGTGTTGTTGTTCAAGAAGAAATTTAGCTAAAGGGGCTTGGTCAAAAATCCTAGATGACCTAGTGAGGACCATGAATTATAATGTGGGAAACTTGATCTACAACTAGAGATTCACACCTTTTCGAGTCACCACATCTTGGATTAAAAATATTTCTACAACCTTAGGCTTGTCAAGACCAACATTCACCTTGACATGTAAATAATTGGTCCCATCAGGTGTGTCAAAACTATTGTCTCCAAATCTTTCACCCTAGAAGAGAGTGTTCAATCCTCTTCTATATTTGGACAATTTTGGAACATTTCTAGGCACGTGGGTATGCCTATAGAGGAAATAAACCTCTAGATTTAAAGGGCTATCTCCTTGAATGTATCTTTGAAAAATAACCTCTATATAAACCAATTTGATCTAAAGGAAAAGAGTTAAAAATTTCACAAAATGAAACCTACTATAAGATTGGTGATGAACCGAGATTATCTTCCATGTGAATGTCATATCCTAATGTGCAATACAACAAAATGTATAGACCATTTTTAAGCTCTAAGGGGTTATAACATAAGTATTTCAATACAAAGGTGAGATGTATAAAATGACACAAGGAAAATAAATTGAAAGGTAAACTTTTCACATTCCAAGAATAGTTATACACTTACCACAATTCAACACACTTAAACACACTCTATATGACTTGTTAGACTAAGAACTCTTACTCAAGCATGAAGGATAGAGGATATAAGGAGGAAAACCATCACTTACTACCACTACACATCTCTTACACACTCATATAATTATATAGAAACTTGAAATAAATAGATTTATACTAATGTTTGAATGTAGAATGGAACATCAATCTAGCAGGGCTTCATCATCATACACTGTGTGGTCATTTTTACACTAGCCTAAGGGTAGTATTTATAGCAAAAAGGAAGTGAGAGGAGGAGGCCTTTGGCACTATAAGGAAGAATAAATCTATTATGAGTCTCCATCTTTATCTTTAACCGTCTTTGTAAATGATGCTTCTTTTGGCCATTAGATTGATCCATGTCACCTCAAGTGGTCACATAGCTAGCTTTCTCTCTCTAAAATGCTTCCCCAATGGTTGCACTAGAAGAAACAAGATATTTCAAGTTGAGTAATGGCATTAATGTGGCTATGTAAATGATAATACACTTGTTGTAGATTTATCTTAATGCTAACAGCTTCTCACTAGCTTGCTAAGGTGTACAATGACATAGGGAAGAGTCACTTTCATTTTGTTGGCCTTATAGATGCATCACTTGGATTCTACATGTACAACCAATTATTACTTTGATTTTCCATCAAAAAAAAACTTAGATCATGACATGATCAATGGTGAGATCAACCTTCCAATCTATTTTGGTGGATGAAGAATGCAAGCCCTTAGATCTTTGAGCATTTGAATGAGGACCATCGATTAGCTTGGGACCCACTA
Source organism: Torreya grandis (assembly GCA_037957365.1). Classification (NCBI taxonomy): domain Eukaryota; kingdom Viridiplantae; phylum Streptophyta; class Pinopsida; order Cupressales; family Taxaceae; genus Torreya; species Torreya grandis. The sequence continues at coordinate 2,003,147 of JARHVA010000337.1, forward strand.
TTTAAATGCCAATGGCTAGCTCATCACCTTAAAGTTGAAATATATATATATATATATATATATATATATATATATATATATATATATATATATATATATATATATATATATATAACCATCATTCTACTGGGACCATTCCTTCAAGGTATTTTCCTCAGACCTTTGCTTTGGAATTTTCCCCAAACAATTTTTCTGTGGACCCTTTTCTCTAAAAGAAATAACCTTTCAGACCCCTTCTTAAAATTGCAAGTGGACTATTCCTTTGATTTACATCCCCTTTGGGAATTCAAAAAGATTCCTTTATAAGGCACAAACATACCCTTTAGGACTTCAAAAAGTGCCCTTCAAAAGTCTTGAACAGACCCTTCAACAATCTTGAAATGTCCCTTCAAAAAACTTGAACTAGACACTTTCCTGAAAAAAGACCCTTTGGACTTTTTGCAAGTGTCCATTCAGGATTTTAAAAAGGATATTTCAAAATTTTTGAGAGAGAAACATTTCCTTTGGAAAAATATTAAGATCCAATTCTTTTGAAAAGATTATTTTAGAACAAATGTCTGAAATAATTCCTTTTAAAAAATGAAAAGGACTAATTCTTGAGAAAAGACCCTTTAGAAATATTGAAAATGTCCCTTCACAAGATAAATAAGCATCATTTTTATTGAAAAATGTCCCTTTAGACTTTTTAAAGTATCCCTTTGGCAAAATTAAAAATGTCCCTTCAGGAATCATGAATTAGACACTTTTATGAGAAAAAGACCCTTCAGAAAGATTGTTTCAGACAAAATGTCCAAAACAATTCCTTTGGAAAAATTCCAAGATGTCCTCCAGGAAACTTAAACTAGACCAATTATTTGAAAGAAAAAACCTTTTTAAAATGTTACAAAGGACACTTTTCATTTGGAAATATTGAATATTCCTTTCACAAATCTTGAAATGTACCCTTTAGACTTTTTGCAAAGGACACTTCCATGAGAAAAGACCCTTCAAAAATATTAAAAGTGACCCTTCAAAAATCTTGAAATGGACCAATTACTTTAGACTTTTTGTTTCAGATAAAGTTTTTGAAACAATTCCTTTAAGACTAGAATAAAAAATTCAAAGCAAAACCTTACCAAAAGAAATAACACTTGAGCAAAAAAAACCAAAATAGTGCTTGCTAAAAGACCAAACAAAGGCTTCTAAAGGAAATAACACTTGACACTTTGTTATGGGGATAAATAAATAAGGATGTTGCACTTAACCAAAATGAAAGACTACAAAACTTAGGGTGTGAAAATTGGCTAATAGTTATGATTATGGTTGTTTTTACTTAAGGTAAAACACAAAGTGAGATCGAACAACAACCTTAGATATTTGAAAATAAAATATACTCCAAAGACAAATGTCTAATTGGATATATCAACTAGTTACGAGAGGATAAGAAGAAGGCATGATGCTTCTTCTTTGATAAGACTAAAACAAAACTAAAGTTAGATTGGTTTAAGGAGCATAAGCCCTTCAAATGCTTTGCATTAGCATTTGTTAATTGGTTAAAAAGGTATCTTGATCACATAATGTCAAGTGAGCTCAAAATAAATTTTTTATATTATATAAAGGGGAGATGGATGAAAATGGAACCTTCTTGTGAGGCTAGCATGTCTCTTATGGAGGCTATAAAAGAATTAGTATAAACAAGTATCTATCATACAAAGTGTAGAATTATCGATGTAGGAAGTCTACTTATGAAAGTCGATTATGGCTTTCAAATTATTTTTATTTTGATATTGCTTGATAGTGGGTATTTTACTTATTTTATTATTACTTGGAGGTTTGGGGAAGCTAATCAATGCAGGAAGCTTCCAGTAAATTACTATGATTTTGATAAATGCCTTACTCAGGCATCCTTCAAAGGAGTGGTCTAAGTTTTTATGCTTTGTTTAATGATTTTGATATCTATCCTTCAAGGCAACAATCCACCTTACTTTGAGCACTTTTGAATATGTTTTTAATAGCTATCCTTCAAGGGAGCAGTTTGTGAATGCTAAGAATGACCCATGATTGATATTGGTTTGGTTTTGATTTTTGTTTTGTTTGATTTTTCTTAACATAGAATTGTTTATATAGGCTTAAGGGTTTACCTAAATGAAGGTAAAACTAAAATCACAAGAAGGTTGATTAGGTGTAAAGAGGCTTAGGTGATAATGACCATGAGACTCTGACTAGTGAAGAGGGGCAAAAAGTACCATGAGAATCATGACATGGGTATAACTATGGTACCTATTGTTCAATGCTAGGCTATGATTGTGATGGATAATCACATGATCTAGGTTTAATCTATTAACCTTAAGATAGGGACATGGAATGTGGTTTGAAATCAAGGGATGAACGTAAGTTAAACAAAAGATGAGCTTGATCCTTCTTAACAAAACAAAGGATGTAGATGCAAAGCATTAAGGGGCTTAGGTTTTAGGTTTACCTCAAGAGATGATAATTTGTAAGTGCCTAATCCATAATTGTGGGTTATGATATAAGGTCCAAGCCAATTGAAAGAAAACTTTCCCTAGTTGATTTTTTCCATATTGGTGACATGTTAATTTTATTTTAGGATGAGGTCTCTGATGTTGAATTCTTGCACTCTAAGTTTTTTTATAGGCACATTTAATTCATTCTTGATAGACATGAAGACGGGTGAGGGTGGCTAGGTGACACTTGTCAAGTAGCTAAAGCTAGGCTAAATGGTGTTGATGATAATCATCTTTATAAATGAGATCCTACAAAGATATATGAAGAGAAGGCATTTGGACTTCAAGAGGCAATATGGATTCCACTCCAAACACAAGAGAAAAAGGTGTAGCACTCATAGGGGTTCAAATGATAGTATAATATGCCCATAAGGTGAAGGGGATATGAAAATGCCAATCCCAACTATATGCATTGACCATTTTAGTGAGCATATTATTAAGAGTTTTGTTAGAGGATTCTACCTATCCATTCACTTGAGGGTGATAGGGCAAGGAGAAACTTAACTTAATATTGAATGCATCATAGGGACCTTAGACTTTCTTGTTTTTAAAATGTTTACCATTGTCTATGATAATTTTGTGAGGAATACTAAAATGGTAGATGATGTGATGGTTGATAAATTTGATAATATTTTCTACTTTTATTGAGACTAAAGCAATAGCCTCTACCCATTTGGTAAAATAATCAATCGTGGTGATGATAAAATGGTGTCACTATGAAGAATGGGGGTTAATTTCACTAATAAGGTCACACCCCATTATAATAAGGACCATAAATCATTAAAAACATAAATACTATAGCTAATTACATGATGCAAATTGATGTGATATTGACACTTAACACACTTTTTCACATAGTCACAATAGTCTTAGTTAAGGGTAGGCCAGTAATAGCCAAGGAAAATGATGTATTTTTCCATGGCTAGGCCACTAAAGAGTTTCTCACAAATCCCATCATGGGTTTCTTTGATAGCAAGAGAGTATTCATGATTTTTTAGGAAATAGAAGAGGAAACTATTAAAGCCACATTTATAAATAATTCACCCCATAATGGTATAATGTGAGGTACACTAGATAAATGCTCTTCAAGTATTTTGGGATGACTAAAAGGAATGATGTCAAGGTTGAGATAGTCAAAGGTTTGCTGATACCAAAGGTTAGGTTGGGTCTCCTCTACATTAAAAATGGTAGGATAATCTAGTTTGATATAGGAAGGATGGGCAAGTCTATAATGATAGATAACTTAGAGTCAAGGGGTGAAATTAGGATCTGAGAGGTGAGGGAAGCCATGATATTGACAAACTTGTTGGTAAATCATAGGGTGGATTGGATATGGTAGTGTTCAAATGATGTTAATATTTCATCAACTAGTTATTTATACTATTTCAAAACATCATTCTTACACTGGTAAGATCCGTTTGTTTGATTGACCACAAGTTGGGAGTCACCAAAGATGTTGATCATTTTTACTCCCAAGGCTAAATTAGTTTGAAGGCTTATGACTAGGGCTTTGTACTCAACCATATTATTGGTACATTCAAAGTCAAGATTAAAAGACAAAGGAAGAGGTTCACCATTAAAGGGAATAAGGATAATGCTATCTCTCCCACCACATTGACATTTTGATCTATCAAAAAACATGGTCACTTGATAAGTGAAGTCCGCCTGAGAGAGGGCCGTGATGGATTCATTAAAAAACTCAAGGGGAGGAGGTTAGTTATCTATTAAAGGTGCTTCGGCCAATTTGTCAGTAATGACTTGCCCTTTAATTGAATTTTTCTAAAGGAACTCAAGCTCAAACTTAGCTAAAAGCATGAGCCATTTGGCCATTCATTATTTTTGGTATGGCATGGAGTGCATATACTTGAGTGAGTTAGTATTGGTTATGACAGAGGTTTCATGGTTAAAATGGTAGTGGTGAAGTTTGGTGGCCACAAAGACTAAAGATAATCAAAATTTATCGGTATAGGTATACCAAGTCTCATATTTTACAAGCATGCAACTAATGTAGTAGAGAGCTTATTCTTTATGTTGTTCATCTCGATGAGTAAGCATTACCCCTAGGGAGTGTTTAGTGAAGGAGATATAAATTTATAAAGGTTGTTAATCCTTGGGAGGGGTGAGGATAGGTGGCGAAAAGGTACTCTTTGAGTGAATCAAAGGCCTTTTGATAGGTGTTATTGGTGGAAGGGTTGTCATCAGTCTAAAAGTTGGGAGATAAAGTGATGAATGGATTAAAACTTCCCCTATAAAATACATAGTTATTTGAGGTTGATTGGTGGAATCATGTCAAAGATTTCATTGATTTTGGCAGGATCAACTTCAATTTCTCAAAGGGAAATGATAAAGCCAAAGAACTTTCATAACAAGACCCCAAAAATGCACTTTTTGGGGTTGAGGTAGACATGGTAATGGATGAATCTATCAAAGATGATCTTAAAGACAACTAAATGATCCTTACAATATTTGGATTTCTTAAAAAGGTCATCCACACAATATTTAACAATTTTGTGGAGAAGATCATGGAAGATATAGGTCATGGCATGCTAGTAAGTTATACCAATATTATTTAGTCCAAAAGGCATGACCTTATAATAGAAGGTTCCCCATGGGGTGATGAAGGTAGTTTTTTTTTGATTTTAGAGGTGATTAGGATCAAATTATAGCCCAGAAATCTATCTATGAGAGATAACATCTCATATTTGATTGTAAGATCAACTAGCTGGTCAATGCTTGGTAGAGGAAAGTCATATTTGGGGCAAGTAAGGTTGAGGTCATGAAAGTCCAGAAAAATATGTAGTCCCCTTATGGATTTAGGGATAGGTATGACATTCAAGACCCGTTGGGGGTAATTAATATGTTGAATGAAATTGATAGTTAGGAGATGTCAAAGCTCATCTCTTATGAGAAGGGCTATGTGAAGGTGCATTCATAGAAGTTTCTACTTGATGGGATTGGAATCATGGTTAGTGACTATGTTATGGGTAATAATGGAGGGGTAAATCCCAAACATGTCTTTGTAAGATGAATTAAATGATATGTTGTAGTCTTGGAATAAAGAGAGGAAGTCCCAAAGTTCTTTGAAATTCAATGATTGGTTAATTTTGACAATGTGAGGGTTATTCAAAGTGCCTAAGTTGATAGCCCATCAAGCATGCCAAAATGTTTCAATAAATTTTAGATTATATTTTGAGAAAGGAAGAGTAAGAAACTAAATAGAGGTATGGTTTAAAAACTCATTTGATTGTGCACACATTGAATCAAATGATTATGAAGCACTCCTCTTTAGTTTGGGAGGATGACCTACAAATAAGATAACACAAAATCAAATGGTTGGTTAGATAGATATATGGGTGGATTTCCTAGTGCTAGCTATATCCCAAAATCAAGAGCTTCCTTGAGGGCTATCAATCTATATGTTTTAAATAATTAAGTTTAGAAACTAGAAGATAAAGTACTTGCATTAATAATCAAAATCTATTGAAATTGAATAAAATAATTTTTTTCTAAATAAATAGACTATAAATAACTAATATAGAAATAAGAAAGTCAATACTAATGCTAAATAGGTCAAGTGTGCTTCAAAAATAGGTTGGGGGTATGTGAATAGGTAGAAAAAAGAAAAATTAGATTTGGTTGAGGGTAAGTGGGTGAAAATAGTTTGTTGTTATTTCCTGCCATAGTGAACATCAATGGTTGGTATGACCATTAAAAATTTAGGTGACCATCGATGGTTGAGGTTGAATAGACCATAGACAATCAGGGTGACCATTGATATTTATTTTATGTTAGGTTTGGTTGATAAAAGTTAGATTGAAAAGATCACAAAAGGCAATTATGTGAGATGGGTTTAGGATGGATTGAATAGAAAATACAAAAAAAGTAATTTAATAATTAAAATAGATACTTAGATTATTTTAGGTTGTTCAGATGAGTGGTTCAGGTGGTTGACTCATTGATGGAATCTGGTGTGATTTTGGTAAAGTAACGTTACTTGGCTGTCAACTAAGGGTGTGATGGTAAGTTGGATCTTTATCATGATGGATAGATAACTAGATTTCTAGAAGAACACCTATAAAAGAATATTTGGATGCAAAATCTCTTAATAGTTGTGGATAGATCCCTTTTCACCTTTTGCTCCTCTATTATTATAGGCAAAGAAGGAGAGGTGCAACAAGATGTTAACAAGGAGTGTAACTTCCTATCTAATTTTAAATTTATCATACATGGGATCACATATGAATTAGACATTCTAATTATATAAAATCAAGTTAGAATTGAAGGGTGAGTTAAGGTAGTTTAGACAGTGGAACCTAACCATCATTAGTCAGGGTGACTATTGATGGTTAGGATGACTGTTGATGATAGAGGGCCAAGGTGAATTTGGTGTAAAAGGTGGGATTATGTAGTAGGCTAAATTGACTAATGTTAGGTCTAGTTTAGAGTGTAATGGTCTAAGATAGGGCCAAGGGGGTCCTGAGGTGGTCCAAGGGAGTTGTGACATTTAGAATTGTTATGTGTGGATTTTTGGTGTCTACAAAATCAATACCTAAGTTGTGCTTATAATATAGGGGAAATGGTTGCACCAAGTACATAATGACCTAAACCTAAGGCTATACCATACCCAAACCTAACATGCCAAAATTATGTATTACAATAAGCCATAAGTGTCATCCAAAACCTATAAGGGGAGATCCAATTAGTGTGTGATCTAGAAGTATAGGCTACTGACTCTTGAAATAAGTAGGACAACCAAAAAGTTGAGATATAATAATTAAAATAGGTCTTACACCTCCTAAAAATAGAGGGGATGTTACCCCTTTTGAAGAACTTATTCTTAGAGAATGTAATTCAAAATCTAGTTGAAGTTGTTGCACCATACATGGTGAGGGAGTGGGAAGTTTGACATACATAGAGTGTGGTAAGTTTGACATACATAAAATGTAGAGTATGATCAAAAGCTCCTCATAAATTCCACTATTTATGAATGGTCTATCTATGAGGTTCTTATAGACATAGGCACTAAAGTTAAAATATTAAATAAGAATTATTGTGATAAAATGGGTAGGTTATCCTTGAGTCTTCCCCTCATGTAATTTTCATGGCCAATAAGACCTAGGTATAGCTTATCAAAATTATGAAGAGCATAGTTGTAGATATCATGGGTTTAAAATTCCATGCTGACTTTGAAGTGATTGAGTTAGCAAATATGATAACTATCTAGTGATTTTATGAAGGCCATGGTGTTATGAAAATAATGCAAATATGCACTTTAAGAGGTGTTATATGACATTTGATAATGAAAATTAGAAGGTAATTATACCCCTCTCACAAGACCAAGGACCCTCCTATGACAAGAGTGTGGACCTCAAGGATGAAATCAACCACATACATAACATCACAACATAAGGCATCAAGACTCTAAACCCTGATGATCAAAGAGTCATCTCTTGGAAAAATGGGAAATCAACCTTAGACACCGCATATATTGATTATGACCAATGGGTTAAGGAATCATATTAGATGATTAGTCAAAGGTGCCACTTGGTGTATGCAAAGGCACCAAAAGTAGTAAAGATAGGCTAGGTCTAGATTGATCTAACTTCAAAAACATGGGTCCCTTATGCCAAGAATAAGGGAAAGAGAGTGTGTATCCTAAGGGTAAATATGTAATGATCCTAAGATATGATGGGAGAAATCTAGTGGAATAGTATGTTTGAGACCTCAAATAATGCATCCCAAAAGAAGTGGAGAAAATGGGTCCACTAGTGTATACATTGAAGAACATCATTTCTCATTGGTGGGCAACATAGAGGCCTAACTTGACAACTTGTAAAGATGTGAAAATATCCATTTGCCCTAGATTTAGGAATAACAATGAGGACCTGGACATCTCTTCTCACTCTGGTGATTTTGATCCTATAGTGCATGTGTACCTTTATGAATTAACATAGACTATCTATGATGAGAATGCCCCAAGAGACCTATGGATGCACATCTTCTATAGGATCTTGAAGATGTGTGCATGGTCATGATACATTGTCAATGAAATACATTGAGAGAACCAAATAAGATGCACTTAATGATTGGTTTGTTCATACCTTCTCCTTTTCTTCACAAAACCTTGAACTAATTGATCCATATAGGTAGTTTGAAGGTTAGTGTTTAAGGACACTACAATATTGGAGGAGTGCCTAAAATTTATTTTCAATGAAAAATGGTTGGTGATCCTAAATTTATTTCAAGAATGAACCCTCAATAGTGACTCTAGTGATGAGGATGATGAAACATGGAAGGAATGCAACTAGAATACTTTGATATACAAAAGAAAATTAATGCATCAATTTAAAGATATCACCCCAGAAGAAGAAAAACCTACCCATATTCATATAGAAAAAACTGAGGGTAGTAAACAAGTTGATGATTCACATCAAGATAAGAATGAGCCCTACCACACACCACTAAAAATGACAAAGGTAGATATCAACTCAAAAAGGGAATAAAATATTTCTACTCTAGGCACCTATTGGTCTGATGCAGAGCTGCCACATATTATAGACCTCTTAAAGGAGTTAAATGACTTGTTCCCTTGAAATTACCAAGACATGAAAGGCTCACATCCATCTCTTGGGAATATGAGCATAAAGCTAGTTGACAATGCAAGACCTATCAAGAAGTGACCTTACAAGATGAACCCAAATCTTTATGCCAAGGTTAAAATAGATATTGATGATATGATAGCCATAGACACCATCTACCCTATACAAGAATCTGAATGGGTTATCCCCATGGTCATCAATATTAAGAAGGATGGGCACATCCAAATTTGTGTCAACTATAGATTATTGAATGTTGCTTACATAACCAACCCATTTCCAACTTCATTTACTAACAAAATCTTGGATGACATCACAAGTTATGAAATATACACTTTCACTAATGGGTTCTTAGGATACCATCAAGTCTAGATCAAGGAGGAGGACAAGCCCAAAATTACCTTTGTGATATAATTGGGTTATTTCACATACAATGTGATGCCATTTAGACTAAAAAATGTGGCAACCATATTCTCCTGAGTGGTGATCACCACTTTTAAAGACATCATTCACAAGTTCCCCCAAGTATACTTAGACGATTAGATTGCATATGGATTAATGAAGGATCTCTTTGACAACTTGTGTTTGATGTTTGAGAGGTGTAGGAAACTATAGATTTATTTCAACCTCAATAAGTGTGTCTTCATAATTCCATTTGTCATTTTTCTTGGGCACATCATTTACAAAGATGGTCTACTCTTTGATCTAGCAAATATTGCAATCATCCTATAGATTTAGACCCCATCAACATAGAAAGATGTTTACAATTTTATTAGACACTATGGTTACTATAGGAAGTTTATAAGGAACTATGCCAAAATTATAGTGCTACTAGAAGAGATCTTATAAAAATATGACCCATTATATTAGGGCACATCATAAGAAGATGCATTTGAGACCCTGAAGCTCAAATTAGCAAGTGCACTAATATTATAATTTCTTGATTGGATGAATCCATTCCATGTCTATGTTGATGTATTTAGTACTATGATTGGTGTCATTCTAGCACAACTAGGTGAGGGGAAAATGGATCATCCCATTTATTTTTTAAGCATAAAGCTGACCAAGGTAAAGTAGAACTACACCACAATTGAACATGAGGTGATTACCATGGTATATACCCTACAAAAGTTTTGAAAATACTTTTTGGTGACCCCCTTCATCTTATTCATTGATCATGAGGCATTTAACTACCTAGTGAACAAGCCCATTATCTATGAGCACATTTATTGATGGATTATTTAATTAGAAGAATTCTAGTTCTCTATTATAGTAAAACCTAGAAAATGAAATTCAATCCTAGACCATATATATTATATAAAATCTAGTGATGTGGTAGCACATATTAAGGATGATATGCCTAACACATAAATTTATAAGGTCTAACACATTCCTAAGGACTTAGTAGAGATCATTACATTTTTGACATTTAGATCTATACCCCAGACTATGATGACTAAAGAGAAGAATCAACTCATAGTTTGTGCCACCCTTTTTGAACTCATTGGTAGGGAATAATAAAATTTGAGCCATGATGAAGTCTTATTTTGATATATCCTAGATCACAAATTATAATCTTTCTTTCAAGAGGTACATGAGGGGATTACTGGACACCATTGCATTGGAGATATTATGGTGTATAAAGTAATCAAGATTGTAGTGGTCAACTCTTTTCTAGGATACAAAATCTTATGCCAAAGTGTGTGACATATACCATCATAAAATAAATCCAAACCAATGGGATGAGATGCCTTTTATTTCCGTCCTTGCCTAGGTGCCATTTGAAAAATGGGCCATTTAATTTATTGGGGCTATTACTCCCACTGCAAGGTGCACAAATGCATGATATATTCTAGTAGCCATAGATTACTTCACCAAGTGGGATGATGAAACACTAACCAAAGATTGCATATCCACCATAGTCATAAGGTTTATATGGGAGAACATCATTAGTTGCTATGGGTTCCCACTTAGTTTGACTAGTGACCATGACACACTTTATCAATGAGACCATTCAAATCATACTGACTGAATACATGGTGGTGTACCATAAGATAACACCTTATAATCCCTAAGAGAATAAGACCATAGAGGAATTAAATAAGATATTAGAAACGTACCTCACAAATATATGAGATATTGGTCACAAAGATTGGGATGACCATGTTTTAGCAATATTATGGAACTATCACATGACATATAGGTGCCTAAACAAGGCTACACCATTTTAACTGGTGTTTGGCACAAAATCCATTTTATCGATGGAATTCATGGTTACTTCATTATTCATTATGTGGATTTGTTATTTGGATGACCAAGAGTCTTTTAGTATACTTTAGACAATAGTTTTAGATGTCAAAATGCCTTACGAACCCCCTCGACCCATTAGACCTTGAGTCTAGTTGACCACCTAGTTAACTAAACTCATTTACTAACTTAAACCCATCAAACCACTAACTTAACACATTTAACTTAACCTTCTAAACACTCCTTTCTTGACCAAATTACCTTAGATACTCAATCATTTATGGTTAGCCTAATCATCGATGGTTAGCCTAACTATCGATGGTCAAGTGTTCAACATACTTGAAAAGTATTTCCAATTGTGTACGAGATAAGCATGGCACAAATTAGTATTCCACCTTATGTGATTCCAACCAACTATAAAGAATCATAGTTAACAATTTCCTCCTACCTAATTAGCAACTTCATCCTATAAAAGGATCCATATCCAAGCTATCAAATATTCTTGTGCACAGTTATCCAGCCTTCCTTTAGTAATCAAGTAATAACAATGGAGAATTAAACCTCTATATTATTTTATCTTAAGTCTAGAGTACTATCACTCTAGCCAAATTATTTCAGTCTTCCACCATCAGCCTTCTATCAAGTTACAAGTAACTTTATACTTATTTCTTTATTTTATTTCATTTCTAACCCTCTTTACCTGATTAGACTTATCTCTAAGCTTCCCATCTCTAACCAGACCCATATTCAAATCCTACCTGACCACTTATCTAATCTACAATTCCTTTTTTGATCATTTTTAGAAATACACAAGAAATAACTAATGGTTTGTTAGGTTGTGGAGCTAAAAGCTTCACTGTTATGAAAATTAGAGGAGGATGCTGAGTGTTAAAGCAACCGATGTCAGCATGATCAACCAAAATTAGTCATATCCAATTACAAAGCTACTGACATCAGTCAAGAATCAACTGACGTCAGTCATCTCCAGATAGACAAGGACAGACGTTGGTCGCCTGCGCATTCCAAAACTGTTAGTTACATGAATAGTTAGTTTGTTGAATGATGAGTTTGCATGTAAAGACTAATTTTAGTCTTGAGCTACGTTTCTAATTATTGTAATTAGGAAGTCTAATTATTATTTGCATGGGATCTATATAATAGATTCATGGGGTTGTATTGTAATCAAGGACAAGGAAGAGATCCTTTCAATTGTAAGATCTAGGTTTGCAGGTGTGCAAGACCAAGTTGATGAATAGGTTGTGCAAGATCAAGTAGAAGATCGACATGGTAAGTAAGATCAGTTGATTTTCAGGTTGTTGCAAGTTCAAGGGAGATCTACTTGGAGTACTTTGAGTACTTGTGTACTGGAAGTATTGTTACTGACTGGTGGAGGGTACAACTCTGTGTTTGAGTTATGGTTGTAATTGGTTGTGAGAGAAAGAACTCTTGAGGGAGAATTACTGGTACACCCAAGAGGTGTGGGAAGAGTGTGATCTCTTCATTGTATTTCTTATGGAATGAGTTGAATACAATTGTGTATTGTCTCTCAAATTCTATGTTGTTTTTGATTTCTAGTTACTTGTTACTTTTGGTTAAATTTCATGTTTAGTTGCTTATACAAGGTAATCAATTGTGCTCTTGGAGATAAACAACTGCATCTACACCTCTACCTATACATCATCTAATTTTGTTTCCTAGCTTGTATCCCTCTTCAAGTTCAATCTTGAAGACCAACCACCACACATCCTGTGGTGCTATGCCTATCATCCAAGTCCCCTGCCATATCCGAATCTACATACCCATGTAGAGAAGTCCTTGACCCTGCATAACATGTTAACCTGCTGCTAGTCCCTCTTAGATACCTGAGAATCCACTGAACTAATTTCCATTGCTGCTTTCCTAAATTGGCCATGAACTCACTGACAACACCCACTACTTGGGCAATATCAGGTCTAGTACACATGTACTTAACCTCATCATGTGAATTGGGACACTGTTCTGTGAACTATCCATCCATAGGTGTGCTAACTGGTTCTACATCCTACATAATGAACCTCACCACTACCTTATTCACACAATCATCCTGAGACAACATCAACCTATGATCTTTCTTATCTCTAGGAATACTCATGCCAAAGAATTTTGCTGCTTCCAAATTCTTCATGACACACCTCTGAACTAACTTTACCTTTAGCTCAGAAACTCCCTGCATGTGTGACCTTGCAACAAGCATACACACAACATACAGTAATAGGATAATGTAGCTAATATTATCTAACCTAGTAAAGGAAGCACAATGGTTACATTGACATTGACTAAAGCCATGCTTTGTCATACACCTGTCAAACCTCCATTATCTTGTAGCTTGCTCAAGACCATATAACCTGGCCTTCTATCTCCCATGTCCATTCTCTCTCTTATTTAACCTGGGAATCCATTTGTCTTTTAGTGATTTCACTCCAGCTGGTAACTCTACCAAATCTCTCATTTGGTTCTCATCCAAGGAATCAACTTCCTCATTCATTCCATGCTCCCACTGTTTCCTAGATTCTACCTGCTCTGCTTCTTTAAAACTTCCTAGTTCTTGACCATCAATGAGAAACAAGTAGTCTAAAGAAGGGGAATAATCAATTTGAGGCTTATTTACACTTTCAATCCTCCACATGGGAATTTGAGATTCCTTGATAGCTTGCTATCTACCCAAAATCCATTTTCTGGTCGACCCTGGTCTGCACCCGACCGATGTCGATCCCACCTGATCACCGATGCTAGTTCTTTGACCGATGTCAGTGTCCACCTAGTCACCAATGTCAGTTCTCTAACCAACATCAGTCTCCACCTACCTGACACCACCGACTCTAGTCTGCACATGATCGATGTTAGTTCCACTTGACTGATGTGGGTAACTATGTTTTCTTGTGAGTGATGACATTTTACCCATGAGCTTACTTTGAATCATAACCTTGTCCAAACTGCCCTGCTTAGAATTATTCAACCCCTTGAGCTGATCTCTATCTGTCATCTTCTCCTTGAAAACCAAGGCTTTCCTATTCTTGTCAAAAACATTAGATTTCCTCTTTATACCATAAACCTGATCCTTTCTTGTAGCATGTGTTTCAAGAAACCTCACTTTCTTCTATTGCTTACAGAAATCTTGATCTATACTTTCCAAATCTGAACTCTTACCTTTTGACTCAAGAACATGCATCCCCTTCTTATTCATGTGACCAAGCCTACAAAGCCACATCTTCACATCTACATCTGAAGTAGATAAACTAGAAGGAGAATCAGTAATACAAGTAGATAGATAAAGAGTACCTAATTTCTTACCTCTTGCTAAAACAAGTGCACCCTTGGAAACCTTCTAAGAATCTGCTGTGAGAGTTACTGTGCATCCCTCATCACCCAACTTTCCAATAGAAATCAAGTTCTACTTCAGGGCTGGGACATGCATGACCTCCTTCAACACCCATGTGTTGCCCATCTGCAATTTCAACTACACTTTCCCTTTGCCAACCATTTGACAAGGCTTACCATCCCCTAAATAAATCTTTCCAAAGTCTCCCTGGACATAATCATGGAAAAATTCTCTATTTGGGGTTGCATGGAAAGAGGCACCAGAATCTAAAACCCAAGATTCCACTTTATCCAAGGAACATACAAGAGCATCCTGTGCAACAATATCTTTAACATCTACTTCTTCATTTCCTTCATGTTGATCTTCAACCAACCAACAATTTTTCTTTACATGCCCTTTCTTTCCACAATTCTAGCAATTTTTCCTACCATGCCTGGATCTAGATCTCCTATCTTTGACCTTGATTTCTCTTGATTGATCTTCTCTCTTTACCTTCCCCTACTTTCAACACTTAAAACATTCCTTGATGATTCACCTATGCTTTTCTTATGAATTTCTTCATTCAAGATTACACTAACAACATCATCAACTTTCAAGATATTTAAAGTAGACACAGTATTACTAACTGCCATTACCAAACTATCCCAACTTTCAGGAAATGAGCATAAGATTAAGAGAGCCTTAATTTCATCATCAAAATCTATATTGACTGAAACTAACTAATTTACTAATCCATGGAAATCACTAAGATGACTATGTACCGATCCACCATCTAACATTTGCAAATTAAATAATTGCTTCATAAGAAATACTTTATTCAAAGATGAGGGTTTTTCATATAAATTTGCCAAATATTCCATTAAATCTACCATTGTCTTAGTCTGTGATAAGTTAGAAATCATAGATGATGCCAGGCTCAACCTTATAGATCCCAGAGCCTTCCAATCAAGAGCCTTCCATTCTTCATCTTTCATATCCATGGGCTTGCTTGCAACCCCACCCAACGGTAAGTATAGATCTTTTATATATATATAATCTTCTATCTGCATCCTCCATAATTGATAATTCTTTCCGTTAAACTTCTCCATTCTTAGCTTACTTCCTTCTGCCATTGCTATACTCCCACTCAATCAAAAACCCCTAAGAGTGACCTGCAATCAAACACTTAACACACTTTGAAACCAAGGTGTTAGTAAACCTACTCCAAACCAGGCTCTGATGAACCTACAACCTCACTCTGATACCACTTTGTTAGGATTAGGAACACAATTTATTACCTTGTATAAGCAACAAAACACAAAATTTAACCAGAAGTAACAAGTAACTAGAAATCAGAAATAACACAAAATTTGAGAGACAATACACAATTGTATTCAAATCATTTGAGAAGGAAATACAATGAAGAGATCACACTCTTCCCACACCTCTTGGGTGTACCAGTAATTCTCCCTCAAGAGTTATTTCTCTCACAACCAATTACAACCATAACTCAAACACAGAGTTGTACCCTCCACCAGTCAGTAACAATACTACCAATACACAAGTACTCAAAGTACTCCAAGTAGATCTCCCTGATCTTGCAACAACCTACAAATCAAATGATCTTACTTACCATGTAGATCTTCTACCTAATCTTGCACAACCTGTAGATCAACTTGGTCTTGCACACCTGCAAACCTAGATCTTACAATCGGAAGGATCTCTTCCTTGTCCTTGATTACAATACAGCCCCATGAGTCTATTATATAGATCCCATGCAAACAATAATTAGACTTCCTAATTACAATAATTGGAAATGTAGCTCTAAGACTAAAATTAGTCTTTACATGCAAACAACCGATTCATTTAACAAATTATTCATGTAACTAACAGTTCTAGAATCGCATAGGTGACCAATGTCGGTCCCTATCTATTTGGAGATGACTGACGTCGATCGACTCCTGACTGATGTCAGCAGCTTTGTGACTGGATATGACTGATGTCAGTTGATCATGCCGATGTCAGTTTCTTTAGCACTCAACAACCTCCTCCAATTTGCATCAGTGAAGCTTTTAGCTCCACAACCTAACATGGTTAGCCCAACCGCCGATGGTCACCTTAATAGTTGACAGTTACCCAACCACCAATGATCAACCCAACCACTGATAGTTCACCCCAACCACTAATGGCCACTATGCTAGAAATAATATGTTATTTTCAACTACTTAACCTCAACCAAACCCTATTTTCTATGTTTCTTCTTATTTATAGAGCTTTCCCTAATTTTTTGAACCTGACCCTAACTATCTTAGCATGAGTATTGATCCACTTTTTCTATATTTAGTAGTTTTATTTAAATAAGAATTTTACTTTATTCTTATTGCATGTATTTAATTTCATGTTATTAAATTCAAGTATTCTTTCTTTTCATCTATATCAACTTAATTTTTATCAACAATGGTTTAACAACCTCCTAGCAAGCATACACTTCTTAGATATAGCTCATGCTAAGCATTTCACTCAACTATTTTGCTAACAACCCCTATTCTAATGTCTTTCTTATCTATAGGTTATTCCTTCCAAGCTAAAGAGGAGTTCCCATCATCATCTAGATCATGTGTGCACTTTTATTAGGTATTCCTTTACACACCCCTTTTACTAGTTTCTTACTTGTTTCCAAATTAAAAATGAGTGGAAATTAAGAGAAACATTTTGGCATGTTTGGTGGGACCTATGCATCCTTTTTCTTGCTTTATTTTGTGCTCATCCAACAAAATCTAAAATTTATTTTGGGCTTAAAATAAACCTTTTATATACATTGATTGCTTACTTGTTTTAGTTCATCTAGTAACTTAAAAGAAAAGTAATTAATCATAGCTTTCATGTTATATCACACACCTTTTCCAAACCAAATAACCAATAAACACATCAAAACAAACTTAAGACAAGGCCCAACTAGGATTTCATCACCTACTAGTAAACCTTACCCTTTCTCAACAATCCTACTTAGGGGTCATTACCAAGGGGATAACCAACTCAACTCTCTGGTTGAGTATAAACTCTAAAATATATTATATCTCAGCTAATCACCCGACACCCTTATCAGTACGGTATGTGAAGTAAGGGGGTAGGCCCCAATACCAATCCATGTACTAAATATCAATACATATTTTCTCTATTGAGCACCTAAACACAACTTGAAACCAAACTTATATTTCTCTTTACTACTTGATTTATAAACCAAATTTATTCTTCACACTTTCTAAGGCATAAGCTAAAAGTGATTTAAAAAGAATCCTAAGTTGTTAAACACACTTTAGTGTATGTTTGATTTCCCTGAGGTCTTTTCCTTTTGCTTATTTTGTGTTTAAGTTGTGAGGTTTATTATTTTATTTCTATTCTTGTCATGGTATTTACTAGACAACAATTGAGGAATCAAACCAACCTACAACCACCTTTTTCTACTTCCTCCATGGAGTATACTTCTGATGTTGAGGGTTTCCCTCATTTTTATTCCCCTCCTACTAGGCCTCAAATTTTTCCTAAAGGTGATGTAGATTTCACTATCTTCCTTGGTAAAAACCCCATGGCTCTTTAACATTACCTAAACACCTTATCTAACTATACCCCTTTTGATTTGGTTCCTCTTACAGATCCTGCTATGGTGTGCCTCCCCATCTTCTAGTGGGTACCACCTCAACCTAACCTATGCCACCCAAGCCTCTTCTTCTAATATCCTACCTACTACCACTCCCCAAACTCCATCCAACATCTCGACCAATAACTAAACACTTACTACCCCAACCAATAAATCCAACACTAGATCAAATTTACCGCTTGCTACCTATACTTCTTCTACCATGGGGGTATCTTCTACCCCTATTTATACCATTACCCTTAGTTTGACCAACCCACCAATTTCTACCCCAATTCAGAGTTTAATACTTTTTATACCTCAAATACTTCCACCTATTAACACTAGGATTACCACCCACCGAAAACCAACTAGCACTTTCATACCTCCAACCCAATCCACATCAATACCACCATCCACCAACCCAAACATACCTCTAAACCAACCCATATCAGCCCAACAAAAATTACTCATTACATCCTACCAATATATTTCTAACCCACAAGGATACATAACACCTTCTACCCAACAATTTATGCCAATCAACCCTTATGTGGCACCATCCCAACCTCCTATGACTACTTACAAATATGTGGATTCTTCAACACCTTATACCACTTATCCATACATTGCTACCACCCAAACTCAACAAAATCTTCCACATAATCATGTAGCTTCCCAACCTCAAAAAAATATGGTCAAGATGTTAATGGACAAAATGACCAAACCAGAGTCATATATCTCTAGGTCTCATAACCTTTTATATTATGATCAAATCTATAATGAACCGATCCATCCATCCATCCATTCCTATCCATTTTTATCCTCCTCAATGGGAATTACACAAGTTTTCCAAATTTCAAGGCAAAGAGGACCCCCAACAACATTTAAGAGCATCTAATCATTCTTTTTATTTGATTGCATATGATGATACTCTCCTCCTTCATACCTTCCTCATGTATTTATCAGGACTAACCCTTGATTGGTATAGTGCTCTTACCAATAACTCCATCTTTTCACTCTCTCCATTGGCCCAAATATTTTTAGAGCACTTCTCAATAAATATATCTAGAAAGGTTTCTATTACCGACCTCTATTCTATTAGGTAATTTGATGATAAATCAATTATCTATTTTGTATCCAGATGGAGAGGTCTCATCAACCAGCTTTCTTTCTCCTTACCACAACCTAATTCTATTGAGATCTTCTCTTGGTATTGTACCAAACATATTTCCCCCGCTCTTTAAGTTCAAAATTTCAAAACTTTTGATGAGGCATTCACCATGTCATGTAAACTTGAAAACCAAGCCATTGATGAAGGGAAATTGAAATGTGGAACAATAATTCTATATTTAAACCCAATGAAACTTCCTCCACCAAAACCAATAACCAACCCAACCATACCAATACCAAGATAAAAGCATCTACAAACTTAGTAGTCCTAAAAACTGCTCCACCACCAACTATCAACCAACCTCATCAGATGTAATTCTTTCAACCCTTCTTACCAACAAAACCAAAACCAAAATTGAGCTCCTATAAAATAATATACTCCCATAGGGGAGTCTTACACTTTAGTTTTGGACAAATTTCTCAAAGATAACATCATCAAACTTCCACCTATCAAACCACACCAATAATTTGATGCTTCTCACCCTATATCGAGTTGGTACAATGAGAATGACCATTGTGCCTTTCATTGAGTTATAAGACATGATGTTAGTAGGTGAAATACCTTTAAAAGTCTTGTCCAAAGCTTAATTGATAGTAGAGAACTTGAATTTGATAATCCCAACACACCTACTAATTAGTCCCTTAACATCTTTCACAAACCTTTTCCCAATCATGCTCCTTCTACCCATCACCATGAAAACCAACCATAATCATCTCACTCTCATGAGGTACATAAAATCAATATTGTTATTAGTGATCCCATCATTGAGGATACCATTACCTCAACCAGTTCTTCCTCCATTTCACTCATGGAAATAGTGGACTCACCTTCCATTCCTTTGGAAACCCAAACAAAGGAATCAACGACCCCTCTCTCTTCACTTGGTGAGACCTTAGATTTACCTACCTCTTATTTGATGGAAATACCAAAGGAGATAACCTTTTCTTTAACCATTTCTTATTCTTCTTCCACCCCATCCATTTAAGTGGTAGAATTGGTCTCCATTCTTTTGGACACCTAAACAAAGGAAGTAACCATGTCTATTACTTCATTTGAGGACACCACACCTACCTCTCCCATAATATAACCATCCATTCTCCCTTTACAAACCATCCCAAAAGAAGAGATTACCTTATTCACCCAACAACCAATTTTGGAACCTTCCATCAAAAATAAATATGAAGGAGCCATTTCCTTTCCTCTACCTAGGGGTTTAATTTTTGAAATCAATGACCAAGGAACCAAACCCATAAACAAGCCCTTTTGTAGACTAGTCCAAATTTTAGTGTTCACTTCTCAACCCAAATTTGAGAGAACCACCTTTTGATATCATCTTGGGCTCCTTTACCAAATTTTTTTTGAATCCTTCACCTCACTTACATCCACCCTTAAACCCATTATTTCCTCTTCATCAAACACTTCTTCCTCCAAAATCACAGGTGAACCATCCCAACTACCCCCATTTAACATTTCCAAATGACCTTATGAGTCTCTCACCAAACCTATCAAGAATCTAGGCATTCTTCCCACACCTCTCCATACTCACCCTTCACTGAAGTTGGACTTAACCCCATCTAGTCCACCAAAGAAACCCTTAACTAAACCAATTAAATAGGTAGAGTTACGTAAACCTTTACCTCAAACTAGACCCAACCACCTCTTTCCACTTAGCTTCTATCTTAGAATCCATCTTTCTACCATCCAAACTACCTATTCTTCCTCTAGTAAACCATCCCTTTTTTCTCTATCTATGCCTATACCCATCAAACCATCTAGTTTTCCATCATTCTAAACTAACCTATCTACTTATACTTTCCCACCTATATCCAACCCCTCATCATCAAAATATTCCCCTTTCAAATCATTTACCCTGAAACTAACCATAACTAAGAAACCCCAACCACCAACTAAAACCATTCCACCACCTACAACTTCTAGGGTGAAAACTTCTTCTAAGAAGGATCCCATCCCTAAAACTATAAACCCATCACCTCCAAAACCTATGAATTAATCTTATCCAACCATATAAAGGTTGTTACAAAATTATTCCATTAGAATACCACCTATGAAACCATCTTATCTTTCCAATACCAAACCCTCATGGTTTAAAGATAACTTGATCTGTGCATACAATAGGGAATTAATACATGACATGAAGAACTAAAAATCTCTCCAAGCAATTGTTCATAGCCTATATGATGAGGATGATCAGTTATTAGATAAACCTATCTTACCTCCATTACCAACCCAACTTCCCAACCAACATATTCAACATTTACTTACACCCTCACTCTCAGCCAAGAGTAGGGACAAGGAACTGAAGTAACCATCTAGCACAAAAAATCCTCTCATCCAAACTATGCATATGGTTATCCAATCTTGGCCTAATAGAAGGATAATAGAAAAGCTAAAGTGTCCTTTCCATGGAAATACCCTTCAACCCCTCATCCCACTAACCAAATCCAAACACTTGTACCCTCACCTTCACAACCACTAAAACCAAAGTGTCCATTTTGGTAGCCTCTTCCTCTAACCCTTCTACATCCATCTAGTGGATAGTCTTGAAACAAATTCACTAGACATTGGTGGATATGAGACTTTATGAACTAATCAACACCTTACCTCACCATCATTAGACACTGATAGAGGCTTTGAAATATATAAAGGTTCAACTAGATGACCCTCAACCTCTTTCACCCTTTATTGGATCCCTCCAAATTTCTACCTTCATCACCTTTTAAGATTCTAAAATACCTCTTATTCATCCCAAGGATTTTGATCCTCCCCTCTTCATCACTAGGTATATTAATAAAAACCACATCAAAAGGGTAATGATTGATGGAGGAGATAAAATCAAAATTATCTCCTCCCATGCTTATGACCAAATTTAGCTACCCAAGAACATCATGTCATAAAGTGCAACAATCCTTCACTCCTTCAATGATAGCATGGCCACTAACTTGGGGATAGTTGTCCTCCATATCCGCTTGGGACCTCATACCATTCCTAAACTATTTTACATTATAGAGGGTGAGTTCTAATACAATGTGTTACTTGGATGCCCTTGGATCTATACCATGAGTTGTGTCCCTTCTACTTTACAATGATGTTTCAAATTTAAGCATGAAGGTCAAGTTATTACCATCAAAGTTGACCCTATTCCTTTTACCTCTCAATATAACATATCAACCTAACGATGTTCTTATTACTACCTTATCCACCTCACCATCAATTAATAATAACACTACCTTACTAACATCCAAAACTCCTATCACTCCCACCCATAATAGTGATGAAGCTTTAACTAGCTCATTCATTCCTTCTTCATAGATCCCTATAGAGGACCCCTTGTGACCCATGTTCTAACATCTCTCCCTTGGGGAATAACAAATTTTATCCTTGGATGCCTTCCCTATTTTTCAAGAGTGTGGGAACCTCAAACATGATCCATCATATGATCCCAACATCAAAACCATAATCCCTTTTGGGCTGCCCACCTATCAAACAAATTTCATCTATGGGGGACTTGATCAACCACTTCTCACTTCTACCACTACCTCATATATCTAACCATTCACCTACAAATTATCTTATCTCAACAAACTAGCCTTGTCTAAATATTACCTTTATAAGTGTGTTTAGAAGGGGTTTGGTCTCAACCTTTATGGATAAGGACCTCATGAGATACCCATAATCAAAACCCAAAAACCTCATGAGTTATTCGGCCTTAAGTTTGTACCACTAGAAGAACCCACCTCACCAAAAACCATCACCACCATTGATGAGGATGTTCCATCCTCATCGACCCAATATCCCTCAAAGACTAAAGACTTTGATACCATCCCATCTAATGTTTTTACCAATACCATTAGTTTAGGCCTCTTAACCTATCAAAAGGATGAATGAACTAAAACCCTTCCTCTCATCCATCTTAAGATGGTATAAAATTATTCTCTTACCATCAACACCTTTAAATATTAGGATGATGATTCTATTCTAACTTACCTTGATGTGGGGGTTTTTTCTATCCACAAATCCCTTCATCCTAAGAACCAAACCATGCTAAATGAATCCACTATTGATGTCAACTTAGGTACTCAGGATAACCCCCTTATCATTAAAATTGGCCAATCCTTAAATTCTATGGAGCAACAAGATTACCCTTCTTTCCTTCATGATTGTAGCATAGCATTTGCTTGGTCTTATTAGGGTACGCCTAGAATTGACCCTTTTATTGCCCTCCACAAAATTGTCACCCATTTTGAGGTTAATCTAGTTTGGAAAAATATTTTTAGGATGTATCTTTTCATATCCCTTCTTGTCAAAGAATAACTTCAACATCTCTTATCCATCAACTTCATTCATCCCATCAACTATCCAAAATGGGTTTCTAACATCATTCTGATCACCAAGATCACATAGGGACTTTGCCTCTGCATTAACTTTCATGACCTCAACCTTGCTTACCCAAAGGATGAATTACCTTTGTCAAACATCAACCAACTTTTTGATCTTACAGCTAGCCATGATGTTTTATCTCTCATGGATGGTTTCTCAAGATATAATCAAATATTGATTTCCGCTAGAGATCAGCATAAAACTTCCTTTATCACCCCTTGGGGAACCTTTTGCTACAAGGTCATGCCTTTTGGTTTGAAGAACACTGGAATAACCTATTAGCATGCCATGACCTACACATTTCATGATCTCATCCATAAAATCATGAAAGACTATGTGGATGATTTTCTTAGGAAATCAAAACACCATAAGGATCACCTAATCATTCTTACAATCATCTTCAATTGACTAATCCATTTGCATGTTAGGTTCAACCCCAAGAAATGCATTTTTGGGGTATTATCTAGAAAGCTTATTAGCTTTATCATCTCTCTTCAAGGAACTAAGGTGGATCCCTCCAAAGTTAGAAAAATCTTGGAGATGCCTCCTCATACTAACCTTAAGCAACTCTATAGCCTATAAGGTAAACTTCAATCCATCCATCACTTCCTCTCTCAGTTATCAAATATATGTCAACTCTTTCACCATCTCCTCAAGAAAGACACCTCTTTTAAGTGGACTAAGGACTATCAATAAGTCTTTGATTCAATCAATAAGTACCTTATCTCTCCACCTATCCTCATCCCTTCTAGGGAACAACAACCCTTCTACTTTTATATATCTACCATAGACCATTCCTTAGGGGAAATGCTCAATCATCATGATGAACAAAATAAATAACAAGCCATCTACTACATTAGCCACACATTTATAGAATATGAGACTCGATATACCCATCTCGAGAAACTCTACCTCACCTTAGTATTTGTGTCCTCTAAACTCCATCACTACCATCTTAATCATAAAATATATGTTATCACTAACACTAACCCACTCAAGTACATGAACTCTAAACCATACCAAAACTAGCATATAGCTAAGTGGCTCATGCTCCTAGCTAAGTTTGATCTTGATTTCCTTTAGTAAAAGTCCATTTAAGGTAAATTAATTGCTAACCAATTAGTTAAATCTTATCTACTAGACAATAAACCACTTCCTCTTGCCTCTTTAGATGAGTCCCTCATAACTCTTTCTTAGGAGGAACCCACCTACCAAATGACCATGTTTTTTATGTCTCTAAATGCCAACATGGTTTAGGTGTTAGAGTTATTCTCATTCCCCTTAATGGTGAGCCTCTTTCATTTTACTTTAAACTTTAATTTGAGTGTATCAATAACATGGATAAGTATAAATCCTTAGTCATAGTTCTCTAAATTGCTTTAGCCTTGGGAGTCAGAACCATCAGTGTCTTTAGAAATTCCCAAATTGTGGTTAACTAGGTCAATGGATTTACCAATGTAAGAATGATGTCTTACTAAATTATATGAAACTCATTAATGTGCTCTTGTGTCATTCAAGCATTACCTTATCCAGTTAGTTCCTTGATCTACCAACAAATTCATGGACATAATGACATCCTTCACTTCCCAAATTTCATATCAACCTATCAAATCTAAAATATTTGTCACCATCCATCATTTTATCACACCCTCATATATAAATTATGACCTTCCTACCATTTATATCATGGATGCATATCCTTCTAAGATTTGGTATGACCAAACCTTTAACTACCTTAACATTGACATTGTTCCTCCCAAACTTTCAAAGAGTGCTCAAAGATCCTTTTTTTAGAGTACCTATTATTACACCATACTAGGGGGAACCCCTTAAAAATGAGGTTTTGACAAAATACTTCTCTAATGTCTATGTAGTCATGAATCTTCCCACACTATCAAGGAAACACATGATAGAATCTATGGGGGACACTTTAGTGGCCTAGCCATCACTAAATGTATCCTTCACCTTGGATACTATTGGCCCACCCTCAATCAAGATTATTATGATTATGTAAAGAAATGTGTCAAATTTAAATAAAATTCTAATTTACACCAGGAACCTACCTATGGCCTTTGAGTAACCAAAGACTATGGGCCCTTATTACAATGGGGTCTCAATATTATTAGGGAAATCAATCCTCATTCTTCATAATCACACCAATCCATCATTACCACTACTAAATATTTCATCAAGTGGGTGGAATCCATTCCTCGTTTCTTGACCAAATCTAAAAATATTATCAATTTAATCAATCACCATATCATCAGCCACTTTAGTGTTCCCCATAAGATCATCACCGATAATGGCAAATATTTTGAAAAAAAGAAAGTCCAAGGTCTTTACAACAATTTTGAAATTAAGTTGAGATTTTAATTTCCCTATCATCCACAAAAAAATGGATAGGTGGAAGCCTCTAATAAAAACATTAACAAAATGCTAACCAAAGTAGTAAGTGCTTCAGGTTAGGATTGGCACTTGCACATCCCTTTCACTTTATGGGCCTATCGCACTAGCATTGAAACCTCTATAAGTTTTACCCCTTTCATATGTGGATCAAAGACAATCTTGCCTCTCAAAGTCCATATTCCTTCTCTTCACATATATTTACATGAGATCCTCTTTGAGAGAAACTATCATCAAGAACGTCTTACACATCTTGAAGTCCTTGACATACATCACCTCATATCACTTAATCATCTTCATGTCTATCAAGAATGAATTAAGAACACTTAAAATAACACTTGAAAGAGTGAGAATTCAATATCAAATATCTCATCCTTAAGTAAAACCAACATGTAACTAATATGGAGAAAAGAAAAAGAGGCAAGTTTACTTTCAATTGTATTAGACCGTACATCATAACCCATAAGTATGTATCAAAATCTTATCATTTATCCTATCTCAAGGGAAAATTAGAACCTAAGCCTCTCAATTCTTAACATCTTTGTCCTTTTTTAATTAAGATAGATCACATTCACCTTTGTGTCTAACTTAAACTCATCCCTTAGTTTACGATATTTTCACTTTCCTTATACATTCACCCTATTCCTCTTGGGGAAAATTGATTATAACATAGGGCCATGTGATTATCCATCATATTTATAGCCTAATCCTAAGCATGGATACCATGGATCTACCCATGGAATGGTTCTCATGGATACTGTTTATCTTTCATCAGATAGAACCCCATGATCAGCTATTTTCAAATCACCTTCCTTCACCTATCATTAACCTCTTATCTCCATAAAGATAGACCTCTAAGCATAAATAGACTTTCCCATGTCTAAACCTAGCATTAAAAATCAAATTAGGATACCAAAATATCACTTGGGTCCATATCTCTAGCATTGTAGACTGCATCCTTAAAGGACAACTACCTAACAATTAAATTGCTTAAAGATAGTCTGCTCCCTTAAAGGATAGCTATAAAAATTCAAATTTAGACCACTCCCTTGAATGATGGCTTAGTTAAGTTTGTAAAAACAATAATTTGAATCTTACCACATTGATAAACTTCACCAACCTATCAAAACAACAAAATCAATAAATAACCCTATGTCAAAATCAAAGCAAGTAAGCTACAATCAACTTTTATACATGGCATTAGTAGACTTCCCACTTTGATTAGTCTACACATTATATTCAAACATGGAATTATCTATTATAGTTTTTTATTCACCTATAGAATGGGAAAGATAACCCATATTAGGTTACCATGTCACCCATTTCTCATTCAACCATTTACCTATCAACTACTTTCCCTTCATACCCTCTCTAAAATCAGGAGACTATGAGCTTATTTGACACAAAGTGATCAAGATACATTATTTTTTCAATCAATTCATGCTCATGCAAAGCATTTAAAAATATTATTTTCATTAAGATAGTCTAAATTCGGTTTTGTTAGGTCCTTATCAATGAACACATCATGCCTTTTTCTTACCCTCTATTCATTCATTCATTCATGTGGACACATGTCTCATGATTCTTCTTTCTTTTCCACATTTAGTGTGTTATCTAAACCTACTTTATGTTATTTCATTATATCCCCATATCATATATCATATCAAAACATTTCAAACATCATTATCATCAATGAAATAATTTATATACATCATAACCTTATGAACCATGTCCATAAACCATACCCTATCCATTAACAAAACATCAAAAACATCAAAACATAAAAACCATAAAACATTAACAATCACATCACCACATCATTATCATCTAAACAATAATAATTTATGATAACATAAATAACCTAAACCACATCATATCAATAAAAATCATAGCCCATGTCATATCACTACTTCCCATAAACATACCAATAATTCAAAACATCAACACATCACATCTTAAAAAACCATGACTAAATCATCTATCATGTATCCAAATCCTCTCTATGAACCACATCATCATGTAATCAAACATCATAAAAAAAACCATAATGAAAACCATCAATCACATGTCCATGAATATATCTATGAACAAACACATCATCCACTATGTATAAGATCAAACATCACCTAAACTATACACATATTAAAATTTTCATCATAAGATCAAACATCTCATCATAATCATGTTTCACTTACCTCATCACATCAGCATATAACATAATAAATTTACCCATAATCATCAACATCACATCCATCAATGAGAACATGCATATCATCCATAAACATCATCACATGCCTAAACTAAGAGTCCACATATTATCTCATAAATCATGGGGGATGATCAACCTATCATTTCATCATACCAAAACATACATCGTGGACATCCATAAAAATTACAACATACCTAAACCAATGGACCATAAATTTCATAAGCATCATCCATAAATATCTCAAAACATCAAATAAACATAACAACCATAAAAACCATCAACATCAATAATCCATAATCATCATCAAACATCATCATCATAGACATCATAATAAAAGTAATATATGTCAATGAGTATACAATCCTCAATAATAAATACATGGAATAATGTATAAATTTCTCTCTCTCTCTCTCTCATATACATATTACATCATTAACATGTAGGTTGGTATCAAAATCAAAAACATATACATCATATAATCTCATATATTAGGCCCCTAGGGCACCACTAACAATGGCCCCACCTACACCTACACCTGCACCTATACCTACACTACCATTTGGTGGTGGTCCCCCTGATCTCCCTACCTAACTCACTATCAAGGTCCACTATATTAGAGTAGTTATATATGGACCACATACTAAACTAGATCTATACTCTCCATATCAAAGATCTAATGGCAACTATGCTAGCACTATCACCTTATAATATCTCAACTCCTTAATAGTGGATAAGAACCATGTCATAATAATAATATCAGGTCCTCTTATAGGTGCCCTTATTGGTGCTTCCATCACTCCTACCCTTTACCTTAGTGAATCTCTCTCTTGATTCACTAACCTAAGAGAGATCCTCACTTGATCTCATTCTCTTGTCAGCATCACCACCTAAACTTATAACATGACAATCTGACCCTATAACATCACCACCTATCCCTATAATTTGGTAATCTAGGTCTATGTAGCTATAAGTACTACTTGTGCCTAGTCCATCTTGGACATTACCCTATGTTAGTTCCCTAGTAAGATCCACATCCATGGACTATTGACCCCCATCACCCCATCCAAAATTGGCCACTACACATAAAGCTTGGTACCATGCTGCATAACCATTTGTGACACCAACATCATCTATGGTGGATCTCATTGGTAACTCCTTATGGTCCAAAAGAACATCTTATGACTATAATTCTAGGAGTAAGAACTCTATATCTTCCCTCCTATATCTCAAAAAATTAGGTAAAATCTCATGTCCAAAGTTAAAATGCCTCCAAAAGCAGTCAAATGGGATCAACTTAGTCTCACAATCCCACCTCCCATATATAAATCACCAACTCTATAGTGATAAGGTGTGGTAACTATTTAATCTTACCTAGGCCAACCCACATATGGCCTCCACACTATGTCACCCAACACCAATCCATCCATAGTATCACTAAACCAATCAATGCCCCCCATATTAACACTATCCCCTATCAATGTGTAATTCCCCCTCCATCTCAAGAAACCCACTCTATAGTTTGTTGACACATATCAATCCCATGGTAGTCCCAAAGGTATCACCACTTGAATATTCTCATAAACCTAATAATGGAGTAAGAAACTGACACTGATCCCATATTACCTATATACCTAGAAATCCTAGATCTCCTTGTAGATCTAAACCATTAACATTGGGGCCCACCTAAAAATAATCCTCCCTAGCAAATCTCCAGTACCCCTAGTAATAGGTATGGAAATTAACCACTGATCAAATTTGGCAATGTAAAGTAGGACACAACCATCATCATCATCATCATAAGAAATCATATATTCCTATGGGAATTATAAAGGATAGCAAAAAACAAATGAAATAAATTAACACCATATTACCTTCCCAAGTGGATTCACCATACCCATGTGGCTCAAAAACATGTTTTCCCTTGATCAAGCATCCTTTTATTTTTCAATAATGGTGGTAAGCTCCTCTAATGCCTCAATAACACTCCATAAAACCTAGGCTCATGATTAAAAATCACTAAACTAGGCTATCAATGAAGCTTACAAGCAAAATCTATGATCAAATGCAAAACCTTGTGGAAACAATTTAACATTATAACTTTTCAATATTCAAACTTTTTAAATATATTTAAGCATAATAAATCCAGAGCATTAGTCAAGAAACATTCAAGATTTTTGATAATTAAGAGGTAATAAGAATGTAGAGAGGATTATAAGTTAGTCAAGCATTATTCCATAAATAATGAAACATGCATAAATAAAAGTAACCAAGCCTATCTATTCCCATGGGAATTACAAAGGATTGAAAGAAACAAATGAAAGAAAGCAACACCATATTACCTTCCCAAGTGGATTCACCATACCCATGTGGCTCAAAAATATGTTCTCCCTTGATCAAGCATCCTTGTCTTTGTTAAAAATGGTGGTAAGCTCCTTCAATGCCTCAAGAACACTCCATAAAACCTAGGTTCTTTATTCCAAATCACTGAACTAGCCTATGAATGAAGCTTGCAAGAAAAATCTATGATCAAATGCAAAACCTCATGGAAAAAATTTAACATTATAACTTTGAAATATTAAATCTTTTTGAAGATAATTAAGCATGATAACTTTGCACCAAAATAAGATTAAAATTCACATCCACGGCCTCTCTATTTATAGATTTTTGAGATTGGTCAGGATCAACCATGACCATCCATCTCAAGATTGAGATGTGTGACCATGGATAATACTAATATTTTGAATTAAATCCATAATTTTCTTCATCATGACCTTAGAAGAAGGTGCATTGAAGAGGCATGGGAGGCATTAACTAGGCATGGGTGACCCATAATCTTGATATATTATGGCCTCGGGATGTCTTCCCAAGAAATGTTGTCACCTGATGATGCAATTAATAAGAATCAATTTTCAAAAATAAATATTCAACAACTCTCATGGAAAATTCATTCAATCTCTTGATTTGGATTAATTATCCTTAAACAAGGTTAATCAACATTTGTGCATTTATTTGAAAATTCACCCTCAATTAATCAAAATGGTCAGAAAGTCATATTACTAGGTCATAATTTAACTCAAGAAAAATTAGAAGGTGACATTAGATGTATTGGATATGTATTCCCATTTAATATTTCCCAACACCAAATAACAAAGGTAAATGATGTGTACCAATGAATTATAAGAAAAGAGTGATCCACAACACTAAATGGCAAAAATGTCATTTTGACTCAAAATGATCTGTTCAAAGTTAGCTAGCCCATAAAATGCATCACCCTATTTAGGGATAATTTGATGTAAAATGACACTTTTAAGTGACAATTTTGAACCATTTATGGCATTTTATGGCTTTTTACTTGAAATGTGCATTGTGTAATTCAAGTAAGATTGATAATTTCAACACAAATGGTGTTAGGAATTAGATGTCTACATTTTGCCCTTATTTAAGAAGGAATAATAAGACATTCAGGTGAAGAAACATATTTTCAAATAAAATATTTGTTAAGAAGAAATTAGAATAGACCCATGATGCCCCCTCGAGAGCACATACTAGGATGAAATAAAAGGATTTACTCTTGAAAAGAGAAAGTGAGAGATTAACCCATGGAATAGATCACATCCAAACAAGCTAATTCTTGCACACGTGATTACCATAAATGATCAAAATATAATTAGAGGTATAATAAGCCCTAGATATGGTGGGAATGAGAAATATACAATCCATAAATGTAAGGGACACACTGTAAATGTACCTAATTTGAGAGTACAAGCTATGTACTTATGGTATTGATCAATCTTGAGACAAGTTGCACACTAAAATATTTCCATCATGGGATTTAATGTGGAAATATTAGAATTAGAGGAAAAGGGAGAATGTTCTACCTCAGGAAGGGAAGCACCACTAGAACATGGTCTTTAAAGAAAAGATAATAAGAAGTACTCTAGTAGAGCAGATTTGATTGTGATAAAATAGTTGTGCCCTAGTAAATTTTGATCATTGATAAATAATAAATAATGAATTTTCCCCTATAGAGATAATTTTTTTAGGATGTGGTTTAGATGTTGTGCCCTAGCATGGGCAATTGGCAAGAAAAATATCTCAAGGATATAAAAAAAAGATAGGTTAAAGTGAGCGGGCACAAATGTACATGTGATGGTATAATGGATTAGAAAGTCATATAAAACCAAGCATATGAGTATGCACATAGTGATGAGAGAGATGAAAAGAAGAATGGAGATATCTGAGCTGAGCTCAATAAAAATTGAGTGCTACCTACATAGCTCCATGGACTTAGGATCCAACATGAACTTTAGGCCAATGTAATTCACCCAAGTTTGAGAGAGAATGGAATAAAGAATGATAAAAAATGACCAAGAATTGATTATATGTACAATTTATGTAAATATATTCATGTCTAAATATAGATAAATAAGCCTAAAATGCATGCTACCTAGAAGCCTAATTCTATATCTTGAGCCTAGGTTTTACAAAGTGTTCATGAGAATCATTTATCAGAGCTGATGTTGATGTTAAGACCTTGATACTTGAGCACAAAGTGCTTACTATATAAAAAAAATTAGTCATTATAAGTATGAATAACTTAGAATGACATAAGATTCTAATTGCATTGAGCCATTTCAAATGTGAATATCTATAACTAAGGATAATGGTAAAATAATGACCAAAACTAGAGTTACAGTAATTTACATTTAAATAAAAAAGAAAGGATAAATAAAAAGATAAACATAAATAAACCTAACTTGAAATCAAGATATGATCTTAAGTAGGAAAAAAATGTTTAAAAACAAAAGGCAAGAACATCTTAATGACACGAGACTAAGGTATGAATAATCACGATCCATGTGGGCCATCAAAGCATTCTTGAACACAAAATAAAAAATTAAAATCAAATAGAAAAATAAGACACCAACAACAATCAAATAAAAAAAATTATCCAAGAACAACGTAATAACATAGGATCAAGATATAAATAATCAAGATCCATGTGAATCATCAAGATGTTCTAAAACACAAAAGAGATCAGAAAAAATAAATAAGGAAAAACAAGAGAAAGATGAGAAAAGAAGTAATAAAAAAGAGAACATGAGAAAAAATAAAAGGAGAGGTGTGAAAACACAACAAAACACCAAGAAAACTCAAATAAACACACAAAAAAAAAAACCAAGTTAGTGTGGTTTAAAGACAAATGTTCATGCATATACGATAGAGGTGTTACTTTCTACTACATCATAACAAAAAACAATGACATGATAATTGTTCCCTAATTAAAGTGGAACACTGATAGAAGAAATGGGGGAAGAGAAGATAAGGAAGGGGTTGGCTAAACTTAATCTAGATGTATAAGACAAGTAGATGCTACCTACATAGTTCCATGGATGTATGTTCCAACATGAACTTCAAGCCAAATGTAGTTCCCCCAAGAAATGTGATAGAAGAAAAATGATGATCAAACTAACATGATTAATATTATAGAAGAAATGGAATATATGACAAACAAATGAGAATGGTCTAGAAAATAAGAAGTTGATAAGATGAGAAAGAGTGATGTTACAAAATAGAAAGTATATGGGATAAGATGAAATAAACTAGTGTTTCTATGATTGCAAAATGATAAGAGCATTCAAATTTAATAGTTGCTTGCAAAATAGTGAGAGCATTTAAATTTAATAGTTTCTCACAAAATGGCAAGAGCATGGGATGGTAAGACATTGAATGTATAAAAGCATGAGATAATGTTTTTATTCTTTTGTGGATCATGTTCTAATGTTTTTGGTATTTTCAAAGTACTTTCCAATGTTTTTAGTGTTTTTTGGGATAAAATATGCACAAGGTGGGACAATCTAGTTGAGGAGATGCACATCCTAAGAGTAGAGGTTCTAATAAGATAGCTAAGCTAGCTGCAATGGCCCATGCTCACAAATCATTGAGAGTGAGGATCTTGATAAAACAAGAAAGAAAAACAAATAATTGAATTGAGAATATGCAACTATTCACTTGTCTGAAGTTGCACAAGATTTTCCTAGATGAACTAATTTTTATAAGTACTATTGAAGATGTTTATAATGTTCATGAGACATAATAAAGATCATAATTGGTCAAGGGATAAAAAGTGTTCAAGCTTATAATATGTCTTAGACATAATAAAGAATATTCTTCTCATAGAGATCAATCCAGAATGGGATTAGGAATGTGTTTAGAGTGCCAAGGGTTCAAAGCCTTCATTGGTGGGATTCATGAAAAGTGGAGCAAGGTAGTATAAAATGTGTTTGAGGTAAGATAAAAAGGGTGGGATAAAATTACAGTAGCACAAGTTTCCCCCAAGTCAGGGGTCTTATAGACAATGGTTCAAATTTATTCATGCATAGAATCTCGTAAGGTGTATGATGTTCATGGGCTCTAAAATTTCTTCACCATTAGGTTTATCCAATCGATATGATATTAATCCATAGTTTACTATGACAATATATGGTCCTATCTAATTAGGTTGAAACTTGCCTTTCTTTTTGGGTTTAGTATTTATGTTCTTCTGGTTCTATTTCAAAACTAAGTCACCAATATTAAATTCTCAAGGGAGAATGCATTTGTTCTAGCTTCTCTTCAATTTGTTCTGATAGGCCTACAAGTTTTCTAGGGTATCTAAATGCTTACCATCAAGAAGTTCTAGTTCTTGCAGTCATGAGGCTCTATAGTCTTCATCATCTTCATTATGCTCTAGTGATATTCTTAATGGTGAAATCTCAATCTTGATCGGGATGATAGATTTAGTTTCAAAAACAAGGGAGTATGAAGTAGCTCTAGTTAGGGTGAAATGATTGGTTATATAATCCCAGAGGGTAGGAAAGAGTTATAAATGCCAATTATGGGTAGCATCATTGAAAATCTTTTTTAAGATGGCTAGAATGGTTTTTTTTGATGCCGCAACTTATCCATTACCTTGTGGGTTACACAGAGTGGATTTATTTTTCTTGATCTTGAATTTTTTATAAAGAAATTTCACATCTTGGTTCACAAAGGATTTGTCATTGTCTGATATAATACGTGCCAAGATGGCATATCAATAGATGATATGGTAATGAATGAATTTGGTTATTTGTTTCCTAGTAATATAAGTGAGAGGAATAGCCTCAATCCACTTGGTAAATTACTCAATTGTAGTCAAAATGTGCTTATGGCCATTTGAAGATGTTGGGTTAAGTTTTCTAATGAGATCAAGACCCATGTTGAGAATAACCATGGTATTGTAATTGGATACAATGGTAAGGAAGGTATATGTATCAGGTTGCCATGATACTGACAAGGAACACATTTATTCAAATAATCAAAAGCATTTATCTCTATTTTGGGCCAATACTATCCTATTCTAAGAAGTTTCTTTTCTAGGACTACACCATTGGAATGGGCCCCACACATTCCTTCATGAACCTCCTTTAGTGCCAGTTTAGATTCTCCCAAAGATAAAAAATGAAGAAGAGTTCCATCATAGCCTTTTTGATAAATCATGTTTCTAAGGAGGATATAACATGTCAAGTGATGAAGGAAAAGTTTTTTTTGGTTATTGGAAAGGTTTGCGGGAAATACATGACTATGGAAATAATTATAAAAATCTTGGTACCATGGTAGCTCAGGTGAGAGATTAGGATAAAAAATGGTGTATATTCTCTCTAAATTTGATAGAATATGTGCCAATTGAAGAAGATTTTTAATCAATAACTTATACTCTTTAGCATTGTCATGTATTTGAATCATGGAACTAATTATTTCCATGGCATTGGTAGATCTGTTGTTGACTCATGAAACTTTCTCAAAGTATAGAGATTTAAAATGTGTTTTGAGGTCATCGACAATTTGCTTGAAAGGAACAAGCTTATCATCTCTTGTTTGATACTAATCAATTGTTTGATTTATGATTATTTATGAATATCTATAGACCTTTAAGCTTTAAATAACCCATTGTATGGCAAGATGGATCCCTGTAACCAATGCGTCATATTCAACCATATTATTTGTACACTAAAATTGTATATGGAATGCTTTGGGGATCAAATACCCTTGTGGCATGATCAAAAATATGCCAGCTCCATATCCTCAGGATGTGAAAGATCCATCAAAATAGAGAATCCACTATTCAAGTTCTTATGATGCTTATTTTATCATCATGATAGAATCATCTGGAAGGTCAAAGTTGAGAGGTTGAGTGGTTGTAATAGGAGATTCTACAAGTTTGTTTACAAGAACCTATCTTTTGATTTCCTTTTAATTCTAGTATTCAATATCAAACTCATTGTGGAGCATAATTCCTTTATCCATGCATCCTTGAAGAGCTATTTTAGATAAGGGGGAATTGAAAGGATCTACCTTGGTGATAATAATAGGTTTGTTATTTAGCATATAATGTCATAATTTTTGAGTGGTGAACACCATAGCTAAACATGCCTTCTCAATAGGCATATAATTATGTTCATAGGCTACCAATGTGTGGCTTAAATAATAAACCATGTGTTCTTTATCATGATCATCATTCTAAGCCAAAAGTACCCCCAATATATGTTTTTTGGATGATATATAAAGAAGCAGTAGCTTTCCTTATGTTGGAGGTCATAATATTGATGGATTGGCCAAGTATGTTTTAAGCTTTAAAAATGCTATTTGACAATATTAAACCCACTAAAATGTTACCCATTTATTTAAGAGGTGGGTAAATGGGTGGTACTTATTTTCCAATTGAGAAATGAACCTACATATAAAATATACCTTTCCTTGTATACCTCATAACTATTTAAGATTATTTGGTGAAGGCATTTCCATAATAACATTGACCTTTACAAGGTTAACTTCAATCCCTCATTGTGATACAATGAACCCTAACAATTTTTTAATGTGACTAAAAATACACATTTCTTAGGATTCAAGTGGACTTTATATGCATGAAGCCTCTCAAATATTCTTTGTAGAATATCAGGGTGTCCATCTCTTATTATTTATTTTGCTAGTATATCATCAACATAGTCCTTGATAATGTCATACATTATGTCATGGAAGATGACAGTCATTACACACTAATATGTGGCTCGAACACTCTTCAAACCAAATGACATAACTTGGTAATAGAATGTCCCCCATAGAATGGTGAACATGGTCTTATGTTGATCTTTAAGGGATATATTAATCTGATTATAACTAGAAAATCCATCCATTAAGGATAAAATCTCGTACCTAGCAGTTGAGTTGATAATCATGTTAATGTTAGGCAGAGGAAAGTCATCTTTTGGGCATGCTTTATTGATATCACAAAATTAGTACAAACACGTATTCCTAGGGTATTTTTACTTACTAGCACTATGTTAGAAATCCATTTAGAGTAGTCTAGTGATCTGATAAAATTGGCTGTTAACAACTTTTATAACTCATCCTTAACTAAAAGGGTGATGCATGGATGTATCTTTCTCAACTTTTGCTTGACTGGTTTAGAATTAGGGTGAACAACAAGATGATGCACAACTAAATCTAGGTCTAATCTTGGCATGTTAGAGTATGCCCATGCAAAGATGTCTATATAATCCTTAAGAATGGATATAATATGTTCACATTCTACTTTAGTAAGAGAAGCCCCAAGATAAACAATTTTAGGATCCTCATGGGTTCCCAAATACACTTATATTGTGCTCTCCATAAGGAGCATGGATCCATCTTTTAGAATTATAAGCAATGTATGGTCATGATATTCTACTTCATCATCTTGTTGTTCTTCCCAAAGATCTAGATAATATGAAAAATTAGAATCTACCTTCTCAAGTAAAGGCCAATTGGTAAAAACCTCTGGAAACTCAAGAGCAAGACACTCAAATATTTGATGTTATTTTGAAGAGATGCTTATACTAGCTATGGAACTTGGGCTAGATGGAATTTTTACATCCTAAGGGGATGAGCAAAATTTCCCACCTAGGAGTTCTTAAAATAGGTTTTCACTTAAAGGCTCATCTTTTTCTTTACTTTTTCCCTGATCAACAAGTGCCTCAAAGAGGTTTTCACCTAAATATCTTGATGTTTGCTCTTTTTTATGACCAAGAAAGTTTGCCTACTCTCCAAAGTAGGTAGAAAAATTTAATGAAAAATCAAAACTGTATTTATGATCACCAATTGGGAATGCATCTCATAGGCCCATGTATTCTACAATTGATTCTTCATTTTGAAACTCATCAAGGCATATGACCAAATTTTGTTGATTCCAATCTATGAGTTTAGGATGGCAAAGGCATAAGTTACATTGAGGGTTTACTTTAGGATGGGAAGTACCAATGGTAAAGATATAATGTCATGATTCATGAAAGGAAGCATCACTAGGATGGGTTTTTGCTTTAGGATGGGAAGATCCAATAGGTGGTATGGTCAATATGGCATTTGAATCAAAAAGATCATTAAAAAGGTTATAATGGGACATTGTGTCATTGCTAGGAGCCTTGTTACTTGTCATTTTGGAAGAGTCACTACCAAATGTTATGAGGTCATCTTTTGGTGGTTGAAATCCAAGGCCATTATTCTAATTGATGACTCCGGCTAATAAGGTTTCTAAAATTCCTTACACCTATGGGCTAAGGCCTTTCCCTATATAGTCAAGATGATCCATTATCTTGTTAGGGATAGGATACTTTGGATTCTAAAAACAATCATCAAAGCCTTTAGAATATAACCAATATCCCTTAATAAAATCCTCTTGATCTTTCTTTGGTGCAATTATAGGTACAAAAACCATAGGAGGTTTTGTTTCATCTTCTTTGGTTGCCAAATCTGATCAAGTTTATTAGGAGTCTAGGAAGTTTTAGGATCACCAAATATTTTAGGGTATTTTGGTAATTTTGAAATATGAAGGATGTCCTTTAGATGGTATGTGGAAATGCTTACATCTTTAACGATCACCTATTTGGCCAAAGCTATAGGAAATGGATCAATTAAAGTGGAGGATATATCACTAGGGTCTATATAATTAGATGGTTATGGATCACAAATGATGGATTTGTTCCTCTTTGGAATGAATTTATAACTTGGGAAATAGTTATAATTATGAAACTCTACTTTAAGTTGTTTATAGTATTGATATGGTTGTTGATCAGTGGGAATAGTAACCTTGATCCCATCATGGGGAAACTTAAGGCATTGGTGAAGAGTAGATAAAACTACCTATACTTCATGGATCCAAGGATGACCAAGAAGTATGTTATAAGGGAGCTCAATATCCACAATATAAAATAATGTGTGATGATAAATAGACCCAACCATGACTGAAAACCAAATGGTACTGGATGACTCCCTCTTGGCATTGTCATAAGCCTTGATTGTAATGGTTTCTAGCTGAAGTGTCTTTATCCATGTAACCTAATCATCACACTAATTTAAGAGATATGATGATCAGCCCCAAACCATTATCTATAAGAACTTACTTGATCTTGTGATTTACAATGATTATCTCAATGTATAGTGGGTTATTATGGTTTGGGCTAAGGGTTGACATGTCCTTTTGATCAAATGTGATTTTCCAAAATGAAGACAAATGTCCAATTAGGTTCTAGAACTAATCAAGGTTTATATCATTAGGCACAATAAAATCTTGTAAAAGTTTGTTAAAAATGGTTTTATGAACATCAAATGTTGATAAGAGTTCTAATATGGAAAATTTTATAGGGGTTTTATCTAATTGATCCATTAGATTATAAGGCCTTTGAACTATAGATTGAACTAGTTTAGTCTTTGTTAAGATAGTATTCAGCTTTGGAACCATTGGCACAATGTTCTCATTGGGTTTATGGAAAGAAGTGGGTGAAGGGCCATGAATGGTAACTTGCAGGCATCTAGTTGTGACTGCACAACCTAGAAGTGGCAAGGAGTTATTATAATTAGAAGAGGCAAAGGGCCTTGGATGGTGATTCATGGGTGATTAATAGTATTGCAACAATTTTGGGTCAATGAAGAACCTTTATAATAAAGGTACTATTGTTTAGGATTAATAACCCATGCAAACAAAGTAACAACATGATGATGCAAACCTGACATGGTATTAATAGAGGGAGAGACTGTTGAATCTATAATGATGGGTTCCATGTTGTGAGGAACATAAGATTGGCCATGCAGCTTCACAGTAATATTGGTAATGTGGGTTAAAAAAACACATACCATAATGTTATTATAGTCATAATGTACATTCTTATAAGCCACATTATTAGTGTGAGCAACATTATCTCATTTTTTCTCATTATGATTTTGACCTTGTTATTGGTTATGATTTTGCCTCTATCCTTGATTGTGACCATTTTGATTATTTCTTAGTGGTGGTGGATCATGTCAAGGAAAGGGGTCTTTATAGATTCCCATATCCTAATTTGTGTCCTAACTAGGGGTTAACTTAAATTATAGTTCACCACTTTCAATAAAGTCCTTAATAATAGGTCATAATTGAATGCAATGATATGCACCATGACTAACAACATGATGAAAGTTACACCATTAATTCTCTTTATACTAGTCTAGTTTTGGCTGATCTTGAGGAAATGGCTTTAATAATAGCCATATAATTAAATTAGCTATAATGAGCTTTTGTAACACTATTTCAACCGATTCTCCTAGCTTGTTAAAGACTCTAAAATTATTATGAAATGTCCTTCATGGAGGTTGTCTCTGCAAAGTAGGTAATGGATTTGAGGGAGTTAATTATACATTTAGAGAAGGCATAGCCTGTACCATTTGTACATGTCTTATTTTTGTCACCCCATTTCCAACCATGTTCTTATTCTTACCAAAGTGCTTAGGTTTAACTTACATAGCTATAGGAGCCAGTGATTGAGTTTGATTAGATACTTGTCCTTGTACAAAAATATGAACAAGGCCTTTAGCAATAAGAGCCTTCTCAATCTACACTCCTTTATCAATAATTTCTTCAAATGAGTTAGCAAAATATAATCATAGATTATGCACAACTTCAAGATGTAAATTCTATGCAAAGATATCAGCCAACTATTTATCTATAAAATTATGTTGAAAGTGACCTGCCAATGCTCTCCACCTTTGTAGATATGCAAAAAAACTTTCACCATCACACTGCTTGGATTTGCTTAAGTCAATAATAGTTAATTCATTTTCTATGTTATATGAGAAATGGTTAATAAACTTTTTTGATAAGTTGTTCCAATCCACAACTAATCCCTTGGGTAGTTTAAGTAGCCAATCAGGATCTTGTCCCATTAAACTTCATAGAAATAGTCATAGTAAGTACTCGCTACTATAAGAAACCTCTTGACATAGGATGAATAATGCTTGTATGTGCTCACATGGATCTCCTTTTCCTTTATATTTTTCAAATTTGTGTTCCTTAAAATGAGTTAAAAAAGGGGTTTTGGAGAATAGAAAAGTCAAATGGATATGGGAATATCTCATTGAATTTGTACTTTTTGACTCTATTATTTGTCTCCAATATTTGGATAATTTTCTTCATAGAATTCCATTCTTACATGTTTGGTGTATTTTTGGATTGGATAAGATGTTGTTGGGGTGGAATGTGCCCCTAGTTTTTTTTTGGTTGGGGTGGAATGTGCCCCTAGTTTTGTTTTTGTTGGGCTGGAATGTGCCCCTAGTTTTTTTGTTATTGGGGTGGAATGTACCCCTAGTTTTGTTGCTATTGGGGTGGAATGTGCCCCTAGTTTTGTGTGGATATCTAGGGAGCATATACCTTTTGATCCATGATTTGGT
This sequence comes from Torreya grandis, assembly GCA_037957365.1. Classification (NCBI taxonomy): domain Eukaryota; kingdom Viridiplantae; phylum Streptophyta; class Pinopsida; order Cupressales; family Taxaceae; genus Torreya; species Torreya grandis. The sequence goes on from JARHVA010000337.1 coordinate 2,045,401, forward strand.
TCTAATTTGCTACTTGAGTTGAGAACATAGGCTGTTGATTCTTGGATTGTAAGATATTCCTTGAATCTAGATGTTTCGTACTTTATTGATTATGAAAATTTCTATGTTTATTTACCAATATTTGAGTTGGTTGAAAAGAACTAGCCAAATTATCTTGAGGGATTTCCTCAATTTAAACTAAATGTTTGGGTTTTTGAGTTTGTAAAGTAATAAGAGGTTCTTGATGATTAAATAATGTATGTTCTATATCAAATGGAACACTTTGCAAGGTCTCTTGTGACTTTAACTATTCATTTAGATTACCTTGATATACTATGGTAATGTCCTCATCTAATATTTGTTGCATACTTTAGACCACATTTCCTTGTTCTTTCAAAGCATTATTATAAATTGAAGTGGAAAATATGGAGTCAGTTAAGTCTATGATAAGTTGATCTATATATCATTGACTTATTATCTTGATATTAGTTATAAGATCTATATTTATGGGTTTTGACTTTATTTGTATTTCCTTTCCTTGTTAGAGGAAGAAGGTATGTTCATTTGTACAAAATCTTTCTCTTGTCATCATTGTTCTTCTTCTCTAACTAATGTATGTAGTTATTTTGTAAGAAAATCATAAGGTAGTCTAGCACCTGATTCTATCAATATAAGAAGAGATTCATCTTGATCTTCTTAGGGTTGATATCCATTGTAATCATCTTCAGATCCTACTATTTTGGGATATCATCAAAAATAATGGGGTTATCTTAATCATCATAAAATTTCTCACATTCATAACTAAGACCATAAGAGGCCCCACTATGAGTGAACCTTTCAATCATGTCTAAAAGAGCCACTCTATTTGTTTGAATAACTTTGGACCAATGTTGAGAAACCAATAAAAGTATGCGTTGGCTCTATTTTAAACAAATAACCAAGGTATCAATGAGACTATAAGGGAGGTTGGTTTGAAACCACACATAATTTAGAAGATTTGGTTCATGAGTTTACTCAACCTTTGGTAAAGTTAAAATCATATAGATCAAAAGAGAGTAAGGTAACTCAAAGACCCAAGGTGAAAACTAGTACACCAAATCCTAGATCTTTATGATACACCCACACCATAAAATCTAGCTTCAACTTTGACAAGTTAACCCTAGAAGTTTAGAGGAAATCTCTCTGGATTATAAAGAAGACAAAATGAACTAAGAAACTCAAGATGTACAAACATATGTGAATCACTAAGTACAAATCTAGGACCAAATAGGTAGCATAACATCACCCCATTATTCTAATAGGATAAAATATGTTCTAGGACTCAAAGCATGAGTGATACACAAGATGACTTGAGTCCACCAAGATGATAATGTGATTTTGAGTCTTAATAAATGACCTTTAATCTAAATGGAAAATTTAACCCAAGTTAAAACAAGCTTAACATGCAAATGGTGAACCCACCTTGACACACGAACTCTTAGAACTCAGAAAGGTTCAATTTTGAATGTGGATTATAAATGAATGATTTAAAAAAATTGGATAAAATATCTAGACTCAATTGGGTAGCATCACTGTGCCAAAGTGGATGACATGACACAAAGCTTTTGATAACAATTTTTAATAAGGAAAAGATGAATTTTCCATTTAGACAGTGTAATGCCTCCCTTACTCAAGAAAATTGAGGATAATGTGTTTTGGTTAAGTTCATTGAGTTAACAATCATATTTTAGACACAACTCAAGACCAAGTAAGCTAATGACAAAAAACAAACATCTTAAGTCTAAACTAACAAGGTATGGCAAACTGGGGTCTACTAAACTAGCAAGATTTTGATCATTATAGGGAATCAATTATAGAATGACTTTCATGTCAAATGATGCAAAAGACAAACATGGAAATTGGGTGACCATGGCATTAGATAGTTGTAAAAAGGTCTAGTCCTTTTTATAACCACTACATCCTACTATTCGCTTAGTGTAGTGTGATGTCCAAATGTAGATACATCCCATGTGCAACTCTAAAGGAGTCAAATGAAGGTAATTCTAGATAGTGAAACCCTAGGTCAAAGCTTCCCTAAAGAACTCATGAGAGTTAATGATGTCTCCCTCACAAGCCAAGTTTGCATGAAAATAAAGAAAGCATAAAAGAGAAAGACTTTAGGGTCTTTTTCAAGATCACCCAAACTTTGGTGAGTTTTTGGGGAGTGCTTTAGGTGATATTCTTTCTAAGCCTTGAACTAGGATATTTTGCACTAGAAATGGTGTTTTTGATTCCAAGGGTTCCCTAAAGGGGACAAATGGAAGAGCATACACACAACATTCCTCTTTTTGCCAAATAAAACCTAATTAAACAACTTATTGCAAACAAGAATTGACAAGTGTGTTCAATTTTAAGCCCAAATGAAATATTTGGAGGTGTTCATTTGACCACTTGGTCTTAGTTGAAAACTTTGAAAACATTCACCAAAATATCTAAATTCTTTGTTAAACACCAAAAAAAAGTTCCTAATTGATTTTTAAGCATGCAAAGGTGATTTAAACATGTTTTTTTTATCAAATTTCAAGCTTGGTCATGTAGAAAAAATGTTAGCATATCCTTTAGCTTTAAATCTCTTTTTAGCTTGAAATAATGAACTTTGGAAAAATAGCTCTTGGGTCTATGTTTTAAGGAAAACACAGTGACTGATGTCAATTATTACAATTGATGATGGTTACTTTGCTAACTAAGATCTAACTGATGTTATTTTTACTAACCAATGTTGGTTAAGATAAGTAAACAATGTTGGTAGTACTTGTTGATGTCAGTTACTATGTAAAATCATGACAAACAAAAATGGTAAAATAAAGTTAGAAAATCAATTTGCACGAGTTTTAAGGGTCCAAATGGGTATTTTAGAGTTGAAAAGTGATCTTCTTTAGGTGTGAGATGATTTTAGTCCCACCAAGTGTGCCAAGAATGTAGAGAGGATTACAAAGCAAGTTAGTCAAACATTAGTCCATAAATAATGAAACATGCATATAAAACTAACTAACCAAGCCTATTTATTCCCATGGGAATTACAAAGGATAACAAGAAACAAATTAAAGAAAGAAACACCATATTACCTTCCCAAGTGGATTCACCATACTCATGTGGATCAAAAACATATTCTACCTTGATCAATAATCCTTGTCTTTGTCAACAATGGTGGTAAGCTCCTCCAATGCCTCAAGTACACTCCACAAAACCTAGGCTCTTGATTCCAAATCACTAAACTAGCCTATTAATGAAGCTTGCAAGCAAAATCTATGATTAAATACAAAACCTTGTGGAAACAATTTAACATTATAACTTTTTAATAATGAAGCATTTTGAATATATTTATGCATAATAACTTTGCACCAAAATAGCTTAAAATTCACATCCATGGCCACTTTATTTATAGATTTTTGAGATTGGTCAGGATCAACCATGACCATCCATCTCAATATTGAGATGTGTGGCTATAGATAATCATAATATTTAGAATTAAATCCATAATTATCTTCATCATGACCTTGGAAGAAGGGGCATTGAAGAGGCATGAGAGACATTAACTAGGCATGGGTGACTCATAATCCTGATATTTGTGGAATTTATGGCCTAGGGATGTCTTCCCAAGAAATGATGTCACTTGATGATTTAGTTAATGGGAATAAATTTTCAAAAATAGATGTTCAACAAATCTCATGTAAAATCCACTTAAGCTCTTGATTTGGATTAATTATCCTTAAACAAGGTTAATCAACATTTGTGCATCTATTTGAAAATTAGCCCTCAATTAATCAAAATGGTTAGAAAGTCATATTACTAGGTCATAATTTGACTCAAAAAGAATTAAAAGGTGACATTAGATACATTGGAGCTATATTCCCATTTAGGATGTTGCCAAAACCAAATAACAAAGGTAAATCACATATACCAGTGAATTATAAGAAAAAAGTGATCCACAACACGAAATAGGGAATTATTATTTTGACTCAAAATGATTTGATCAAAGTTAGCTAGCCCATAAAATACATTTCCTTATTTAGGGATACTTTGACCTAAACTGGCACTTGTAAGTGACAAGTTCAAACCATTTAAGGTGTTTTATGGATTTTGACCTAAAATGTGCATTTGAGTGCAATTCGAGTAAGATTGACAATTTCAACACAAATGGTGTCAAGAATTGAATATTTACACCTAACATAGACCTGATTCATTCCATATATCAGATCCATATAGGAGTCCCTCTCCTCTCTCTATATATGATAAATTCGCTCCCCCTTAATGGGTAGCCATGTAATACTTTGCACATTCTCTAGTAGGATGATCATCTCCCTAGTTGGTAATAAAAATGTGTTCATGGTTAGGTATCATCTCTTGATGAGGGCCATAATCATCACCACATGTCATGGTAGGTGCTGGTAGTATCTCATGGCCCCTAGGCCAACCTCTTCCATATGTCTCCTCTCATCATCGATCATCCCATCATAGACCTCTAGGAAGATCTTAGGGACTCAGTCCCTCATCTGAATCCAATCACGTGCTTGAAAAATAATAACATTAACATGAACACTTATGTTTTCCAAATCAAGCTCACTAGCAACCTACACCTACCCTTTTTAACCTATTCCACCCTCACTCTTCAAATTTCCCATCTTACCTTTAACACTCAACACAAACCTCTACCTTTATCTACACAAAATTTAGCACCTAAATGCTTTTATCTATAACAATGGACATATTCCACATATATTTCATTTGAACTACCCGACACTGACCCTAACACATCATTTTCAAGCACCTAAATGCTTCTATTTTCTAAACTCTACCCATAGACCCTTCATCCTATCTCACCTACATTCAACCTTTAACACCCACTTGATGGACCTCTTGAAACATTTCAACATCTTTCACAACCTTTTAAATTACTTAAACCTTCATTCTACTTTACCAAACTTACACACTTTAACCTTTCAAAACACTTTAAATAAATAAAACCTTTAAAAACCTCTTAAATAGCTTAACACAACTGTACAACACTTTAAATAAAAAATAAACCTAAACACTTTACAAAGCCTTCAAAAAAAATTCAAACTTTCCAAACTTTCATAAACCCATTACCCAACTTCAAAATTTAACATTTCAAAATTTACACAATTTCAAAATACTTTAAAAACTTTCTAGCACATTAAAACATTGACCCAAATACAATATTTGACTACTAATTTTTATCTACCCTCTCCCTAACCCTTTAACCACTGATGGTTCATTGAACCATAAATAGTCCTCTTTTGGATATTAATACCCTGGTGTCTGACCATTGGTAGTTGGGTCAAACCGTTGACAGTCACTGTGTGTGACCATCAATAGTGAAACCTTTTATCATTTCCCACTTAAACACCATAAAAATCAACTAAATTAAATTTTTTAAACCTACCTAACTATCCTACAACCCCATTACCAACTTAAAACACCATTCCACTCTTAATTTCACTAACTAAATTAACCAATTCCACATAGACATGAAATTAGGGAAAACATCCCCTAAAACCTACCCAAACTAATTCCACATTACCATCACACTCAATTTAAATGACTCAATTAAAACTACAAACTCACAAATTCAACAATACTATCAATTTAAAAATAACACCTACCTCATTCTATGATCATTGACATGGTCAAAACCCTCATCCAACCACTCATCCATGCCCTCATCCACCCTCCATCTAGTTAATCCTTAATCACCTTGACACATGCAGTCCACCACTCACAACACTCTATCTCAGCTAACTCAAATGCAAAACATAAAAATGTACATGAACACCAGAGCAAAAATTACTAAAGTTAAAAGTGAAAATGAATTTTCTTTTTCACTTTTTATGTTTCAAAATTTTAGGGTTCTTTGTCAACTGTTGATGATCAAGGTGACCATCGACAATCGACCTTGGGGACACCTGACTATTGACGGTCTGGATCCCCAAACTTTTCAAATTTATATCACCCCACCTAGGTGCTATTTTTAGATATTACCTCAACTCACCCAACCAACCACTTGAACTTTTAGATATTACCCTTCTCTAACCACCCATTTGACCACATCTACCATGACATTGGCCATTTTTGACCTCAATTATTCACCTTTTTGTGATGACCCTACTTGGTCTTTTTGATCTCAATGATCAACCTTGTCATGTTGCATTTTTGAAATTCACACCACCTCATGCATGACCAAATCATTTATTTTTTTCAAGGGAGTACTTCCTACCTTGGATACCTATGAAAACACTAACCTTGTCTAGATGACTTAATAAGAATGACCTGATCAACTATGACCAATGTTGTAGATTGGTTGCCCTTGTCATACATCCCTCTAGAATTGACCTTGTTTTTACCAACATTAGAAACTTTAGTCTTTAAATGATATTTATTATCACACTTGTTCATATTTTGTGTGCATGTTTGCATTTCAAATGCCCAACACTTTTTATCACCCACCTCATGACTCACCATTTACCACTTATTAAACCTTGACTTGATTTCAGTTTCCCCTCATCAACTCCTAGTTTGAGGGGGGACACCTCCTCCCATACTTAGGGCAATCCAACCTAGACTAGAAATCAATTTTTGTTCTTTATATTTTCAACTCAAGGATGCATAATAAAAAGGGGTAAAATTTAGACACTTAAAAATTGCACATAATAGTTTTAGATGTCAAAATGCCTTACAACCCCCCTTGACCCATTAGACCTTAAGTGTAGTTAACCACCTAGTTAGCTAAACTTGTTTAATAACTTAAACCCATCAAATGAATAACTTAAAACCTTTAACTTAACCTTTTAAACATCCCTTTCTTGACCAAATTGCCTTAGATACTTGACCACCAATGATCAACCTAATCATCAATAGCTAGCCTAACTCTTAATAGTCAAGTATTTAACCTACTTTAAAAGCATTTCCAGTTGTGTATGAGATAAGCATGATAAAAATTAGTATCTCCACCTTATATTATGCCAACCAACTAAAAATAATTATAATTAGCAACTTCCTCCTACCTAATTAACAACTTCATCCTATAAAAGGATAAGAGTAAGAAATGAAAAAGATCTACGTCTAAGTTATCAAATATTATTATGTATAGGTATCCAACCTTCCTTTAATAATCAAACAAAAATAATAGAGACATGAACCTCTATCCTTATTTCTCTCAAGGCCAAATTACTGTCACTCTAGCCAAATTACTCCATCTTTCCACCATTAGCAATCTAACAAGTTATAGGTAACTTTATACTTATTTATTTATTTTATTTCATTTTTAACACTCCTAACTGATTAGACTTATCTCCTAGCTTCTCATCTCTGACTACATCCATATTCAAATCCCTACCTAACCATTTATCCAATCTATAACTCTTTTTTTTTTATCATTTCTAGAAACACATAGGTAACCATTGATGGTTACCCCAACTGCCAATGGTCATCTCAACCATCGATGGTGAGACCAACCACTGATAGTTCACTCTAACCATCAATGGTCACTATGGAAAAGAATAAAAATTAATTTTCAGCTCTTTAACCCCAACCAAAACTTACTTTATGTGTTCTTAACTATTCACAGAGCCTTCCCTAATTTTTTGAACCTAACCTTAACTATCTTAGCATGAGTATTGACTCTCTTTTATTTAGTAGTTTTATTTAAATAAACATTTTAATTTCTTATTATTTCATGTATTTATTTTTATGTTATTGAATGAAAGCATTCTTTCTTTTCATCTATATCAACTTAATTGTTATCAATAGTGGATTGACAAGCTCCTCAAAAACATATGCTCTTAGATCTAGCTTAAGTTAGGCAGTCCACTCAAATATTTTGATAACAACCCCTCTTCTAGTGTATTTATTATCTATAGTTTATTCCTTCTAGGCTAAATAGGAATTCCCAATATCATTTGGATCATGTGTGCACTTTTATCAGGTATTCCTTTACACACCCCTTTTGCTAGTTTCTTACTTTCTTTCAAATTAAGAATGAGTGGTAATTAAGAGAAACACACATGATTAGAGGAATTGGAGTGCTTAGATGAGATAAACACCTAATAAATATGGAGATATAAAATAAAAAAGGCATGCTAGAAACTATGACATGATAAGTATATCAAGCATAAGGTAGTTACTAAAGGAGCATTGGTCTTACTATATGATTCAAAGTACCTCAAACACCTAGGCAAGCTAAAAATTAGGTGGATGGGACCTTATGTTATCCATAGTATATTATAAATTTACACATGTAATCTATGTATGTTGATGGGTGAAATCATTCATGGGCATTTAATGGCAATAAATTTAAGCCCTATAGTCAATAGGATGGTGCTTGTACTATCAGACACTAACTTTTCAATCAAAAGTTGCTTGTTTTATGTTGACCATAATATGATTTGGTTCAATTCAAATCTTTCCTTGTATTTTTTTAATTTGTGTTTTATTAAATAAACATGGCACTTTTAGGCCCATAATAAAACTCTTTTGGCACTTACATGCATAAATCTAGTTGGGTGAGTCACGCATAGATGCTTTCTAAGTGCCTGAAGCTAGACACCTAAATTTATGGGCACATAAAGTTTACCATATTTAGAAAGATATGAGTATAGGTTGATAAATAGAGGTACACAAGATTATAGTGTGAAAGAAACCAAGTAGAGATAATGGAGTGCTAGAGGACCCATGCAAGGATTTATATGGGGTAGGAAAGGCCAAAGCAAGATATGAAAGTGTAGAGAAATTGACCAACAAAGAGAGTCACACTTGAAATAAATCATAAAACTAAGGATAAATATAATTGATGAGGTTGAATCATGCACATGTGAAGTGTTGTGCCTAGGTTTCCATAAGAAGGGCAAAGGATGTGCCATGGTGAACAAAATGCAACATTATCAAGATAATTGGTACTCACCCAATGATTAAAAAGAAGTGACTATTTGAATAACCTATCACTTCACTAAATAAGATATTAATATAATTTAGTGAATATGATGGTAGAGGCACAAAGATCTATAATAAATGAGAATATGGTTGCATATTTTTTCAAATTTCATGGGTTTAGTAGATTTTATAAAATCCATGCATCACCATGCCATTAATCACCAACAAATAATAAGGTAGCTAAAACTAAGGTATAAATGGGTGAACAACAAATTTTAAAAGGTTACAAACCTTATGCAAATTTGAACTAGACATAGAGAGCTAAGCTGGAGATAAACCAAAAAAATGCTACCACAGTGAAAACCAGAACATCCACAACCACCAAATAAGAATGATTAAACTAGGATAAGATTATGTTCCATTTATAATTTAATAGAAATTAAGTGGAGAGAAATTATGAGAGAAACATATAGAGGGAATTATGCATGAAATAAAGGCTACCATTAATGATATTAAAAGCTTGAGAGTCAAAATCATAGTCATAGACCCCATGACTATGAGGAAGTGTAAAGCAATATCAAGGAATTTAAGAAGATCAATCAACCATGATTTAATAGTAGCCAATTTATAATGGGTAAGAAATGATTAAATTTAGGTCCACTATAGGTGTAGTAAGATGTTAAGAAGGTGTGAATATTAAAAGAATCATCCATTATGAAGAAAGAGGAACAACTAGTAAAAGGAGTCAATGTCATGGTGGTAGACCTAGAAGTAAGTGTTAATCTTTCTTATGGAGAGGTGTGGTTCCTCCCTTAGGTCATAATGGGGAATACATGGGTATCCTTCACACATATATTTAGATTTAATTAATAAAACCATTAGATGCTAACCAATGCATATGAACTCAATTAGGATTGGATGGTTGATATAGGGATGAAGACCAAGTTAGGCATGGTAATATTTGACATGTCCATCTGAGATAAGCTAGTGACAATAGGTATGACCTAATTATATGAGATACATATTTTTGGTAAGCTAGAGGAATTGGTGTAATTCCTCCTCTTTCACATATATAGTAAAATATTCTATTTCATAGGGAGGTAAATGTAGATCTTGGTGCACCTCATTAATAGGATCATATGACTCTCAAGTGTATGGGTAGACATCCACCAAATGATGGAGGATGACGTGTAGGTGGAGAGGGTTGTGAAAATCCTGAGCTACTATAAGGTAGGGTTCACATTACCTATTAAGGATATATAAGACCTTGACATGAGGGCCATGACATAATTAGCTCCAAAACCTACCCTAGTAGATGGTGGTTTGACATTAGTAATACCTACTTATGCATTGACCACCACATGGTGGAAGGGGAAAAGTTCAACATCTTTAAGTTTATTGTAGAGGATATTGTTAAGAATTCACTAGAATGCTAGAAGGCATGTGATACCTTTAGGTGGGGGTCCATACTAATATTAATAGTGATAAAGGAGATTAGTATGCTAGATGGTGATGACAACAATATTTGGGTGTTCTCACAACATAATGAGTCCCTGATATTGAAGTATCAAGACATCATCTACCCACCTAGCTTCTCATAAAAGTACAAGATACGAGTACATGGGTGGTGCAATCAGCATATCAAGGCATTTAAGATTGAATGACACATACCAAAAGAGCTCCCCCGACACATGGTTGGAGCAAAAATCTTCATATTCATGATGTATTTTTGTGTAGTGCACTTGGTACTCATAGATGGGAACTTATCTAGATAGCTTAAGCTACCTTATTCATTTTTCACCAAATATTTCATGGTAACACTAAGGAGGATTCTCAGTGAATAGTAGCTAGAGATCTTGGTGAAGATCATGGATCAAGAAAGGAATAGGTTGAGGCACTAATATGTATACCCTAGGGACAAGGCCATAAAAGATGAGTAGAATGACTTCAACTAAATGGACCTCCATCCCATTTAGAGGGAAATAATAACTAAGTGCATATTCAATCTATATTATGAGATGGATCTAAGTAAGAAGGGCACCAATCTAGAGAAAGATGATGATTTCCCCTCCTAATCAGTGATGAAAGGAAACCAATGCCAAAGACATAGGAGAAGACCAACTAGAAGAAGCAAAGAGAGACACTTGAGGAGATTGAGGAGTGCATAAATTTGAATATTATCTTTGGAAAATAAGCTAACCTTCAAGTCCTAAGAAGTACATAAACTTTGTGCCAGAGACTGCTTCCTCTAATAATAATAAGTAAACGAAGTCTAAGGGACTAGTTACACTCCCAACTATAACTCTAGTGGAAATGGAGAAGGAATAGACCCTTGTGCATAGGTTTGAGGAAGAGATTGAGGAAGAAGTAATAAGGACCTACACCATATAGGTTAAAGAAGAAGAGGATCCAAGTGCCAAGGATGTTTAAGAGGTCCTCTAAAGTGACATAACCACAATTCTTGAAAAAGAAGAGGAGCTGGTAAGCTCTTCATTTAATGAAGAACCTTACACACCATCTCTATAAATAGAAGAGGAGAAGATAAGGGCATGGAATAAAATGGGTTTAATTGGTGTGGACATTGAGAAGGCACTGACACTTAAAGAAAAGAACATATTAGCTAAGGAAAAAGAAGATGTCAAAATAGAGAAAAGGGCCAAGAAGGTTCTTAAAAGTGTAGAACCAGCTATGGAAGTAGCTAATAAAATCCCAATGCCCCCCCAGAAATTTAGAAGAAGATACAAAAGAGGCACACCCAAGTAGTGAAGGGGTACTTGAAGAAAAGGAAGGTGATATCGGCACCTCAAAAAAATAAATGGAGATGGTTGAGGAACCCCAATAGGAATAAGGTGATGATGAAACTGATGGGATTAACCTAGAGGTAAACATTTAGAAGCCTTAGGAAGAAGAAGTGGATGAAGGGGAAAAGTTTAAGGAAGAAACCCTTAAGGAACAAGCAGAAGATTCCTCTAAGGAAAGTGTCAAAGAGAGAGGTGGTGATAGTGGAGAGAAGGAGAATAAATAGAGGTGGTCATGATTGAGAAGGATGATTAGGAGTTGATCATAAGAGAGAAGGTATATATGGGATTAGAGGATGAATACCTATATATGTTTAACACCATTCCCACTAAGCCACCATAACTAGGATATTTAAATAACTTGAATTTGTATTTGATCATTACATGGATGAGCCTTAAATTAAGGTGCCTAAAATGGCTATTTTGGGCAAAAAATAAATTGAATAAGGACATTAACCATCCTCATAAACCCTCATGCCATGAACCTCATCTAGTCTGGAAATGCACTTATTAGAATGGCCACTAGAATCACATCCAAAAATATCATCAATGATAGAAGGGAAAGAAAACGGAAGAAGCTCTACAAAGAAGTTGAGGATGAAGCATAAGCCACCAAATTCAAGATAAAGTAGATATGTGAGTACATAAAGATGCCTAACCATCCTTTATGGTTAGAATTGATACTTCAAACCTCTATGAGGGTGATAAAATATGTGTGTTAGGAGAGCATATGATCCTAAGGATGAAACTAGAGCCTACAAAAGAAGAATAAGAAGATCCCTAAACACTACCACAAAAAAATCTTGATGCTAAGCTCAAAGAGGTAGATGACCTCTTTATGAAGCTACAAGATGACATAGATACAACTGATGCCATCTTATTGAGCTTCTCTAACCAAGTGTCAATCATAGATGAGCACCTCAAGTAGGCAAAGGAAGAGAAGGAGAAGCTTATGGAACATGTATATGATGTGAATAGGATGGAGCATGTGTACATCATGGGGAATGTCAATGTGTTAGGCACCTAGATTAAAGACCAAAAACATAACCTAGAAGCACTCTTCTATAATTTATAGACTAAGGCCTGTGAGTAAGGAATAATCTTGGATGGGAGTGTGACAAAGGCTAAGAAAATTAAGAGGCCTTTAAGAAGGATCTAGATAAGATTAACATGATTTCACTTAGAATGGCCCCCACCAAAATAGAAAACACCATTGAAGAAATCAAGCTCACTATAAAGGTCTTTGAATACTTCAACATCGATCTTATAGAGAGTGTACTTGAGTTTTGTGCCCTAAGGACTTTGATAGCCTAGTTTGAGGATGGACTAAATTTTTTGTATGGGGTAATATTGGGCCCCTTATTTTGGTAAGTATAGGATTCATGCCAACATAATGTCCATAGCAATGGGAGGTATCATTGATGATGAATTTCTCACAACTTGGCACCAGTTGGAGGTATCCATGCATACCTAATGATAGTTGGTAGGCAACTAACCAATTCTAAGATTCTTGAGGCATCTTCTGGGTTGGGTCATATGTGGAAACTATAGTGCAAAGCTTTCAAGGTGATGGAATTGATAGGAATGCTCATAAAGTCTCTAACTCAACACTCAACATGCACACTCCACCTTGGTGGAGACATTATTGTAGAGCTATAAAAGGAACTTAAACTAGTGAAGTAAGGGACGTGAACTTAGTGAAACAAAAATATGGATAATTTAAATTAGTTTTATATGCATCATGATGACTGCTATTAGAATTAAGACTAACTCAAATACCATGAAGGCTCTGTTTGTATATGCCCAAGCTCACCTATGAGCTTCTGGGCCATTAAGTAGTATAAACTTGAACGTATTTCTTATATGAACTCTATATTGATTAAGATTAGATTAATGGTGATGAAATTTTGAAGTAAACATGATGGTTCTAGTCTATGCATATTTCATATCACTAATTGAACTATATATAGTTTATGTATTACTATAGAGTAAGTTTAACTATGTTAAGGAATCGTTATACATTCTTCTAGTTTAATTAATTATATAAATATAAATGACATCAGTGGTAAATTTTATAATGATTAAGTGTATAAATCCCATGCACCAAATATTCCTACCCTTACTAATAAGTGTGAGCCTAGTATGAGCACTTTGACTAAAAGTAACCCCTTGACCCTTCAAGAGATAATATGATACTAGGATATAGTTAAACAAAGGCTTACACCCTTATGACTCTAAGATTAATCCACCAAAAGGATTTCACCTATATACTACTAAGCATTATCTATGAAAGGCTTGTGCCTATGGATCTATTAAAATATTTATTCCAAATGATCAAGTACCATTATTAGTATCTTTCACCATGGCACAAATAGCCTAATATGGGCCCTAGTTCCTTCTCATCTATGTTTCAGGTGAGCACATAAGGCCTATGCCTTATGTGAATTGATACCAGAGGAGCTAAGTGTATAATGATGAATGTAAAAGAGATATCTCATATTTATGCCTAAGTGTAATAAGTCTAGAACAAACTAAGTCACCTTTATTCACCCTTTTATACAACATAGTATCTACTATTATAGTAAATATGATGTTCAACATATGTAAAATAGGACTTTGTGGTTTTGAAACAAAATTAGTAGGAGTATGGATTTATGGAACCCATCATTGATTAATCTTTGGTATGTTTATAATAGGAGTAATAGGAACATATGTAGGTACTCTGGATATCTAAATATGGTGTGTAGTATATGAGGATTCTATGGAATCCACTATGGATCTCTTATGCAATGGTCTCTCAAGAACTAGTCACCTAGTAAATGGGTTTGCCTATTACTTACCCTTTTATGTAAGATTAAGCTTAGGAGGTTTGATAATTAATTACTTGGGTACAAATTTTTCTTGTTCAAGAGGATGTTCATATGGAATTCCATAAATTGTAATTTTCTAATTGGCATGAATGTATTTAACACACCCATGCACTATATAAGGTATTACTCAAAGTGTATACATATAAAAGACACCCATGGAAGGTATAATTATGAAGGTAGTAAACATAGGGGTGGGACCCACTTATACAGGTAAATCAATCTCACAAAGAAACTATCCTGAAGTCCCATCAAATGCTCTCATTCATTTGGTCAAAGGATCTAATTTATGATTTGTATAACCCAAATGTATAAGTAATGTCATGGTACAAATTTTATCACTTTCACAATTATCAATCCTAACACTGAGTATAGGTAGGAGATTAAGGTATGCTCAAATAAATTAGGAATAATGATTTTATTCATCATCCCTAATCTCACTATCATCAAAAGTAATAGAGGCTCTTTAAACCATAGGAAGTGTATGCTACATATCAATACCAATAATCCCATCCAATGGATGCTCATAATGAGATGGAGTTGGGTGCACATTATATGCCATTTACAATTCTATATCCTTTTATGAATTATCTTTAAAAGGATTGTTAAATATTTTTTGTTTTTTTTTATCACTAGGTTTTGACCCTGATTCCTTTAGAGGATCATAAAATGTAATATTTTGCTCATAGATGAGGTTTTAGATCTTATACTTCAAGGTGAAACATTTGTTTGTAGAATGTGTAAGGCCTTGGTGATAGTCACAATAAGCATTAACATGATACCCTTTGGGTATATGTCTACTCATATCAACCTCTATAGGATGAGGGAGAGATATAAGATGACACTCTACAAGTCATAGAAGTAATGAAGCGAGAGACTCATTTAAGCATGTAAATTATCCCTGTAATGCATTGGATAAGAAAATCTAATTAGGTTGTTATGAAATTGCATTAAATATTATGGTTTTTTATTTTTTAAGTTCAATAGGTTTGACCTTATTACTTGGTTTGATAGTAAACTTGGTATTGGATGTCTATGTAGTTGGTGTATTTACTACATATTTAAGTTTGTTTAATGAGATAAGTTTAATATCATGATCATGAATAATATGGCATAAGTCATTGAAAATTTTGAACTTTTCAAATTTAATGGAATTGTGTAAAGGAACAAGGAAACTTTACTTGAAAATATCTTGAAGCTCTTTATCTTCCATAGGATTGATAATTTTATCCAACATTGTCTTAGATGTCAAGACATAGTCATTAATAGGTTCATTGGTTCCTTGTATTTATTTTGTAATTTTGACATAGGAAACCTTTTTAGTAATGTTAATATATAAGTGGGATAAAAACAAATCCTTAAGGGGTTTGAAGGCATTACTGATTAAGTTAGTAAATAAGAAAACCACCATAAAACATAGTCTTTTAATCTCCTTAGAAATAATTTGGTTAAAAATTTATCATTGGAGGAATAATCAAGACATGTCACATAAAAATATCAAAGATTCTACTCTAGATCACCCTTTTCATCATAAAATGTGAACTTCGGTGAAATAAAACTAGTTGGAAAGTAGTACAAAGATATATTTGGTATACGAGGATTATGAAACACCTCTTATAAATCAATAGAAAAAGCTGATTTCATAAAATTTTGTTTAATATTTGTAACCTGAGTTTGAAAAAGTTTTATAGTTTAGACAAGATCTTACACCTATTGGTATTTTAAGTTGGATATTTGAGAAGACACCAAAGGAGGTGTACCCATAGTTTGGGTAGATATAGGCATTGGAACCAATGTTTAAGTTGAAGCATATAATTTCCCATGTAATATGTGGTAATAGTAGTTTCAAAGAACAAAGGTTGAAATACATATCCCATACCCCCATTATAACTATGAAATAATATTGTGTTCATGGGGAGGGTTGTTGATATATAGGGATTACCCATAGATTGAATAACATGATCAATAGATGGATCTACTTGTTAATCTACCTTTTTTTATTTTTTAGTATTTAATATGGTCCTTAGGATTTCATCAATATATTTAAGGTTTTGATGAATAACCTCATAGAACAATTCAAGGGCTTACACTTGCTCATGTTCATTGGTTTGATTAGACTCATGGTTTTCATTATCATAATATTCTTATAGGATAACCTCATTAGTAGGTTTTTCATTCTTAACATTAGTATCATCATGATATATAAGATTATATTCCTCATTGGTTTTATACATCTTAGGTGGTAGAAGGGGAAGCTTAATGTTTTCAATTGACACACTTCCCAATCTAGGGATACACCTAGGTTGCATGAAAAATAATATAAGTAGGAAATGAAAAAGTAAAAAATTTGAAACCCTAGTTGATTAAAAACCATAAGAGCTAAAAAATTACATTCATATGAATCAAGTTCATAAAATGTTTAACCTTAAAATATAGATTTTAGGGCATCTAGGGTTAAAGGGGTAGAGATAGACTAGGGCACATGGGTGATAAAATATCTCTATATTAGGCCAATTATTTTTGAAACTCAGATAGAACATATATTAAATTTATTATACTAGTTGATACAGATAGAAAATATAGCTATGTTATATATTGCAATAACTATGAAAATAAGATACATAGTTATAATGATAATACATATATGGATCTAGAATAAGAAGAAATGGATTGGAATAAGATCGTATAATAGTCACCTAATTTTATAAATTATACCTCTTTAACCATGAATACTTGCATTAACCTAGGATAGTTGCATCAACACTATTGTCTACCTTGGACACAGGTATCTAGTATGGTATACCTACTAAAACTAGTTGAGACCACTTGGATGTTTTTGGGTTTTGTGTCACCTTCACTTTAGTGCATTCATATATTTTTCATGTATTTTTGTCCTTTGTCAAATAATAAAACCCTTGTTATTAATCTTCATATTAGCTATGGGAAAAATGGGTTAGTGTGCATATGGTGTTGAGTTACCCCAAAGACCCCTTTATTAATGAGTGCTTCTTATATATCCAATACTTTGAAGAGGGCCTTAGACTTATTTAGTTCTCCCCTATGTGTTGGATTGTATGTGAATCATGAAATGTTTGATAATGATATCTATTTTGAATTGGAAAATATAGCTCTTGGGTTGCTCCTTCAGTACTTCAAACCTATAGATGTGTTGTATCTATGACTAATATGGAAACAAGGGAAAATAAGGAAGCTTTTCTCACTTGAATGTTTGATATAATTTTTTTGGTAAGTTTCCTTCTAAGTTTATAGTTGTTTTTAAGGTGTGGAATGAATTAGGATTGATCTTTAATTTATACCAATCCTTTTGGAGAATATCTCACATTAAGGATCTTAAATATACCTTTAGAATACATTTCATTTACAAATTGGATAACTTTAGGGAATACAAAATTGTGTTGGAATAGGACACTTGCATTGACATATGCATTTAACTAGGATGCAAGTGTCTAGATAGTGGGAAAATAAGTGCAAGTCCAAAGCTTGTAGAGATTGAGGATAAGTAGGTTTATAAAATTTTGGGTAAGATAACAAGTTAAAGTTATCATAATAACATAGGTTGGATAAAGAGATAAGAAATTAAGAAAAGATAGTGTGTATGAGATCCTTTTGGTAGCAATAAATGTTTAGAATTTGAAGGTACATCCATGATATGTATTTTCCAAGTGTATAAGACTAAGGTGCTATATAATTTAGAAATAGTGTCTACAAATAGAAGTTGGCCTTCACCTATCTTATGGTAATTGTTGAATTAAATTGTATGAGACATTTATAGACTTTTTATAACTCATTTAAATTGGTTTCATAGAGCCAAATATTTCAAATTTATAGTGGATTTGCACAAAACTCAGCCTATGGGGATTTAAGCCTCATAAAAGTAATCTAGCTCCTTAGTAATTATTCATAAAGATAAGGAGCTCAAACCAATGAAAAATTACACAAATTGTAAACCCATAGTGATCCCAAATTATGAATAAAATATTATCCCTTAACTCCACTTGTATGACCTGTACCCTGTAGTTGAAAATGGCCTTCAAGAGTTTGTGAATGGAGTGATGGAAGAAAGAGATAGTTTTATAAAATTATTTTATTTGAAACTTATTTAATTTTTTTTTATAAATTTTGGAATCTCAAGGGACACCTATGAAATTTTTTTACCTAAAAATGAGTTCAAAAAGTCCATAATGTTGAAACTCAAGATTATGACCTTTGTATGACTTGCTGATAGGTGTGGTAGTTTTGTAAATTCTCCAAGGTCCTTTTAATGTGTGTTTTGTGTATTTTTTACTTGGGTATCTTTGACATGCATTGGAGTTAGATAAAAATCACGTTTTTCATCATTTTCACTACCTTAAAGTTTACAAATGAACTTTAAACACTCCAAAACATCATGAAATGTTATGAAAAAGTGATTTAAACATCAAATGACTTTGATAAACTCCTAAAAACTTATGAAACCACTTGACCAAGCCTTATCTCTCCATGACATGTCTAGACCACTATATGACCAAAATAAGACATTACCTTAACTTCTCCAAACTCACCTTAAACAATGATAATAAAGTTTTATGAATACTTTTAGGGACCATATAATGAATGACAAGACCACATGACAACCCTATGAAAATTTCAATTTAGAGGGGTTGACCTATTTTTATTTGAGGTTAAAATTTGATGATTCATAGGGGTAACATGCCTACAATGATAAAAGGAACAGTAGCCTTGTCCTTTCATTGGGAAATGGATTCATTTTCACTTGGTTTTAAACCTAATCAAACCTTGATAATGACACCACAAATTTATTTAACCTTTAAAAAACATCAAACAAAGACAAGACATAAAACAAAGTAATATGACTCATAGATGTGCTACAAAGCACTTAGGGAACACAATAACAACATAAGAAAACTAACTATATACAACTAACATGAAAACAACTTCTTCCTCTTGGATCAAAGGGGAACCTTATACAATATCTTGTTCCATGAAATAATTTATCACTTGAGCCTTGATCTTGATGTCTTCATCTCCTTCATGCTTTCTAATCCTCTTGAAATGATCTCAAATAAATTAATGGCAACTAAAAACCAATAATGTATGAAGGTGACATCATCTTATGGATCAAGCTCTTTTTATACTCCTTAATGTTTGTGCTTGTCTCAAACATTGCCATTTCTTAACTTATAGGAGCAACCTCAATCATGGTTCCTTAGAGGTTGTCACATTGACCTTCAAGAAACAAAACATCTTCAAACTATCTAATAGGGAGTCTAAGCTTTTGAAGAGCCTTAAAATCATTACAAATCTCCTTGAACTTCTATCATAAGTCTGCTTAGTCCATGAAGGTAGCAAAATCTTTGTCTTCTATTTATTTTTTTAATCCAATCTCTTGATCATGGTCATGACACTCAACCAACTTAGTCAATGTGATGTTCCTATCCAAATCCTTCTCTTCTATGTTTTGATCAACCTCTTCACTAGCCAAGGTATCAATCTTGGCACTCTCTTCATGGGAAACTTCAACCTCATCAAGATAATCTCCTTCTTCAATTAATAAGATTGATTTGTGTTTGTCTTCACTAAGGGGAGTAAAAATAGTTAACTCTTCATTATATACACTTGAGTCATCTTCTTCATTAACTAAAATTATAGCTTGATTATCTTCACCTATCTCCCATAGAATAGCTTCCTCTTAAATAAGGGATGTGGTGGGAGTGTGATGGGCAAGTTAATGAGTTGGATAAGGAATACATGGTGTGGTGGATGGTTCATGGGGTATGGTAATGGTATATTCTTGAAAGAACTCATGAAGAGATAGCAAGTTGGGTTAGGAAATGGAATAAACATCTTATTCAACAAGAACCTCATCTTTCTCAAAACATTCTTAAGGCTCCTCAATAGTTGCAACCTTATCTCTAACATTCTCAACTAAGGCTTCTTTTCTACATTGGAAATCTTCTTAGATAGACCTCCAAGATGGAACATATTGAGACTCTTGAGGAAGGGGAAATGGGGCTGGAGTAGGCACAAGGTTTTCTTCCTTGACATTAGTTTCTTGGTCATGCATTTCTTCCTCTTGCTTTCCCCAAGACTTCACTACTTGGTTCCAAGTTAGAATTTTGAAGCTAGTCGGCTCTTTCAAGGAATGGATTGGATCTCTTGGAGGATACTCTTGAGGATAGTAAATGGTTTCATGAGGATAAGGAGAATAAGAAAATTGATATGGAATACAAGAAGACTCTTGAGGAGGGGAGCGAGAGACTTTCATAGGTTTAGATTCTTCCACAAGAGTTGACATGGTATAATTAGGAATAATAGTCCAAGAAGGCCTCATAGATTATGAGATCTTGCTTTTTTACAGAGGTATAGGTGTAGCTTGAGGAATACTTGGGGTCAAAGGAGGAGAACTACGAATAGAAGATAATGGTTGAGCTTACTTATATTGGGTATTTTGATTCTCCCACCTCTTTAATATGTCTATCCACCATTGGATAAAAATTCTCATTTAATACAAATTAGCATTGATAACATATTGGGTTTCCTCTTCAAATAATAACCACTTACCCATCAAAATTTTAACTGACTCCCTCATCTTCTTTATAAGATGGAAATGGATCACATCAAGTTCTCTATCCCATTTTCTCATCACCTCTTCTAATTTTAGCAGATTTGGCTTAAATGCCATCAAGGATATGGTAAGGGAAACATAATTTTAAGATGGAATTAAATTAGGGAAGGAAGAGTTTGACTACTACAAGTCATCAAAAGGTTTCTAAGGTATATAATTGGAATCATATGAGGAGAATTTAGGATAACCATAAGATTGATATGACTCATGACAAGGCTGATAGGAATCAAACTAAGGTTGATATGTATTATAGGCATGTCAAGAGTTATGTTGAGGCTGATAAGATGGTAAAAAATAGAAATCCTCTTCATAACCAACCATCCTAACTTCATGAGTTAAAATAAAACATAATATATTATCAATTATTTTTTCAAAATAAGTAACTAGGCTACTAAAACTAGCTGATTGCATTTAAAGTCACCATTGGTGTTTGTTGGATTCCTCCAAATTTTGATAGGTAGAAGAACACACCAATATTTTTTCCATAATACTTTGGACCTTAGTCCCACTGGGTGTGTCATAACTATTGTCACTCAATTTTTCACCCTTGGAGAGGTAGTTAAATGCTACTCCAATTGAGTGAAATAATGGGATTACCCATAGACATATGGGATATCTATAGTGGGGGTAAACCTCTAAATTGAAGGGCTAACTCCCTTGATATATCTATTTAATCTCATTACCTATGACAATAACTTATTGGGATGAAAAGGGAAAGAGAAAACATGAAATAAACCTAATCTAATGAGTTGATGAACCAAATGTGAAATAATCACTACCAACCAATTATAATTGTATTTCAAACATGAACCTAACCTGCACATGACACTAATCCAAATTTGAATCTCTACATTAGTATTTATTATGGAGGTTTATGAAGTAATATTAAGATAGGAGGTCTAAAAAATAGGTCATGACATGAGACTAATGAAGATATAACTCACTTAAGTCATACACACTTTATTTGAACACTTCAAGAGACCCACAAAATGAATTTCAAATTGAATATGAATGCTAACAAGGATTACATGCCAAAGAAGTGAATATATCACTTAACAAGATCAACTAGTCTAACATGCACATTGAAATAGTACATGGATAAGGTAAAATAAATTTTTTATTCATTGATCAAAGGTTATAAATGGGAAGGGATTCACCATACCCAGTTAAAGGATGCAAATTTAGCCAATCAAGGATCAATATATAACATAAGTGAGAGAGACAAAGAGAAGGGCGTAGGAGAGAGTGAAAGGTGAAAAGTGTCTCATGAGTTATAAATAAGAGAGGATTTATGAAATTACCTCTACAAGTCCTAAATTCCATGTGTAGCTCCTCTGAAGATGCTCCCTTGCTCCAAGTGGTGTATGAGTTAGAATGCTTACTTGACACCTTGACTAGCTCTCCAAAACTACCCTTTGCCTTGGAATGTTAAAGTATAAGTGGAATTATTGATGGTAAAATAAATTTATATTACACCATTTATATTATATTTACACCTCTCAACTAATCTCCATAGGTTCTCTTTGGCACATCACCTCCTTTTCTTGATAGGTGTCTAGAAGACTCTTCATATCTTTAGGCCAATCTTGCATAAAAGTGTTAAAACTTGAATCTATATTATTTATATCATAATTTATTCATGTATTTCCTATTAAAATCATACAAAACCTACAATAATCCATCTAAAATTCTCAAACTACACTCAATAATTCATTCTCTACCAAAAGCTCTAATTTGGCCTCATTTCTTGTAGCCATAAAATCATGAAAACCTCCTTATGTAGAGAAAATTATGGATAGTAATTATAATATTAAGGAATATTATATGACCCAATATGTCCTTACCACATCATGTTAAATTTCATGTCCTAGTAGTGAGTCAAAATGTAATTTTTTATTGCTTTTCTCTCCTAACTATGTCTCAATTAGGCTTCCCTACCTAGAGACTAAAAATTGACTCTATAGGATTAAAACACATGAAAAACCATAAATAAATTTTTTATTTATTTATATTACCTCATCCAAATTCTCCATGTCAATTTTGGAGTTCTAATACCTTATATAGACCTTCCAAATAGCTAAAAATAGTATTTGTTAGCCTAGTCTGTACAATTCTATATAGTCAAGTACAAACTAGCAGCATGGGGTGATGATCATGGGAGTATTAAACATTATTAAGTTAATTTTATAGTTTATATAATCCATGTGGATGCATATAGGTTCATTTCTATCTTATTGGGTCATTATGGATTTCCTAGGCATCCTAAAAGTGCCTCAAGCTCTTAATGACTGTTCATATAAATTAGGCCATTAATCCTCCAACCAATTCCACAATTGAAAGTAAAATAGCGTATATAAATTACCATAAGATTAAAACATCCCATTTATCATCTATTTACTATTCCAAGTAAAGGAATATAACCTCTCGAGCTGCTAGTAGGCATTTTATGCGGTCTAAGAAGGATTAAAGCCTGTAGGTGATTATTCTAAGTTTTATTTGATCTTAAAACAACTCAATGAGGTATATAATATCATAAATTTAATATTACATTGGTTTTATTATTACATCCATTATTTAAACTCCACTACATCCTCATTGGTCTATGTTTAGGGTTCTTGAGCCAACTTGCGCAACATACCCTAACTAACTGTATTCTCTCATTTATCTCACTATCATGGGTATAGGTATTCATGAATTTTTTGTGAATAATTATGATAATTTTTTAAGGTTATAAAAATTCTCATCCCAAATCCAACTAAATATCCATCTCTTTAGGTCTACCCTATAGGTCTCTGCATGCACTTAGGCCTATTTGAGGCTAAAAAGGGCTTATCAAGTTTGTCTCAGTTATTTCTTGAGTCTGAGGAGCATAATGGAATTTTATCATTGCCATAAAATAATATTAAACTATATTATGTTTGTTTAGGCCTCCTATATAACTTAAACCTCTTCATATAAGCAATGCTTCTCAAGAATGAGTTGTCTTGTGTCTTGCCTTGGCATGAGTGTACAAGATTTTGGTGTTTGTAATTAGGTCTAAAATTCAAATGAGATCCCATTGATTTAATGAAACATATTAAATTATATACCTTTCCATCTCAGATACCACATAGTCCTTTATCCTCTCAAGCAAATAAAAACTTCTCAAAAGATAGACCTGTGATAAGGACTATGTGAGACTAGTTGAGTAGGGTTTGGTTAGGCCTTATCTAGTTCACTTTCCTTATGCCATCATGCTTAATTTTTATCCTAATTTATATTCATGATAGTTTTTAAACTTTATATAGGTTTCATAACTTCCATCATGCACCTTACTCCTCACTTTAGGCTTGAAAGTAGCCTATCCCTTCCTAACCACTTGTAGCTATGAATTAGGTATCTAATTATATTTGTGGAATTTTAGGGATTATCTATGATTCATGATCATTTTAAAATTTATGGATACATCATTAATATCTTGGGATATTTTCAAATTACTTAAACCTATATAATTCAAAATTATTCTCTCTTCGTTGATTGTCTACACCTTGTTGTGGGTGACTATTGTAGGGATTTGAATGTATGAGGCTTGAGTCTATCTCTTTTAACTCTCATTAAAAAATATAGTAGCCAAAATTTAATTGTGGTCACATTATCATTTTCATTAAAATCCCCATATAACATTTTAAAGGCATCTTACCACCTTTTTTGCTTTACTATCTCCCCACACAGTCCTATAGGTGAGTCTTAGGCTTATTTATCATGTCTTCAACTTTATTTCACTTTAGGTGCTTTGGAAATATTCATATATCTATTAAAATTTTAAACTTGAAACCATCACAATGATTTCATGCCTGGGTATAGAAATTTAGACATTGACACCATTGGATTTATCTTTAAGTTTTAAACCTATAGGTATGTAGACTTGTAGGTTTGCAACCCTATGTTTTGGGATTTTAAAAGTGAAAATATGGTTATTAAGACTAAAATATCATTACGTATTCTCATCAACACATGTACTAAGAAGTGAAAAATCTAAATTTCCTTAGAAATATATATTTAAAACCACTCAAATCACCTTATTATGTAGGCATACTAGAACACAGTCCAAAAGGTGAATGAAGGTGTGACCCTTTTGAGACAAGTAAAAAATATTTAGATAATCATAGGGAGATGAATGGTTTTTGAGGATCATATAAGACAATGATAGAAAACTTATATGCATTAGAACATCTAAATAACCCTAAAACAAATAAATATTTATAGTCACTTATAAATTATACATAAGAGTAACTATTTTTGCCAAAACACCTTCCACATGTGCCAACATGGTGAATGAAGGTGTATGATACATTTATATACTTATGATAAATCATTATAGTTGGTTTAATGAAACCAAATAGTTCATATTTTCACTAGAGTTGAATAAAACTCAGCCTATGAAGATTTAAGCCTAAAACAAGTACTCTATCTCCTTATAAATTATTCATTAAGATAAGGATCTCAATCCAATGAAAAATTCCAAAAAATAGATTATTGTAGGGGTACCAAAATCTAGATAAAATCTTAGCCCCCAAATCCATTTGTATGGCTTATCCATGCAATTAAAAATGGCCTTTAAGAGCTTATGAATGGAGAGATGGAGGAGAGAGAGATTTTTATGAAACTATTGGACTTGTAACTTCTTTACAAACTTTTTTCTAACCTGTGGAATCTCAAGGGATACCCCTATAATGTTTTTACCTATAAATGACTTCAACAAGTTTTTACAAATCTCTTAACTCCTCTCTTTGGAATTAAAACTCAAAATTCTAACCTTTGTCTGACTTACTTTTAGGTGTGGCAGTTATGTAACTAATCCAAGGTCCTCAAAAGTTGTGTTGTATGGATTTTTCACTTGGGGAGATTTGATATACATTAGAGTTAACCAAAAATCACCCTTTCCCTCATTTTCACTACCTTAAAATTTACAAATGAACCTTAAACACACCAAAACCTCATGAAATGTTAAAAAAAGTGATTAAAACATAAAATGACTTATATATACTCCTAACAACCTATGACACCACTTGACCAAGCCTTATCTCTCCATGACATATCTAGACCACTATATGACCAAAATAAGACAATACCTTAAATTCTCCAAACATACCTTAAATAATGATAGTAAGGTTTTATGAATAATTTTAGGGACCATATAAGGAATGAAAAGACCACATGACAACCCTATAAAATTTTTAATTTATGAAGGTTGACCCATTTTGAATTAAGGTCAAAACCTGGTCAATAGGGGCCTATTAACATAAGAAGTAGAAGCTAGGGATGGCAGATATAACTAGTAACATCTGGTTCAATCATTGATAACTTTGTGGATATCAGAATAAGGCTAACTAACCCATTGGGAAGCATGGGATTGAGATAAAAATTTTTGGAAATAAGATGACTGAGGGGGGCAAGTGAATTAGTCTTCAAAAAAATTTCATTCAATTCCACTTAACTAAGTATGAACCATCTTAACATGCATGTACATATTAACAATCATAAGAAATAAATCAAAAGATCATGAAAACTATGAACACATCATGTACATGGGAAACCATATATGGGTATAAAATCCATTTTTTAAGTAAATAGACTATAGTCTTATAAGATAAACATCAATATTTAGTTGAGCACCCACTTAATTTGGAGTACCAACCCTAATCTATTAAGCACCAACTAAATAGTCTTTAGCTAAACACCAACTCAACAATGAAAACCAACCCATAATTTTTCAAGCACAAAATTAACAATATTTAACTAAGAACCAACTCATCAAGGATCACCAACCCCTAATTTACCAAGCACCTACTTGGTTTTAACAAGCTCCAACTTGTAAGGAGGCTCCAACCCCTAGATGACTCAACACCAACTCAACCACCTAAATTTTTGACCACCTTTAGAAACCCTTATTTATTATATAATATATGATTTTCTAATCCTTCATATATTCACTCTCTTTAGTCCTCTCAAACTTATCTTTAGCCCTCTTCAATAAACTATCCCTTTTCATGGCTTGATTAGGTCTTCTAACCTAGATCTTCTTTTGAAGAACCTTTGTTAGATAATAATGATATACCTATTGGTCTGCATGACCTAATTATAATCACAAATGATCTATATCATTTTATTATCCTATTATACTCTCACTCTCTAAACACCCTCTTAACATCCCCTCTTTTTTCTCCAAGCATACCAAAATAGGCCTAAATGCCTTTCTTTTATATAAATCATTTGATCATATCCTTCTAGGTCAGATACATATTCAAATAAATTAGGTTTTCCATGAATAGGATAAATGATATCCAAATAATATTCCTTATTCATGAATAAATCAATATAATAGGTCGACCATATATCGCTAGCCCTTACTCCTCTTTTAGGCCTATGGAGACCTAATAAGCCTTCTTAATAATGTGTTACCCTTTGATCTTTCTTAAAACTTATCCAAATACTTAAAATGGAAGTAAGAAGTCATACACCACTCTAATAACCCTTATCTAACATTTATTTAGGTATATAATACCTTTTAGGTCCAGAAATCACTTGAATCCTTAATCAAATAATTGCTTATAAAATGCATGTACATATACACAGACTCTACCTTGAACAACTGAGGTATATACTTAAATTTTCCAAAAAATACTAGAAATAAGTTATATATTTAGAATAATTATGACCTTAGGGTCATCACCAACTTCATTTGATGATTTAACTCAGGGTCAATAGGCTCAAATACCTCTATGCAAGATGTTCACTCAAAAAAACCAACTGACTCCAAAACACAGTCAATGAAATATGAACATATAACACATGATTGAATATATTCAAGGGATTTAAATATATGAACATGATCTTAAAACATCATAAAAAAAACTCAATCAATTATATCATGAGATTTAATGAGAAATATTGGCCTTACAACCCAATCTTCTGACCTTCTCTCTCATAGACTCTACTCAATCAGATAAGCCATTTTGGATTTAATGATGTAACCTTTTACACCAACTTCAAAGATTATGAAAAACATAGATAGGTCATTCAAGACCCAAAAAATATCATCATGAATTTCAATGCATCACTCCATGAAAGCACATCATAAATCATCTTCTCTCTTTTATTTGATTTCCTTAATGTTTACATCATAAGGTCTGTTAGCTACTAGCCAACTTGGTGTTTCAGATAAATTTTGCTTATGTTTTTGGAAGGAAGAGAAAATAAAATTAAGAAGTATATGGTATAAAAACATAATATTTTGTGCATATGTTGATCTATATGAATGTAGGTATTCCTCTTTAGCTTGGGAGGAATGAACTATAGATAAAAACACTCAAAGAAATGGTTTGATTAGTTAGATAGAAGGGTAGATTACCTAGCAAGCTAGATATGGGAAGCATGAGCTTCCTAGAGGATATCAATCCACACTTTTAAATAATCAATTTTTAAAATATAAAGTACTTGCATAATCAATATAAGGTATTGAAATTAAATACAAGAAGTGCTTGATAAAAGAATAGATAAAATTGACTAATTATAGCAATAAGTGGGTCAATACTAATGTTAAATAGGTCCGGTATGGTTCTAAAAATAGGGTAAGGTTATGTGATCAGATTAGAGGGTCTAAAATTTAGATTTGGTTAAAGT
The DNA here is from genome assembly GCA_037957365.1 of Torreya grandis. Lineage (NCBI taxonomy): Eukaryota > Viridiplantae > Streptophyta > Pinopsida > Cupressales > Taxaceae > Torreya > Torreya grandis. The sequence continues at coordinate 2,074,278 of JARHVA010000337.1, forward strand.
ATAGTATGTGGAAATAACTTACTATTATTTTTTCACATAGTGACCATCGGTGGTTAGGGTGACTGTAAGTGGTTAGGGTGACCATCAATGGTTGGAATAGACTATCGATGGTTAGTGTGATCATTGATGGTTACTATGAGTTGGATATAATCAAGAAAAAATATGTTAAGATGAGGTCATAAAATGGGATTATGAGAAAATGGGTTCAAGCTATGTTGATTATGAAACCAAAAAAAAGCAACTGAATGATTTAAAATAAATACTTAGTTTTTTGGTTATTGATTTGATGAACGATTGAGGTGGTTGTCTAATAAACTTATTAGATGAAGTCTAGGGAAATTTTGGTAGAGTAATGATACTTAGATTTTTGTAAAATAGATAAAACCACTTTGAATCTCTATTGTACTTACTAGTTCACTAGATCTCTATAAGAACACCTATAAAAAGGGAATGTTGATGCAAGGGGCTCTAACTCAAGATATGGATGAATGACTGATTTTAGACCTAGACTCACCCTCACTTCCTCTCTATCTTTATAGGAAAGGAGAGGCATAATAATACATTTATAAGAGGTATAACTTGCTATCTAAATTTAGTTCTTACATGTATGAGCTCACACACTAATTAAATAGTCTAATTATAAAAATATGAATTGAGTTGAAGTGGGTGTTTGATTGTTTAGGAGGTGCAAACCTAACCATCAATAATCAAGATAATCATTGATGGTTAGGGTGAATATTAGTGGTCAAGGGTCTAAGGCCAAGTTGGGTTAAAATGTGGGTTACCTATTAGGTCAATTTTGACTTGAGTTAGGTTTGGGGTCAAAAGGTTAGGGTTAGTCTAGGGGTGTTTTGACACTAGGAACCATAACATGCAATTTTTTAGTGTCTACATTTTGCCCCCTTTTGTTATGTAATTTGTATCAACAAGATTTAAAATAAAAATGGAGTGTGGGTCAAAGGTTTGGTTGCCTCGAGCATGGGAGGAGGTGTTCTCCCTCAAACCAAGAGTCAATGAGGCAAAATAGAATCAAGTGCAAGTTTGTTAATGGATTTGAGTTAGGGTTGAGTTAGTGGTTGATAGGTTAGGCACTAAAGAACAAACATGATAATAAGGTGTGACTAAGTGTGATATCCAAGAGCATGTATTGAATAGGTTACCATGGTTGGTAACATAAGGTCAAATCTAGAAAAACAAGTGACAAGTAGACTGTGTGACTATATGTGATGGTTGGGCTACACTTGTAAACTCAAGTCTCCTCGACAAGGTTGCTACTAGAATGATAAGTATCAATAGGACCACATTACTATATGTGATGGTTGGGAACACTTTTAAACACAACTCTCCTAGATAAGGTTAGTGTTAGCATAGGTATTTAAGGTAGGAAGTGCTCTTATGAAAACACACATTGGTCAGGTGAGCACAAGGTAGTGCAAGTCCAAAAAATTATTTGACTTAGAAAGTAATTAGTGAAGTAAAAAATACCAAGGAAAGGCCATCATAAAACATGCAAGAGTCAAGACAAAATGGCCAGTGGTAAGGTAACATAATGGTTGACAAGGTTTTCAAAGAAGTCAATCTCTAATTGGTTGAGTGTTAGGAGTGTTTTGGTAAAAATAGTTGCTTGAAAATTTATTAGGTTGGAGGAGGGGGAAAAAAACTTACTATTCTAACTATTAATGGTTAGGGTTCCTGAGGTCAATTGCCAATGGTCAGCTTGACCATCAATGGTCAGGTGTCAATCCTAAAAGGGCATATTCAAAAACATCATTAAGGGTCTTATTTGACTCATTTGAGCATGTGATTACTGGTGAGAGAATTTGAAATTTTATGTGAAAATAACTCATGATGGTGGGTGAGTAAGTGGGTGAGGTTAAATGAGTGGGTTAGGGGTTAACTAATGAGGATATAGGGTGGGCATGATATGGCACAAGGCTAGGCAAAGGGTCCCAATATTCCTCCTTGATAGTGGTCAAGAAATGAGGTAGGGGTTGGTTTTAATTGATAGAGTAGATTGATTTTAGATTTGTGAATTTGAATTGGAATTTAATTACTTGTGGTAGTTTTGGTTTGGATTTAGTGGTTGACCTAGTTTTATGTTGCGAGTGTTATGTGGGTAAATCTGAGGTTAAATTTGAAATTGGTGAGGGTGGGATAGTTAGGGTAGGCTATTATTTTTTTGTTTGTTTATGATCTTTGTGTGGGTTAAATGGGGAGGTATGGTTGGGAGGTTCCACTAGTGGTCACTCACAGTGACTGTTAGTGGTCACCCCTTGACCATCAATGGTTGATAAGTGATTATCGATGTTGGACTGACCATCAGTAGTTGACTATGGGATTAGTTGACTATTGGTGGTCAAGTTATTTGATAATGTTTTAATAGCTAAGGGTAAGTGTTTGTTAGGCTATAATTCTAGATAGGTGATGGGTGATAGGGTGAGGTGGTAGTGGTTAGGGTTGAATGTAAAGGTCAACTATCAGGGAAAATATATGGGTGGTAGTAGGTTCCAGTTAATAGTTAAGGTAAAGATGTTGGATGCCCTAGGTAAATGCCATAAGGGTAATAGTTAAGAGATAGTGAATGGTAAGGGTTAAGGGGAATAGGTCATGGGTAAGGATATTTATTCATGTAAGGGTCAAAGGATATAATTTGATAGGTAAAGTGTGTCAATGAACAAATTTTGTTCTTTATAAAACTTTGTAGGCATGGGAGAGGATCTAGATGTGATATCAGGTGCCTTAGATCTTTATTAAGATTCATCAAGGGATGATTGTAGATGATTGGGTTCACATGGAGGAGTTAGGGCTTGGTGTGATGTTGAATTACTAGTACATGCCATGGGATGTGGCGATAATCATGGTACTCTTTAAGAGATGGGATCCCATAATGAACACCTTTATACTACTTATAGGTTAAATGACCTACCTACATGGATATCCATTTAGGGTGAGCCAATATATCATATTGAGAGGGAGGAGAGATATGTTTTTATGGAGATATTTTATAGAGATGACCTCAACTTTGTGAGGTGGCATGAAGGGGGGTTTAGATATACTCTGGTATACCAGAGGGCTAGAGATGATAGGTGGCTGATGATGATAATGGTGGTGGTGGTCTCATGCTTTGCTGTATTAGATTTGAGTAGTAGGAGGTTCCCTTATTTGTTGATTGGGGTGTTGGTTGAGATGTTATTGGGTTGCATGGTGTTGGCATGGGCACTTTTGCTATTGGTTTAGATTTATAGGGAGTTATGGGGATTCTAAGCCCATAAGAGGTATGATATTAACATGGGTTTTTTTCTACTTTGCTAGGTGTTTGAACACATTTAGGGGCTATGATAAATGGGGCTCCTATGGAAGGGGTATGCTTATATGGAGTTCTAAGTAGGATTCATGAGGTGGAGATCCAATTTTTACCTTTTAGGACCAAGTGCAGGGGTTCATAATATTGATTGGTTTAGAGGTGCACTAGATGCCTTAGTTATTGGAGATGTGATTTGGAGACCCTATATCAAGTTTTCAAAGTGGGATCGCTATAGGAGATAGACACTGTCACTATAAAGCTATCAATATATCTTTAGTAGGAGGGATGGTGGGATAGATCTCATTCCTTTTGATAGGGTGTGGTGATAGTTTAGCCTAGTATATTGCATTCTAAGACCATTCTTAAGATATAGGTAGGAGGATGTAGAATTCCTAGTGCTTGAGCCATAACCAGTTCAGGTCTTCATTGATCATAAAGAATTTCTATCTAGGGACAAGATAGATTATGTAGGCTTTATAAATGGGTACCTAACATAGTAGTAGGCACTCTATGCTACAACTAATTTTGGGGGTTATGATGGTGGGTGATAGGTGAAGGATGTGGATCCAACTAGGAGAGGTGCTCAGTAGGTGTAGGTATAGGGGGTTACCATAAATGTATAGATAGTGACTATGTAAAGGGATTAGGTATGAGTGTTATTAGCTATAGCATAGGCTTGTATAGTAACACTATAGGGTTAGTTGGTAGTAACATATGGTTAGGTGGATGTAGTCATAGGTGAGAGGGATCAAGCCAAAGCTATGCTAGCCCTAGTTACCCAAGAGAAATATTCCTTGAGGTAGGCTAGAGGGGTAGTAGTACCTATAAGACCACTAGGCACTATCCCCATGGCATGGTATATAGCCATAATGGAAGAACTCTACTATTTTGAGGCCATAGTATTTAGGTGTTTTATATATGAGCCTTGATGGGGTGAGTACATGGAAAGTATGGTAGGTGGTGCTTACATGGTGACACTAGGTTAGTGGGTTATTTATACAAGTGGACAAGTAGGTGCCTTGAGAGGAGAGGCACCAAGAGGTAGTGGTACTCCAAGATATAGTGGTGCCCTAGGGGCATAGTTTGATATGAGATAGTACACTTTTTATATATATGATTTTTGATACCAGCTTATGCACTGATGTAGTGAGATGTATATTTTGAGAGAGATATGTATATTTTTATACATGATGGTGATTATGGTTAATTATAAACTCATGATTTATAGATACCATCTTTGTCTATTGCCTATGGTTCATGGTTGTGAGGCTTATATTGATTATGGTTATGTTCATGGATGCTGATATGGACTCACCTAGTTAGGCATGTGATGAGATGGATTTTTTTTTATGTTCATGATGATATTGATATGATGGTCATAGTTGGTACATCTGATATGATAATAATTTGTATGATGAATGGACAATGCTATGATGTTGATCATGTGGATTATTTTTTATGGTGTATTGTTATTATTTATGATGATGAAGATATTTATGGATTATTAGGACGAGGTTTATGATAGTTATGACTATTGTTCTTGATGATGTTATTTATAGATGATTTTTGCTATGATGTTGATATTGTTGTGGTGAAATTGGTTTATTATTTTAATGAGTATAATATTTTTCATTTAGATTTAGACATGTGTTAAAAGTGGTTTATTGCATTAATGTTCATGGATGTTATGATGTTGATGGTAATGAGTATGTGCATGGATATGGTTTATGATAATGATGTCTATTTTGTTCATGATATAATGATGATGTTATAATGTTGACATTATTATTTTGATGATGATATTGATGATGATATTATGATATTGACATTAAGATTTTGTTGTGGATTTTGATGATATTTATGATGATGTTATGATTATGGTCATTTTGTATAAAACTGAAGCACATAAATCAAGTTAAATAACAAAACTAGATGTGAGAAAGAGAAGATGATCATGAGATAATCATCAAATTGAATATATCAACCGGTTATGAGAGGATAAGAAGAGGGCATGATTATTCATCTTTGCCAATGACTAAAACAAGACCAAAGTTGGATGGGTTTAAGGAATATAAACCCTTTGAATGCTTCACCTTAGCATTCATTGGTTGGTTAAAAGGTGTCTTCATCATATTATGTCAAGTGAGCTCAAAAATCCTTTGATTATAGTTTTTAAAGGGGAGATGGATGAAAATAGAACCTTATTGTGAGACTAGCATGCCTCTTCAGGATGTTACCAAAGAGTCAATATAAATAAGTCTATGTCAAATAAGATGTAGACTAATTAATGCAAGAAGTCTATGCATGAGAGCTGATTACAATTTTCAAAAATGATTATGCTTATGGGAGTTGATTATGGCTTTTAATTTTATTTTTATTTTTTTTATGTTTGATAATGGGTATTTTTATTATGTTGTTGTTGCTTGGGGGGTTGGCAAAGCTGATTAATATGGGAAGCTTCCAAGAAATTGATACACTTTGACAAATGCTTTACTCAACCATCCTTCAAGGGAGTGGTCTAAGTTTGTGTTCTTTATTTAATGCTTTTGATAGTTGTCCTTCAATGGAGTAGTGTACTTTATTTTGAGTAATTTTTGATATTTTTTAGGTAGCTATCCTTCAAAGGAGAAACAAATGATAGGAATGACCCATGATTATTTTTATTTATGACTTTGCTTTTAATTTTTATTGACATAGGCTTGATTATATAGGTGTATAGGTTCTCCTTTTGTGAAGGTAAAACTAAAATCACAAGAAGATTAAGTAAGTGTGAAAGAGGTTTAGGTGACAACAACCAAAAGAATCCATCGTAGGAAAGGGGTAAAAATTACCATGAGAATAATGATATGGGTGAAGTCATGGTACCCATTACTTAAGACTAGGCTATGATTGTGATGGATAATCACATGATTCAATTTTAATTAGTTTCCCCCTAAAATAGGGAAATGAATGTGGTTAGGAAGTAAGGTATGAGCTTAAGTTAGACAAAAGGGTGAATTGGATCCTTTTTAACAAAATAAAGGATGCCAATGCAAGACATTGAGGGGATCAGGCTCTAGGTTTCTCTTAAGAGAATATAACTAGTAAGCTCCTGATCCATACTTATGCAATATGATATAAGGTCTAAGCCAATTGAAAGTAAATTTTCCTTGCTTTATTTTCTCCATATTTGTGACATGTTGGTTTTACTTTAAAATGAGGTCTCTAATATTGAATTTTTGTATTTTAAGGTATTTTTTATAAGCTCATTTGATTCATTCTTGATAGACACAAAGGTGAGTAAGAGTATCTAAATGATGTTTATCAAGTATCTGAAGCTGGGCTAAATGTTCTTGATGATAATTATCCTTAGAAACAATATCTTATGTGGATATGTAAAGAGAAGGAATTTGGAATTTGAGAGGCAAGATAACCTCTACTCTAAAAAATAAAGAAAAAGGGGTATCACTCATATGGGTTTGAATGTTGTATGATATGCTCATAAGGTGAAGGGGATATGTAAGTGGTAATACTAACTAGATGCATTAACCATTTTAGTTAGTTTATTATTGAATGTTTTTTAGAGGCTTACACTTTCCCATTTACTTTAGGATGATAGGGTGAATAGAAACTTAACTTGATTCTAAATACATCACAAAGACCATAGACTTGTTTATTTTTGGAATATTTGCCATTATCAGTGATGATTTTTTGAGGAACACAAAAATGATAGATGATGTGATGATTGATGAATTTGACAATATTTTCATCTTTGGTTGAGACAAGGGGAACAACATCTACCCATTTGGTGAAATATTTGGCTCCAATGATGATAAAATGGTGTCACTATTAATAATGGGGGTTAATTTCACCAATGAGGTCAAAATGCCATTATGAGAAGGGCCAAAAATCTATGGATACATGGAGGCTATATCTAGGTGTGTGATGTAGATTGGTGTGTTATTGGCACTTATCATACTTTTTCACATAATCATAGTAGTCTTGGTTAAGGGTAGGCTAGTAATAGCCAAGGCAAAGGATGTGTTTAGTGATGGCTAGGACATTAAAGTATCCCCTATAGATCCCATCATGTGTTTACTTGATAGCATGAAAGGCTTCATGACTATGTAGGTAATGGAAGATAAGACCATAGAAAACACATTTATAAAGATTTCCCCTAATATGGTATACCATTGGTCATTTTGGATAATTGCTCTTTCGGCATTCTTAGATAGACTAGAAGGAATGATGGAAAGGTTAAGATAATTGAAGGTCTACTGATACTAAAGATTAGGTTAGGCCTCTTCCACATTAAATATGGTTGGAGAGTCTAATTTGACATAAGAGGGTTGGGTAAGTCTATGGATGATGATAAATAACTTATAGTCAGAGGGTGTATATGAGATATAAGAGGCAAGGGAAGCCATCATATTGGTAATTTTTTTCGTAAATCATGGGGTGGTTTGGATATGGTAATGTTCAAATAATGTTAAGATTTAATCAACTAGTTGTTTGTACTATTGTAAAACATTATTTTTACATTAATAAGAGCCATTGATTTGATTGACCATAAGTTGAGAGTCACCAAAAATGTTGATTTTTTTGACTCCCAAGGCTAATGGAGTTTGAAGGCCTATGACTAGGGCTTCATACTCAGCTATGTTCTTAGTAAATTCAAAATCTAGCTTGAAAAATAAAGGAAGAGGTTTACCATGAAGGGGGATAATGATGATGTCAAATCACCCACCATGTTGACACTTTGATCCATCAAAGAACATGGTCACTTGATAGGTGAAGTATACCTGAGAGAGGGTTATGATAGACTCATCTAGAAATCTAAGAGGAGGATGATTGTTTGGTAATGGTGCCTCAGCCAATTGGTCAAAAATCACTTACCCTTTGACTGACCTCTACAAAAAAAATCAAGTTAAAATTTAGCTAAAAGCGTGAGCCACTTGGTCATATATTAGTTTTGGTATGGCTTGGAGTGTATATACTTGAGTGGGTCAGTATTGGTTATGACATAAGCCTTGTGGTTGAGAAAGTACTGGTGAAGTTTAGTGACCATGAAGACTAAAGCTAAGTAAAGTTTCTCAATATGGGTGTACCAAGTCTCATATTATACATTCATGCGACTAATGTAGTAGATGGCTTGCTATTTGTGATATTCATCCTAATGAACAAGCATTATCCCAAAGGAGTGGTCAGTGGTAGAGATATAAAGGTAAAAATGTTGATCATCTTTGGGAGGGGTGAGGATAGATGGAGACAATATGTACTCTTTGAATGAATCAAAGGATTTTTGATAGTCATTATTCTAATTAAAATAAACATCCTTCTTTAGAAGGTGATGGAAGGGTTAACATCAGTCTGCGAGCTAGGAGATAAATTGATGAATGGATTGGTGCTTCCCCTACAAGTTATGAAGTTTCTTGAGGTTGATTGGAAGAAGTATTTAAGGATTTATTTGATTTTAGTAGGATCAACTTTTATTCCCTGAAGGGAAATGATAAATTCAAGGATTTTTCCTAAAAAGACCCAAAAAATGCACTTCTTAGGGTTAAGGTAGATATGGTAATGGATGATTCACTCAAAGATAATCTTGAGAATGGCCAAATGATCCTTACAATATTTGGATTTCCCAAGAAGGCCATCAACATAGTCTTCGATGATTTTATGGATAAGGTCATAGAAGATATAAGTTATAGCATGTTAGTAGGTTGTGCTAGCATTATTTAGTCTAAATGATATGATGCTATAATAAAAGGTCCCCCATGGGGTGTTGAAGGTAGTTTTGTGTTGATCTTTATATGAAATTAGGATTTGATTGTAACCCAAGAATCCATCCATGAGAGATAACATCTCATGGCTAGTTATAAGATCAACTAGCTAATCAGTGCTTAATAGAGTAAAGTCATATTTTAGGTAAGAAAGTTTGAGGTCATGAAATTCCAAAAAAATGCATAGTCCCCCTAAGATTTGGTGATAGGTATGACATTTGAGACCCATTGGGGATAGTGAATGGGTTGAATGAAATTGATGGAGAGGAGATGTTAGATCTCTTTTTTGATGAGAAGGGCTATGCAAGGGTGTATTAATCAAATTTTATACCTAATGGGATTAGCATCATGGTTGGTGACTATGTTGTGGGTAGAAATGGATGGGTTGATTGCTAGCATATCACTATAAGACCAAGCAAATGTTATGCTATAGTCTTGCAGGAAGGAGGGGAAGTCCTAAAACTCCTCAAAATTTAGTGATTGGCCAATGTTGACTATTTAAGGGTCATCTAGAGTACCCAAGTTGATATCCATGGTGGATTAATTCAACATGATTAAATTATCCATAGGTAGGGATTTATGGATAGAGGAATTTGGCACACCAAGATGGGTGAGAATGGAATCATCATCTTGATAATGAATGGTATTAGTGGTAGGAGAGTCATCTCTTATCATCTCAAGATGGGTCAGAGGGATGGTTATGATCACCCCATCATTTTTATAAGTTAAGGGTCTAAGGTTGATCATGCTGATGAAAAAAAAAGTTAGGGGGGATGCTATCAGAATCCTCAGCTGTCAATGGTGGAGTGGATGGTGAGGATGGGGTTTTCTCATCAATGATGATAATGAGAGGTGGGTTGGTTTGTTGTTTAGATGAGGTAAAATTGAGGCCATGATTTTTGTGAGGTTTTAAAGTTTTGATTAAAAGTAACTTGCACGGCCCATGTTCATGCCGACCTAGGCCAAATCCCTTTTGAGCATACATGTAGAGGTATGTTTTGACAAATTCTAGTTTGTCTAGATAGGATAAGCTAGAAATGAATGGTTAAGGTGGAAAAAAGGTGGTAGAAGAGCCAAGGGGTTTATCAAGTCCCCCATGATAAAATTGTTTGGATAAGTTAAGGGTATAAAAGGAATAATGGTTCTAATATTGGGGTCATAACCAGGTTGGTCATCAAGTTTCCCATACTATTGAGGAATAGGGAAAATGTCAAAGGTAAGAAGGTGATACTCCCCTGATGAAATACATTGGAAGGTTGATTCCAAAGGGTCCATTGTGGGGATTTGGATGGAAGGGATAAAATAATTAGTGAATACATCATTGGGAAAAGGAGATGGGATCTAAACTATCACTAGTGAAGGTTTGTTATGTGGAGGAAGGAGAATGTCATTAGGTCAGTACATCATGTTGTATGATGTGAAAGGGATTGGGTTATCTTGTATGGTAACTACTTGACCTTTGTGCTTAAATTTGATGCACTGATGTAGAGTGGATGACACACAACCCATGAAATATATCCAAGGGTGTCCCAATAAGACATTGTAATAGAATTCACCTTCTACTACATAGAAGAGTTTAGGAATGGTGTAGGGTCCTAGGCAAATATCAAAGATGATAGTTCCTAAGTCATGGCCATGGTATCATTGAATGATCATATTACTATTAAGGTTTTATACATGATGTTATTTATTAATTTGATTTGGTTGTAGGCATGAGAGGAGATGATGTTAATGTTGTCTCCCCCATCAATCATGGCCCTTTTGATGCAGGTCTATTGATATAGGTAATAATGGAAAGAGAGGATTTGGGTCATTTGTATGTATGGAATATATTTATAAATCCTTAAAGGTAACAAGGTTATAAATGTGAAGGGATCTAATAAAATTTACTAAAGTTTGAGGGTCTTCTAGCCTAACCTTTATATATTACAATGCTTTCTATCATTACTTGGTGATGGTGTGGTGGGGTGTTGATTAGTTCATACAAACTGACCATCACCAGGGTTTGGTGAATCTATTTCAAAACTAATTATTGGATTGATTTAGATGGATTAGGGTGAGAGGGTCCCAATATAGATACTTTGGGTTTTGTTGAAGGTGAAGGTTCATGGTGTTTTCTAGGTGGTTGGGTAGTCGAGGAGGGATATGTCCATGGAATGGACACCTTTCCCTTTCCCTTATCTTTTGGTTGATCCTATGATCATGTGACCACATTGATGGTATGGATTGGTGGAGGAGTTAGGTTAGGTGATTATTTTAGTTCCTCTTCACTCTAAGGTCAGAGTAGAGGGTTAGGTAGGTGTTGGTTGATGATTTATGGTTCTTAGGTTATTAGTGAGATTAGAGGAGGATCATCAAATAATAAGTCATCCTCAAATATAGCTTATGAATAACACTTGGAAAGCCTTGCATTTCTTTGTATTACACCTTAGTGTCCTATAATATGAACATACTAGTTTGTCATTGTACCAATATGGTTTAGCAATATATGGGTCAAATGGTTTAATGGGTGATAAGGTTAAGTAAGATGCTTGTAATAACCTCTAAAGGATGGCTGAGTAGGACTCTAGTATGGGAGTCTTAGGTTTTTTGGTTGGGGTAAGAGCCCTTTTAGGATCAAGCATGATGATTTGAGTATTGGGTGAGGGAAATTTCATGGTAGATGCTTTAGGTGTGGATAACTTAGCGATGGATGACTTAGAGGTAGAAGGTGTTGGGGTAGAGAACTTAGGGATAAGTATTTTGGTTATAGGAGGTGTGGAAAAAATCGGTAAGGATGAAAGTAGTAGTCATCATGTAACCAAGAGTGGTGGTTGGGTTTGAGATTTGCTTTGGGTGGATGGATTCTTTATTAAGGTGGAGGGGTGAGGTCCTATAATAGAAGTCAAATTAGAAAGGGGAGGTGAAGCTTTAGTTTATGGGATCTTGGGTGGTTTGTCTCTCTTGGTTGATTTAGTTAGGGGTTTATTATCTAGGTTTGGTGGGTTTAAATCCACCTTTACTGATGGATGAGTAAGGTTTTGAGTAGGAAACATGAAAAGATTCATGGTAGGCTTTGTTAGAATGGTGAGAAGTGATTTGGTTACTTTAAGTAGGGTAGGTTGAGATGATTTAACAATGGTTTGGTTGGTAGAGATGCCTAATGGCTTAGATGTGATGGTGGTGGGTTTTCCATTAGAGGTGATAGGTTGGTTTGATAATGGTGTGGTTGGGGGTTCTTTCCTAGTCAAGTAAGGAAGTCTGAGGTGGTGCCAAAATGTGGCATAATTCATGCTAGGTTGGGATAGGTATCCTAAGTTTTAGACTAGTTGAGAAAAAGGTTTGTAGATAGTTTTGATCCCCTCAGCATTAGTCTTAAGAGATAAACCCTCAAGTGGAGAAAAGGGAGTGGGATGCGCATCCTTCACCTCAATCAATGGTTCTGAGACTTGGTAAGGTAGTTCCTCAATGGGAGGAGTAGGTAGAATGATCTCTCCTATAGGTATGATTTCCAAAGGGAGAGTGGATTGTTGTATGATGGAGGAAAAATGTGTGGTGGGAATGGTTGTCTCCTCTTATATGTCCTCCAGATGGATTGGTTGGTCCAATATCTTGACAAGTGGAGGAATGTAAAGAGTTATCTCCTTTGTTTTAATTTTTAAAGGAGAGGTTGGTGACTCCACTACCTCAATATGTGTAGGGGATGGTAGGGTAAATTAGGTAGTGGTCTCCTTAATAATGAGTTCACTAAGCACCATGCTAACATTGTGTACCTCATAGGAGGAATTTGCTTTGTTTTAATTATTGGTAAATGGAGCATGGTTGTGAAATGGTTATCAAAAGATGTCAAGTGATTGGTTTGGAGGTGTGTTGGGGTTATCTAGTGAAATCTCCCCCTTGTCAATGATATTTTGGAAAACACTCTTGAAGGTGTTACATATACTAACATTGTATCCAACAACATGGTGGAAGACACACAATTCCTTCTCTTTATACCAAGTAGGTATAGGACAAGTAGAGTTGAATTATTATGAAGGTTTGATCAGAGGAATTTGTATAATGTTAGCTTTAATAGTTTATCCAAGCTTGAAGCATATGACTCCCTTAGTAGAGTAAATTGTCTTTGATTTTTATGGTTTAGATTTTTGGTATTTTGATTGGAGGAAATAGAAGAATTATATTGGTTAATAGTAGGTGGAGGGGAAATTTTGAGGACAATCACATTTGTGGTTCCCTTATTTTTGAGTTGAGTGTTGTTTTGGTTTTTGGGTTTGGAGGATGAAATTTCACTTGATTTGAAGGTGTAATTATTATTTTTCAACTTTAGTTTTCGCTCATCAATGGTTCTATTTTCTAGTTTGCAAGCCATAGTAAAAGCTTCATCAAAGGTTCTGAAGCTTTGAACTCACAAGGTAGAGGAAATGTGTTTAACACATGCTCAGGTAGAGAGTTTGATCAACTCAATTTGAGGTAGAGAGAATTAGAGTTGGTTGATGAGTATTTTCCAATGGGCCATGAATTCAGCAATAGACTCATCATTAAATTGTCAGATGGAGTAGAGATCAGCTGTGGAGACTTTATTAGATATGTTTATATAAAATTGATCTAAGAAAATCTAAGCTAGTTGGGCAAAAGAAAAGAGGGAGTACTTTATAATAACACTATACCAATCTAGTGTTAGACCTGATAGAGACATGGGAAAGGTATAAAGGAGAGCATCATCATAAGAAATCATATAACACAAATGCCTAAATGCTCTTAGGTGATATTGAGGGTCTTCCTTAATCTAAAACTTTTGAGGTTCTTATTAAGGAGGATATGGTCAAATGGGAATAGATGGGTGAATTGGTTCATTACAGATTTGGCCATATGAAAAAATATTATGGGATCTAGAAATGGATGACTCCAAAGTAGTCATTTTATCTATTAACATTTTGACAAGGTCAATTTGGGGTTGTGTACCCCTGTAGTTATAAGGTAGGCTATGTTGGGTCTAGGTAAGTACAACATATGGGTGGCTGCTAGGGGGTTGAGAATTTTCCATATAATAGTATGTGATCATGGGTGGTTAAGATTATGCCATAGATGAATATGTGGATATAAGTAGTTGGGTGGAAGGTAGAGGTACATACCCTTGTGGGTTAGGGATGTAGCTTAGGTTTTGTGCAATGGGTATTTGCTGAGACATTAACATAAGTTGGGTAGGAGGAATGATTGGGTTATAAGGTAGAGGGTAGGTGGTCACTTTGGTATGGATGGGTGGAAGGGTGAAAGGTATGGGAACTGCAAAGTTATAAAATAGAGTGGAGGTAGTTAGGTTGGAATCAAGAGGAATGGTGGCAACACTAGCAAAGGGTAATATTGTCATCAAATTTTGCACCTTAGAAGAGAGTGTTCAAGTCTCTTCCAAATTTTGGCAATGTTAGAAAATTTATAGGCATGTGGATATACCTATATAGGAAATGAACCTCTATATTTAAAGGGCTAGCTCCCTGAATGTATCTCTGCAAACAACTTCTATCTAAACTAGTTTTTTTGAAGGGAAAAGAGTTAGAAATTATAGAAAAGGAAACCTACTCTAAGAGTGGTGATACACCAAGATTATCTTCCACATGAATATCATATTCTAGTGCATAATACAATAAAATGCATAGACCATTTTCAAGCTCAAAGGATTCTAGCACAAGTATTTTAGTATAGAGGTGAGATGCATAAAACAACACAAGGTAAACAAACCAAAAGGCAGATTACACATTTCAAGAATAGTTATACACTTACAATAATTTAGCACACTTAAATGTAGTCTACATGACATATTGGACTAACAAATTTTGCTCAGGCATGAAGGATAAAGGATATAAGGATAGAAAATCATCACTTCCTTTCACTATACGTCACTTACATGCTTAGACAATTGTTCAAAAACTTAAAATAAAAGACTAGTACTAATGCTAAAATAAAAAATGTGATATCAATCTAGCAGGGCTTCACCATACATTTTGTAGAACTTATTTTTACTAGCCTAAGGGTTGTATTTATAGTAGAAAAGAAGCAAGAGGGGAGGTTTTTTGGCACTAAAAAGAGGAATCAATATGTTAGAAGCCTCCAAACATGGATACAACTATCTCTACAAATGATGCTCATTTAGGCCATTCGATTGATCCATGTCACCTCAAGTGGTTACAAAATTAGCTTGCTCTCTCAAAGATGATTCCATAATGGTTACACCAATAGAATCAAGATATTTTGAGCTAAGTAATGGCATTAATATGGTTATTGAAAATGATTCCACCTATTGTAGATTTGTCTTGATGCTAACAACTTCTCATTGGCTCATTGAGGTGTGTAATGGCATAGGGGAGAGTCCTTTTCATTTTATTGGCATTGGAATTGAAACTACTTGAATCTTATGTGTATACCTTTATAGCATTTATTAGAATGCTAGTTTCATGTTTATGTCCACAAATATCCCTTGAAAGTTCATCCTAGCTTGACCTTAGTTGAAGGTTCAATCCCTATATATCCCCTCAACCTTTCTTATTTTGATTGGCCATAAAAAATGACTTAGATCTTGATCTGATCAAGGTGATGTGATTCTTTTGCTCTACTTTATTTTGATTCATTCAGTCTTTAATGGATGGATAATGTGAACCCTTGGATCTTTGAGCATTCGAGTGAGGACCATCAATTTGCTTGGGACCCACTATTTAAATGCCAATGACTAACCCATCACTGTTTAAATGCCAATGGCTAGCCCATCACCCTAAAGTTAATGTTCATGTAAATTTCACTCTACTGGAACCATTCTTTTAGGGTATTTTCCTTGGACCTATTTTTTGGCTCTTTTCTATACCATTTTCTTGAGGACCCTTTTCTCTAAAATAATTAACCTTTTAGGCCCCTTCTCTTTTTGGACATTTGCCTCAGCTCCTTTTCTTGAGAGATAAAGTCTTCAATATTTGTCCAAGTAATCTTTGGTTTTCTGTAAAAGACCACTTTTGTTGAGAATAACCCATCAACTTTTCTTATTTTGCCTCTTTGGTTTTTTTGGAAAGCTTGAACATGCCCTTCAACTTTTTGAAATGTCCCTTCAGAAATATTGAAAAAGACACTTTCCTAAGAAAAGACCCTTTGGGAAAGTGTGTAGGGCACTTGCATGAGAAATGATCCTTCAAACTTTTTGAAAAGGACTAATTCCTTTTGAAATCTTGCAAAGGACCAATTCCTTTGGACTTTTTGAAAGGACCAATTCCTTCAAACTTTTTGAAAAGGACCAATTCCTTCAAAAATCTTGCAAAGGACCAATTCATTCAAACATCTAAAAGTGCCTTTGCCTATAGAACAATTCATTTAAAAAAATATATTTTTGAAAAAAATTATTTAAAATTATTCCTTTAGAAAGATTGTTTTAGACAAAATGTCTAAAATAATTCCTTTGTCTTGAATAAAAAACCCAAAACAAATTTTTTCCAAAAGAAATAAAATTTGTACAAAAATACCAAAAAAAATATTTTGAAGGAAATAACACTTGACACTTTGTTGAAAAAAACCTCAAAACAATTTTTTTGAAGGAAATAACACTTAGCCAAAAGACTGAACAAAAGCTTCTCTCGATAGACAAATTTCAAATGCTGCACTTAGCCAAAATGAAAGAAAAGATGCAAAACTTAGGAGTGAAAAATGGCTAACATTCTTGGTGATTCCTAGGGTTGGTATGCCTACTATACCTAACACACTAAACAAATGGAAGAAAACACACTTGTGATATAAATCACTTAGGGAACACAACAACAAACCAAAAATAAACTACACTAAACACACACAACTAAGCTACTATTTACAAAATAGACTTATAAGGACTAATAGTATAACTTTAGATGTATCCCATTCATAGGGATAAGCAATTATTCTCCATTCATCTTGGTTAGATGAAAGGAGTTGATTTTCTTGTACTTTCTAATGATGTAAGGGCCACTCCATAAAGCATCAAACTCTATATGTCTACCCAATTTTACTCTATTTTCATCCCATTTTAGAACCAAGTCACCTTCCTTGAACAATCTTGTATTTTCTCTTTTGTCAAAGGAATTCTTCATGAATACTTGGTGGTGTTCCATGGCCTTGTGTACATTGTCTCTTTCTTCTTGTAGTTTCATTATTTTTATCAATTTGACTTCCATTAGAGTATTTTCAAGTAGTTCTAGCTAATGTTCAAGCTGTAGATTAGGGAGTTGTTGAAATATGTATAACCATGCCTCTCTCCCATAAATATTCACAAAGGGAGAGTCACCAATTAATCTCTTAGGAGTAATATTATTGGCCCATAATGTTATCTTCAACTTGGTGTGCCATGCTCTTTGATTATTCTCTAATGTCCTCTTGATGATCTTGATGAGATTCTTATTAGTAGACTCAACCAATATATTACCTTGAGGGTAATATTTAGATGAGGTACTCAAGTAAACTCCATTCCTATTTTACTAATCAAAAGTCTTAGTACTTATGGAAGCAAGTGCATTATAAAAAATGATAACATGGGGAACTCTAAACATTGTTATAATGTTCTCACAAAACTCCAAGATAGCATTTTTACTTGCCTCCTTCAATGCAATAGCTTCTACCCACCTTATGAAGTAGTTAGTAGAAGTAAATATCCATTTGTGTCTATTAATTGATGGAGGGTTGATCACAATAATGAAATCAAGGCCCCATTACATGAAAGGTTGATCTACTTGGACATGATTCAATGGAAGGGCTGTAAGTTTCTGTTTACCTACAAAGAAAGCACATGTAGGATACATCTTAACCCAATGGTAATAGTCCTTAAAAATATTAGGCTAATAGTAACCAGACATCATTATCTTTGTAGCCATCATCTTAAGAGAGAAATGACCTCCATATGCACCATTAAGAAACTTTTCTAATAGTATACCAAATTGATCATTGTTAACACACCTCAACATCACACCATTCATGTCTTTCCTAAAGAGAACACCATCTACAAGATAGGAAGGAATGGTCTTTAATATAAAATGCCTTATTTGAGACTTGTTCAAGCCATTGGGGCACCCACCATTTTAAAGAACACTAATGATGTCTTGTGTCCAACTTTGAATTTGTATGTGATCAGTTGATTGGGGGTGAACTTGGTTGATCAAGACTTCCTCTTTTGGCTCTTGTAAATCTAAATCTAAATTGTCACATAACCCTTTTCCTCTTACCAAGTTTTTCATCTTAATATCCACATCATACTTCATTACTTTTGTAAACCACCCAGCTCTCTTTTCATTGAGGTCTTTGCTTAGGAGAAACTCATTGGTGTTAGGATGAGAAACCATGACATGTATCTTATTGTTTGAAACCACGTGTTTAAATTTTTTCAATCCTCTTATCATATCTAGATCTCATTTCTCAACAAAAGTATACTTGACCTCATAATCTTCCAATCTTTAGCTAAATGATATAATTGGTTGCTCTACCTCTTCATCATTCTTTTGCATAAGCATAGCTAAGATTGTATCAAGGTTATAAAAGGTATAGAGTATGAAATATTAGGAAAAGTTTGGGTTCAAGAGAGTATGAGATTTTTCAATTGCTTATTTGATTGCCTCAAAGCTACTCTTACCTTCCTTTGTCCAAGAAAAAGCTTGGTTCTTCTTGAGCATGACCATGAATGGCTTTACCAAAGTTGTAAAGATTGGAATAAACCTAATTACAAAGTTTATTTTCCCCAAGAAGCTTTGAAGTATTTTCTTGTGATGAGGCAAAGATAAGACTATAATAGCCTCAATACTTTTGAGGTCAGTAGACAAGCCTTATTTTGAAATAATATGACCCAATAACTTACCTTTATGGACATAAAAGATACACTTTTTTGTATTAAGGGATATTCCATACTCTCTAAACTTCTCAAAAAATTTCCTTTGATGTTCCATATGATCAATAGCATCCTTTGAAAAAATAGCTATATCATCAAGGTACACAAGCAAAATCTCATTGATCAAACCTTTAAAATCTATGTCCATTGTCCTTTGAAATGTAGCTCCAGCATTAGACAAACCAAATGGAATCTTCTTATAGGAAAATTTCCCTAATTTTATAGTTAAGGTGGTCTTGAAATGATCTTATTAATTCACCAATATATAATTATATCCTGAATAGCCATCAAGGAGTGAAAAGCATTGAGAACTTGAAACAACTTGCAAAATTTGTTCCATAGAAGGTAGTGGATAATGATCCTTGAGAGATGCCCTATTAAGGTCTAAAAAATCCATATAAAGTCTAATATATCCATTATTATTTTGGATAGGTACAAGATTATCTACCCAAGTTATGTGTTTGATAGGAAAGATGATCCTAGACTCAATCAACTTGGTCAACTCCTTCTTCATGAGTTCCTCTATCTTGAGGTTGATAGGCCTTTGTTTCTACCTGACTAGTTTAGCTCTAGGTTATAAGTCAATGGTGTGATGAGCTATAATTGGATCAAATAGTTTAAAATATTTATATTCTCAATAAAAAAATTTTCATGAATTTTTTTGCATATTTCAATAAAGGCCTACCTCTCAGACATAGAACATGTCTTACCAATTTTTAGAAGCTTGTCCCTATAAATCATGACTCTCTCATAGCTCTCTTATTTCATGGACATGATCAATATTTATTTATTATTTTTATAATATTAATTTAAAATAATCTCCAAATTAATCATACCATTAGGTATCTTATTTGTCTTCATCTGAATAACTTGTTCTTCATATTTTTCATGTAGTCTCTTTTGGTTCTTTGAGGAAAATTCTACCTCATTTTATAAGAAGTGTGAAATGTGTTCATCAATTTAAAAAAATTGCCATGAAACTTCATTATATATAATATAAGTCCTAAAAATGACATTGATATGATAATAATCTTTATCTTTCCCTATATCAATAGCTATGTCAAATTGTGCTCCTATGGCAGCTAATTTATCAACATGTTTATTTGAATCCCTTGGTATAGGTTTTTTGTTGAAGGCATCAAAGTGTTAAAGTAGGTCTCATACCCTATTATTGTAGTATTTAAGCAAGGGATTATTGGCTATATCTTGATTTCTCACTTGATGGATGACCAATTCACTATCCCCATGAACCTTCAAATTCTTGATCCCTCTCTTCTTTGCCCATTTGAGGCTGTGAACTAGGCCTTTATATTCTACCACATTATAGGTGCAGCTGAAGTGGAATATATATGAGGATTAGTATTTATTATTTGATGGAGAAATTAACATAATGCTATCTACTTCACCTACTTTTCTTCTTGAGCCATCAAAAAAACATTTCCCATAGCCCTTCAAGTTCATGATCTTCATTAGTGAGTGAAGAAATGGAAGAATATTTTTTGTGCTTACAATAAACTCCAAAATTAGTCTCTTATATAAATGTATATGGATCAAATCCATGTGTTTTAGTTCTATAATTATCAAGGAAAAGATCAAAAATACCTTCAATTGGGGATGATGCTTCACCATCCATGATACCTTCTTCTTCTTTACTAATTAGACACTTTTGATTTGAAATTTTCTCTATGCATGGCTCAATATGAAAACCTGCTAAGGAATATATCATTATAGTCACCTTGGTTCCATATCTTATTTTTAAAAATAGAAAAGATCAATCAGTAGAAAGGTACCCCCTATCTTAGCTATGAAGTCCCTTGACAAGCATATATCAAAATGAGCTGGAAGGTCTACCACCATAATGTCTTGTATAATGTAGAAAGACATTAAAACCTTTGACCAATATCACTATATTGGTTTGAGTCCCATCAATATATAACACACCCTTACTATGTGTTTCATACTTCAATCCTAACTTATCAGCCACTACCTTAGGCATGACATGGTACTAGCTCCACTATCTACAATATAGTTGTGAACCAACTTGTCTCCCATAATGAGAGTGAGGTAGAAGGGTGGAGGATTTTAAGATTTGGTGGAGGGATTTAAGACATAATTTGGATTATTGGTAAGGGCTAAGCTATTATGTTTTGAAGTTTGAGGGGCTACATGAATGATCACAAGCTGTTCTTGTAAGATTTCCTTTTGACCGAGCATATGCAAGACTTCCCAAAGAGATATGCTTATCTTGGTATTCTTCAAAGAATAAAAAATGTTTAAAGGGGAAGTATTCACCCTTTCTTATATTATTGAAGGTATTGAAAGAGATTAAACTTGTTTCATTATAGGATTGATGACCCTATTTACAGTTTGACTTTATTGAGGAGCATGACTGGTAGTAGGTATTACACTAGGATTCACACTTTGTGGCCTTGGAGAGGTATTATTTGGAGTCACATGTGCTTCTGGAACATCTCCCAAATATCTCTTTTTGGCTCTTTTTTTTTATGTAATTGATGTGGTTTGATTCAACACATAATCATCCTTCACTTGAAAGTTAATCATACCTACGCTTTGGCTTCTACCTTCTCCATAGATATCCCTTTGCATGAGATTCACTTATTCTAATGTCACGTAAGGATTATATTCTTCTTGTTCCACCAAATATTGGTTGTCTTCTCCACATCATACATAAACTAACCTTGAGTTTATTCCCATTAGTCCAAATGATCATCTCTTTGGACTAGATTAGCATGCACTAGAACAATAACCTTCATGGAAAGAGTGGAATTAGGATTATAGGCATTGGGTTACCTATTAAAACCTTGTTGACATTGACCTCTTCCTTGCTATTTGTATTGAGGTGGATATCTATAGCCTTGTTGAGGATATTATTGAGGGTTAGGTAAAACACTTGCCTAAAACTGAGCTTGTTTAGCTGAGCTAGTAAAGACTAGATCTCTTCGTCTTTATCAACAACATTATCCATCTTCTTGAGAGTAGTTCTCATCTTAATATTGGCATTAGTAACTTGTGCTACACTTGGACCCTCAATCAAAATATGAGACAACAAAGGCATATAAAATCTTAGAGTTATCTCTCTAGCATGTATCAATCTATTCTCAACTTTAATAGCTATATCATATGCATCTAGTAGATTAAATCCTCTATTTGACTACAAAATTAATGCCATGTTAGTACCAATATCCTTGAGATAAGTGGGAAATATAAAACTCAAAAGAGGTCTCATGATAGGTGGCAACCTATGCCATGTCCTTTGAAATATTTCATTAAAATATCCCATGGATTTATTAAGACCTCTCTTTATCACATTCAACTAGTAGATTAGCAAAGTATGGTCACTCTTATTCTCAAATATAGATACCAAAAATCCACCAAAGCCATCCCAACTTGTAATGCAACCACCTTGCAAAGTCCTATACTAGTCAAGTGCCTTACCTTTTAGAGACATAGCAATCAATCTAATGGATATGTTGGCTTGGGTGACATTATAGAAGTTACAAAAATTTGAAATGTCCATAATATGCTTAGATGGGGTAATAGGACCCTCTCCATTGAAACTAGGGAGATTCTTGGTAGCATTGGGAGGAATAGGGTCATATGCAGGAAGGTTAATTGGATTTTGGGTGTTAAAGGTCAAGAGAGGTTGATACCTATCCATTTATACTATTTACTCTTGATCACCTATCTCTTTAATCTCCTCAACTTCTTTAAAACCCCCTTACCTATGATCTCTAAGTGTTAAGAATGGTTTAGGGTGTTGTTCTTCAATAAGAGCTTCAACTAGAGGGGCTTGATCGAATATCCTAGATAACCTAATGAGGAATATGAAGTATAATATGGGAAAATTGATCTACAACTAGAGATTATCACCTTTTGGAGTCACCAAATCTTGGATTAAGAATATTTCTACAACCTTAGGCTTGTCAAGACTAGCATTCACCTTGACATGTAAATAATTAGGACCAACGGTCCCATCAGGCATGTTAGAACTATTGTCACCAAATATTGCACCCTAAAAGAGAGTGTTTAAGTCTCTTTTAGATTTGATCAATGTTGGAACATTTTTAGGCATGTGGGTATACCTATATAGGAAATGAACATCTAGATTTAAAGGGCTAGATCCCTGAATGTATCTCTATAAAAAAACTTCTATCTAAGACAATTTTTTTGAAGGGAAAAGAGTTAGAAATTGAAAAAAAGGAAACATACTTTAATAGTGGTGATACACAAAGATTATCTTCCATATGAATATCATATTCTAGTACATAATATAGAAAAAGACATAGGACATTTTGAAGATCTAAGGATTCTAACACAAGTATTTCAGTATAGAGGTGAGATGCATCAAACAACACAAGGTAAATGAAATAAAAGGCAAATTACACATTTAAAGAATAGTTATATACTTACATCAATTTAACATACTTAAACACAATCTACATTCCCTATTAGACTAAGAACTTTTACTCAGGCATGAAGGATAAATGACAAAAGGATGGAAAATCATCACTTCATGTCACTAGACATCACTTACATGCTCAAACAATTGTTTAGAAACATGAAATAATAGACTAGTACTAATTTTTAAAGGCAAAATGTGATATCAATCTAATAGGGCTTCCTCATACATTGTGTGGAAATTATTTTTACTAGTCTAAGGGTTATATTTATAGTAGAAAGGAAGTAAGAGGGGAGGTTTTTTGGCACTAAAAAGAGAATTAAATCTAGTAGAAGCTTCCAACCATAGCTAAAAATGTCTCTACAAATGATGCTCATTTATGCTATTCAATTGATTCATGTCACCTCAAGTGATTACATAGTTAGCTTGCTCTCTCAAAGATGATTCCCCAATGGTTACACCAGTAGAATTGTGATATTTTGAGGTAAGTAATGGCATCAATGTGGTCAATGAAAATGAGTCCTCCTATTGTAGATTTATCTTGATGCTAACAACTTCTCACTAGCTCATTGAGGTGTGTAATGGAATAGGGGAGATTTCTTTTCATTCTATTGGAATTGGAGATGAAACTTATTGAAGCATATGTGTATGCCTTCATGGAATTTGTCAAAATGTTGGCTCCAAATGTATGTCTACAAACATCCCTTGAAATTTCATCCCAACTTGACCTTAGTCAAATTTTTAATCCCTGTAGATCCTCTCAACCTTTCTTCCTTTGATTGGGCATCAAAAATGACTCATATATTGATTTAATCAAGGTGATGTGAGCCCTTTGATCTTATTTATTTCACTCTATCTAATTTTTAAATGGATGGAGAATGTGATAATTTATGTCTTTGAGTGTTCAAGTGAGGATCATCAATCTACCTAGGATCCATTATTTAAATTCCAATGGCTAGCCCATCATTATTTAAACACCAATGGCTATCCCATCACCCTAAAGTCGATGATCGTGAAACTGTCACTCTACTAGAACCATTATTTTGGGGTATTTTCCTTGGACCTATTTTTGGCTCTATCTTAGATAATTTTCTCATAGACCCTTTTCTCTAAAATAATTAACCTTTTGGGCCCCTTCTCTTTTTAGACTATTTACCTTGACCCCTTTTTCTGAGAGAGAGTCTTCAAGATTTTACCAAGTACCCTTCAATTTTTTATAAAGGACCACTTTTACTAAGAATAACCCTTCGTATTTTCTTATTTTAACTCTTTAGAAAGCCTGGACATGCCCTTTGGCTTTTTGAAATGTCCCTTCAAAAATCTTGAAACGGACACTTTCCCAAGAAAATACCCTTTGGGAAAGTGTGTAGGGCACTTTCATGAGAAATGATCCTTCAAACTTTTTGAAAAGGACTAATTCCTTTAGAAATCTTGGAAAGGACCAATTCCTTTAGAAATCTTACAAAGGACCAATTATTTTAGGAATCTAAAAGTGCCTTTGCCTGTAGAAAAAATTCCTTTGGAAATATTGTTTTAGACAAAATGTCTGAAACAATTCCTTTGAAAATATTGTTTCAAAAAAAAAAAGTCCAAAATAATTCCTTTGTCTTGAACAAAAAACCTAAAACAAAACTTTGATAAAAGAAATAACACTTGTGTAAAAATACCAAACAAAAGCTTCTAAAGGAAATAACACTTGACACTTTACTAAAAAAACCCAAACTTAAACTTCCAAAGGAAATAACACTTGGCCAAAAGATCAAACAAAAGCTTCCTCCAATAGACAAATTTTGAATGCTACACTTGACAAAATGAAAGAAAAGATGCAAAACTTGGGAGTGAAAAATGGCTAAAAATTAATCCTATGGTAAGGGAAGTACCAGTGCATAAAGGTTGGGTTGATCCTATGCTAGGAGGGTTATTATTTGGGGAAGAAGGTGCTTGGGTGTTGTTTGGTTGATTGTGTTGGTTCTAAATGGTGGTATTAGTGGGGTTATTGGTAGAGGATGATGTCTAGGTGACTAAAGGTTGGGCAGAGATGGTGGAAATAGAAGTGTCACCCATAAGTTATGATGGCATGCCATAAGGTAGGTCAATAGGTAGAACTAAAGTAGGGGTACAATGAGAGATGGTGTTGAGGTAATGTTAAAGAGATATAGGGTTGTTATCCAAGAAGGTAGTGAAATCTATATCTCCTTAGGCAAATATTCAAGGGATGCTAAGACTAATAGAATGATAAGGGTAACCATCTACATTTGAGATGTAATCTATGGATGAAGAGGAAGAGGAATATGGATGGCCAGGAGGTAGATTTTGGTTTGCTTGGTTCTTTAGTTGTTGCCTAGTTAAAACCATGTAGGGAGGGGAAAGGAGAAGATACAAGAAAATCATAACACAAATAAAGAGAAGATAAGAAAAATTCAAGGAAAGTAAACACACACTAAGGTATTATAATTCTAAGATTTCTTTTAATCTATCTTTTGGCTTATTCCTTAAGATTTAAGAACTGGGTGACTAAAATTGGCTTGTAGAGAAAGTACTAGAAAAGAAGTCTATGGTTGGTTTCATGTTGTGTTTAGGCTCTCAAAGGGATCTATATTGAAGATAAATGTGTATTAATATTTGAGCCTAACCCCTTAATTCACACATTGTAGTAATAAGGGTGTCAAGTGCTTAGCCAAGATATATTGATTACTAGAATTTATACTTAACCAGAGAGCTGAGTTAGTTCTCCCTTGGTGATGAAATATAAGTAGGAGAGCCATGAAAGGTGACTACTAGGTAATGAAATCTTAGTTAGGCCTTATGTCAATGTTTGATTCTTGTTTAGATGTGAGTGGTTTGGTTTTGTGTGTGTGACAAGAGTGAAGCTATGATTGAATTATTTTTCTTTAATTTTAACTATGTGAGCTAAAATTGAAAGCAACTAATATATGTAGTTAATTTTAAGCCCAAAATGAAAAATTGATTTCATTGTATGAGAAAAGAGATAAAATTAAGAAAGTACCTAGATGCAACTATGAACCCAAGAAAATAATCAAGGGTTCCACTAGGCATGCCAGAATGTTTCAAAGAAATTTCATTAATGTTATTGAAAGGAAGAGAAACAAAACTCGAGAAGGGTATGGTATAAAAACTTGATATGTTTTATATGCATTGATCTAAATTAATGTAGAAACTCCTCTTTAAATAGGGAGGAATGACCTGTAGATAAGAAATCACTAAAATAAATGGTTTGATTAGTTAGATAGTAGGGTGGATTGCCTAGTAGTCTAGATCTAGGAAGCACGATCTTCCTTGGAAACTACCAATCTACACTTTTAAACAATCAAGTTATGAAAGATAAAGTACTTGTATAATCAATGGAAGGTACTAAAATTAAATACAAGAAGTTCTTGATAAAATAATAGATAAAATTAACTAATTATAATAATAAGTTGGTCAATACTAATGTTAAATAGGTCAGGTATGATTCAAAAAATAGGGCAAGGTTTTGTGATTAGGTAGAGGGTCTAAAAGTTGGATTTGGCTAAGGTCTGATAGGTAGAAAGAACGTTCTATTATTTTGTCACATAGTGACTGTCTATAATTGGGGTGACCATCGATAGTTGGGGTAACTATCGGTAGTTGGGATATATCATCAGTGGTCAGCTTGACCATTGATGGTTATTATGAGTTGGATTTGGTCAAGGAAAAGGCTATTTTGATGAGGTAATAGAATGGGGTTCTTAGAAAATGGGTTCAAGTTGTGTTGATTGTGAAACCAAAACAAAACAATGAAATGATTGAAAATAAATACTTAACTTGATGATTATTGATTTGATGAATGGTTGAGGTAGTTAGCTAACAAACTCATTAGATGAAGTCTAGGGCATTTTTTGTAGAGTAATGGTACTTGGATGTTGGCTGATTGATGGTAGCACTTTAGTTCTCTATCACACTTTTTGGTTCACTAGTTACTAGAAGAATACCTACAAAAATGGAATGCTGATGTAAGGGGATTTGACTCAAGATACAAATGATTGACTAATTTTGGACCTAGATCAACCCTCTCCTTATCTTTCTTTATAGGAAGGAAGGAGAGGCACAATAATATGTTAACAAGAAGTCTAACTTGATAACTAAATTAATTTCTTGCATGCATGGGCTCACAAATGAATTAGACAGTCTAATTATAAAAAAGTATGTTGAGTTGAAGTAGTTGTTTGATTATTCAGGTAGTGCAAACTTGACTATCAATGGTTAAGATAAATGTTGATGATTAAGATTATTGATAGTAGTCAAGGGTCTAAGGCTAGATTAGGTTAAAATTTTGGTTATCTATTAGGTCAATTCTGACTTAAGTTAGGTTTTGTTTGGGCTCAAAAGGTCAGGGTTAGTCTAGGAGTGTTTCGACACTAGGAACTATAGTGTGCAATTTTATATTGTTTACACTTGGATCACCAAATTCAAAAATCTAACATCTATAACCTATTAATAAGTCTTTATGAATAATAAACACAAGTCTCATACTTTGATCTTCATCTACTTAGCATCATTGACTCAGTCAACTCTATCTTCTACAACAAATATTTGAAAGACAAGCACTTTTATGTATGGTCTACTCACTTGAGAAACCAATCACACCTAGATACTCCTAAGAGAGTTGAATTCAACCTCCAATCACTTGTATGATCATATCAAATTTTTATAAGATTTTTTGAAATATATCTTCAAAATTAGATCATTATTAGTGTTTAGACTAACTTCTAGTCTTAATGATTATTCATAAAACTTATCTCCCTTTTTTAGAAACTAACATTTATGGATTTGAGGTAGAACCCTTATTAATCTACCATGAATATATTAGGTTCCCATATAGATGTTTTGTATGGCAATGAGCACTAAGAAAACCTTCTCAAATAGACAACTCTTCATTATGTGCACTTTAGAAACCTTGAAATACTTTTCAAGTCTTTTCTTTACAAAGCAAGTCCTAAAACTTTGTGAACATACTCAAAAAAACTTGAATCACCTTTGTTAATGTTCATCTACTCACTCATGTCATGGAAATTGATCCTATTATCTCACCTAGCCACCATCTCTCTTTTTGCATTTTAAGCCTTGGCTTGAAAGTCTTATTATGCATTGAATATGACCTTATAACATATTTATAGAATTTATCTTAGAACTTTATTATCTTTAAATGCATATTGTGTATTCTCAATCAACATCATACACTTTATTTTCTTTTTATCTTCAACAAAACTTCTTTAGAGCTACTTACAGATCTTCAAAATTTGATTGGAGTATATTCAGAGTTACATACATAGATCTTTAAAGCACACAAATATTTAGAGATGACATTATTATATTTTTCAAGTTCCTCAACACCTCATGTTGAGCCTAAAAAAATATCTATCATTCTCAGACACTATCAGTGTTTTTCAAAGCATTCCCATTTTTGTATCTCATTTAGAGCATCTTCTAAATTTCTTACATAGAACTTTAGAGCATACTGCTTCTTCTTAAAATCTCACTCATTTCATCTTGAAACCTAAAAATACCATATCACAAGGTCTATACAAATCATTAAAATATGATTTAATACTTGCTTTACTGATCTATACTCACTCATGCTATTTCTCAATGATATCACTAAAGTTGTCAACAGAACATTCTTCAGACATAATTCTCTCATCACAACAACACTCATTATGTTGGCAACACATAACTCATTCATATACATACCTTAGGGCTTACTTGACCAATAATCTTCACATGAACCTTTGAAATCAAATGACATTAGATTGACATCAAATGCAAGAACCATGCATCTTAATTAGAACCTTTGACATCAATGACAACATTAAATATCAAATCTTAACACTTAATAACAATTCACAACAATCTCTCCCTTAATCAATGACAATGTTAAAAAATATCCCCCTTTTTCATTGATGGCAAACACACTCAAAAAAATTATATCAATCACTTCTTAATGATAGTAATCTCTTAGACCTAGTTCATGCCTTTTCTTTCTTCCTTTCTAATCTTGCTCACATCTTCTTTGATCTTTCTAATCTTTTTCCCTTTCTTGCCTATTTTAATATTTCTCTCACTTTCTCATATTTTTCTAATCTTTCAAAAAAAATTAATTTTTCTCCTCTTTTGACATTAGTGATAAAGGTATTTCATAACTATCATCTCTTTTAGAATGAATTCAGATTATAAGACCACTTCAACATAGATCAAGCTCAGTGAACTTACTTGAATAGCTTGCCCTCAAACTAAGCATCCATAATTATTTTTTTAGTAATAGACATCAAGGATAATTTAGAACTAATAAAATCATACTCTCCTCTTATGAGCTGATGTTATCTCTCAAAGACACTAAATAATACACAGTCTTTAGAAACTATGATAACCACTCTTAGACATTTCTTAATGAAGTCATTCTCCTAGCTGACTCTTCAAAAGCTCAACAAATAGAGTCTATGAAGCATCTTAAATACACTCTCTCCTTATCTCAATGAATATAAAAAACAATCCATTTTTTGAAAAAGAACACAGAGCTACCAAGCTCCCCCTTAGATCATGCATATCTTCATTCAAAAGAACTAGGAACTCAATATCACATACCTTTCTTGACATGACTAAAGAAGATATCAAACTCTTGACCATACTTGATACCAACTAATATTAACCAATACCAACTATATAAATAGTGACTCCCATTTGGTCTTCATAGATTAGGGTCACCTTTATAAACAAATAAAAAATCTTACCTCTTATATACCAAAATATATACATTTTGTCTTTAGAGCATCTTTGACTATAACCTCATGCTTCTATTGATTAAAGAATGTATCTATGAAGCTTAATGGAGACACCCCTTTTCTTAGGTCTCTAAAATAATATGAGCTTAGGATATTCCAAGATCTCCATATCATTTTCAAAAACTAAATATTCTTCAGCATTCTTCTATACTTAACTAACTCTTTAGGCTTGACCTTTGAATTGGCCTTTTCATCATCCATATTATCATCCTTCTTTTCTTTGACTATCTTGTCAACACATGTAGATGACAAGTTTTCTTAAAGTCCCTTGCTTGATTTATTCTCTACAGTATCAAATATTCCACCTTGGTTTACGACATGATCATGACTCACCTTGTCATTCTTCTTCTTCTTAGTCAATTCTTCATTCTTACTACTTTGATCAACCATATGAGCATCAATAATTCTCTTTTCTCCTGACATGTGGCTTGAGAATCTAATGTCTATACTCTAAGATTTCATTCAATATTCTTATTTATTCTTTTGTTCCATCTTTACTACCTTTGGTTTTCATACATTCATTTTTCTTCTTTCTTTCACTCTAGGAGCTTAAAACTTCCTACTTTGACTTGATAATCTTCCAATTCTATTAGGATAGAATCTTTCAATATGTCCTACATTATGATAGCTATAATATACCACCTTATACATACCATTTTATTCATGATGACTATGATGTATTTTTGACCAATTGGTTCTCCTTCTATAGTTACATTAGTACTAATTATTTGAGAGTCTTATACATTCTCTAGCTCTTTGACCAAATTGATTACATGTAAAATAACAACCATTAAAATAACTAGTATACCTTGTAGCATTAGGTTGTCTAATAGGTCTTTTGTCCTTATTATCTTTAACAATCTTCTTCTTAACTTGAGATGCATTCTGTTAGTCTTCTTTAAATCCAATACTTGTCTTGTCACTTGTAGACATTTGACTACTTAAAATATCATCAAGAGCCTTAGTGACATTTTCAAACTTCACAAAATTCTTTACTTTGCTATAAGTTTGATCCAACTCAGCTCTCAGAGATTCTATTTCAATTTCGTATTTGTTATTGTCTTTTTCTTTAGGCTTTATGCTTGCTTCCATAATATCATTTTGGGTTTCAACTTGTTGGATGATCTCTTTATATCATTTATAGGTGTTACACAGCCTTTCCTCAAATAATCCAATCTATTCCTCATATTCCTAAACTAATGACTTTAGTTTCTTGTTTTTCTTCTTCAAAATCTTTAACTCTTCTAAGGAACCTACCATATCTATCTCAAGATCCACTTCAGCTTCTTCACTATCATACTATACCTCCTCATCTAATTTTTCATTAGTTATAAGACCATTCCCATGTGCGAAAAACTCATTTTATGATTATAATGAATAGATTTTCATTATTGTAAAATTAAGATTCATTCCTATCATCTTCACTACCATATGTGTTTGAATCAATCAAATCAGATGAACTGTCTTCTTTGGTGTAGAAGATCTTATTTTTGAATGACCCTTTCTTTCATTCTTCTTTAAGTCTCTCTTGTTCTTGTTAGACTTATAGAACTTTCTGTCATCTCTATGAGGTTCATCATGTTTTTCATTATGTTCAGATTTGTCCTTGTTAGGACACTTGGTTACAAAGTGACCAATATTTCCATACTTGAAACATTTGAAGGTTAACTTACACTTGTATTTTCCTGACCTAATTCTCATCTTCCTAGCAAACATAGCTATGATTTCATCATCATCAACATCTAAACATACCTCATATTTATCCTTATTATCATTTGAATTCTTTTCAACTTTGAAAGAAACTTCCTTATTGAGAAGTCTTATTTTATCTGATCTCATCTCATAGGTAGTCAAGATGTCATGAAGCTCATCCTTATCTAGATTATCCAAATCTTACATCTCTCCTACTACAAACACTATAGAATAAAAATTAGAAGTTAGTGATCTCAATACCTTTCAAACAATAGTACAATCTTTCACTTCTTCTCCTAATCCTCTAAGTATGCTGACAAATTCATTAACTCTTAACATATAGATGCAATAGATTCATCTTCATTCACCATTAGACTTTCAAACTATCTTCCATGGGTCTAAAACTTGGCCATATTCACCTTGGTATCTCCTTCATAGATGGTCTTCAATTTATCCCATATATCTTTGGTTGAAACACAATGTATTAATTTTATTATCTCTACCTTTGATAGGCCACATAGAATGACATTCATTGGCTTAGAGTTATTTTCACTAACCTTCTTACTTGCTACATCTATTGGTGGAATTAGGGGTGAAATATAGCCATCCATAACTAACTAATAAATATCATGTTCTTTTGACATCAGATTTATCTTAATTATGACATTCTATAAGGCATAGTTAGATCCATTTGATAATGGAGCCTTACTTGTAGACAAACCTCTTTGAGCTTGATAACTAGTCATCCTTGCTTCTTAGGATCTCCTCTAAGATATCAAGCCTATTCCAAATGACCTGATCTAATACCAATTTTTGTAAATAAGATGACTAAGGGGTAGTTGATTAGTCTTTAAAAAAATTTCATTCCATTCCACTTAAGTATGAACCATATTAACATGTATGTACATCTTAGATATAATAAGAAGAAAATTAAAAGAGCATGAAACATATGAAAACAAAATATACATGGGAAACCCTCTAGGTGAAAAAAATCCACTTATGAAAAAATGGACTACAATCCTATAAGATAAACATCAATATTTAATTGAGAACCCACTCAACTTGGAGAACCAACCCCAATTTGTCAAGGACCAACTTAATAGTCTTTAGCTAAGAACTAACTCAATAAAGAGCACCAAAAACTAATATATCAATCACCAAATTAATAGACTTTAGCTAAGAACTAACTCAACAAGGAAAACCAACCCCTAATTTACCAAACACCCACTTGGCTTTATCAAGATCCAACTTGCAAGGAGGATCTAACCCCTAGATGAATCAACACAAACTTAACCACCTAAATATTTTATCACATTTAGAAAACCTTGTTGATTCTATATAGATTATGATATACTCTTTCAAATATTTTCTCTCTTTATTCCTCTCAAATTTATCTTCATCCTTCTTCACTCAACTAGTCATTTTTATGGCTTGATTAGGTTTTTTGACCTTGATCTTCTTTTATAGAACCTCTATTAGATAATCATGATGTCTTTACTAGTTTACATGACCTCATTATAATCATAAATGATCTATATCATTTTATTATCTTGTTCTTCTCTTTATCTATAAGCACCCTCTTAGCATCCCTTCTTTTTCCTCTAAGTATAACAAAATAGGCCTAACTATTTTGCTTTTTTTACAAGTCATTTGATCATATCCTTCTAGGTCAGCTACATTTTAAAATCACCTAGGTCAATCATGAATAGGTTTAATCATATCAAAATAATATTCCTTATTCATGAATAAATAATTTTAATAGGTTGACCATATATCAATCAACCCTCACTCATCTTTTAGGCTTATGAAGACCTAATAGGCCTTCTTAATGACATGTTACCCTTTGATATTTTTATAAGCTTATCAAAACATATAACATGGTAGGAAAAAGTCATACACCACTCCAATATCCATTATAAAACATTTATTTATCCTTATAATACATTTTAGGTCCAACTAACACCTGGACCCTTACTCAAACCACTACTTATAAAAGGCCTACGTATATACAGAGACTCTACCTTGAACAACTGAGGCATATACTTAAATTTTAAAAAAAATCATGGAAAAAAAATTACATATTAAAAATAATTATGATCTCAAGGTCATCACCAAATTCATCTGATGCTTCAACTTAGAGTAAGTAGGTTCAAATGCCTCTCTGTAAGATGTTCATTTAGAACTGCCAATTGACTCCAAAACATAGTCAAGGAAACATGAACATTTGACACATGATTTAACATGTTTAAAGGATTTAAATGCATGAAAAACATATTATTACATACTTAGATAAAAATCAATCAATTAATTCATGATATCTAATGATAACTATTGGCTTTATAGACCAATCTTTTAACCTTCTCTCTCACACACTCTTCTCAAATAGATAAGCCATTATGAATTCAATGATGCAACATATTACACTAAATTATAATTTTTTAAAAATAATTTATAGGTAATTTAAGACCCAAAAAATATCACCATGAATTTAAATTCATCACTCCATGAAAGCACATCAGAAATAATTTTCTCTCTTTTATCTGATTTCCTTATTGTATGCACCATAGGGTCTGTTAGCCACTGGCCAAATTGGATCACCAAATTAACACATATAATATTTGGAACATATCAATACATCTTCATGAATAAAAACTAAAATTATCAAACTTTAATCTTCATCCACTTAGCACCATTGACTTGTTCAACTATGTCTTCTATAATAAATATTTGAAAGACAAACACTTTTTTGTATGGTCTACTCACTTACCTGAGAAACCAATCACACATAAACATGACTAAGAGAGTTTTATTCAACCTAAATCACTTAGAGAATCATATAAAACCATTATAATTTATTTTTAATAATATATTTAACATTGGGTCATTGTTAGGGGTTTATGAGGGTTTAGACTAACTTCTAGTCTTAATGATTATTCATAAAACTTAGCTCCTCTTTCCAAAAAATAATTCTTGTGGATTTGATCTAGAACCATTCCTTATATACCATGAACAACTTAGGCTCCCATGAATATTATATGCATAAAAATGAGCATTGATAAAACATTCTTGGGTAGATAACTCTTTATTTTATGCACCTAAGAAACCTTAAAATACTTTTCAAGTCTTTTATTTGAAAACCAAGTCCTAAAACTTTATGAACATCCTAAAAATAACTTGAATAACCTATATACTTGATCATGTCATGGAAACTAATCATGTTATCTCATCTAGCCACCATCTTTCTTTTTACATTCTAAGCCTTGACCTACAAGTCTTATTATGCCTTAAATCTAACCTTCTAGCCACTTTATAGACTTTACTTTGTAAATTTACTATGTTTCAATGTCTCTTGTGTATGCTCAATCAACAAGATACACACACTCTTATTCATATCTTCAACAAAACTTCTTCAGAGCTACTTATAGATATTTGAATCTCAACTGTAGTATATTTGGAGATGTGTACATAGATCTTTGAAACACATAGATATTCAAAGCTAACCTTATAATCATTTGAAATATAATCAACACCTTATATTAAGAATCAAAAAATATCTCTCATGCTCAAACACTTTCAAACATTATTTGGAGTATTGTCTTCAGATCATTCTCATCTTTGTAGCTCATTTAGAGCATCTTTGAAAATGCTTACACAAAACTTCAGAGCACACTACTTCTTTAGAGCTCACTCATTTCATCTTACCACCTATAAATACCATCTCAAAAGGTATCAAAAAATCATTATAAAATGCTTTTATACTTGTTTAACTAATCTGTACTCACTCATTTTTTTCTCAATGATATCAATCAATTTGTCATCATAACATTATTCAAATATCATTCTCTCATCATAGTAAAAACACTCATTATGCTAGCAACATATAAATTATTCATATACATACCTTAGGGATTACTTGACCAAGAATATTCACATGAACCTTTGATATCAAATAACATTAGATTGACATCAAATGAAAGAACCATGTATCTTCATTATAACCTTTGACATCAATGACAACATTAAATATCAAATATCAACACTTAAAGACAATGCACAACATTATCTCCCTTAATCAATGATAATATTCAACATGATAAGGGAAGAAGGCCATTTCCAAGGGAAGGCAGGGATAAATTAAAAGCTAGAATAGTCTCATCTAAAGGTAAAGTAGGATAAAAAACAAGATGAGGCTTAGCTGAAGGTAGAGTAGGACTAAGAACTAGACTAGGATCAACTAAAGGTAAAGTAAAATTAGAAACAAGATGAGGGTCAACTAAAGGTAGAGTGAGAGTAGGAACCAGACTATGCTTAGTTAAAGGTGAGGCTGGTCATACATAAAGCTTAAGAGTAGTAGCTAAAATATCTAGGGGAGAAAACTAGAAGGATCCAAACATCTATAAAAATGGTAAAGACCAGTCATGGCATGATCCATGATCACGATTCTAAGAAGCTCTATTTGAATAAGAGGTGTACCATGTAATCACTCTAACTCTACCCTATAAAAAATAAGAATACTACTAGAATTAAGTATTATGAAGGAAGGAATGATATAAGATGAGTGAAAAGACCAAAATAAAGAAGTATGACATTGAAAAATATCAACATTTCTAGCTTAGACAAATCCTCTTAAAAATGGGTCATTTAAAGCATAATTATCATCATAGTCATGTGTATACAAGTAGATGATACAAGTAGGTATGATCTTATCATTAGAAGTCACATGATGAATATAATTTATTGTCTTAGTTAAGACCATAGGTATATCATAGATAGGAGGTTGAAAAAAGGGAGGAAGTTGGGTGATGATATAAGGGGATAGATCAAATTTTTTGATCTTGAGGCTAATCTCATCTAGCTCATCATCATCAAAATCTTAGAGGTTAGGTTCTATTTTCCTAATGAGTTCAAGGTGACCATTATAACCTTGGGTAGAATTGACAAGATAATTGAATATGTGATATTCCATAAATCTGATACTAGGTAAAATTTCAAGGGTAGGAATTTTAAATACACCATGTTCTTGAAATTATTTAAAATTATAAGGGTTTGTGTCTACTTGAATCTTATGAATAACACCATTATGTGTTAATTTGATGCATTTTCATGTGGATGACATGATGAACCTCATACGATGAGTCCAAGGTATACCAAGTAGGGTGTTATAAGAGAGGGAAAATTTAAAGATCATAACTTTCATGTAGATGGTGATAGAGGGATGGTAATGGGAAGCTACACCTAACCTAGAGAAGGTATTTTATTTCTATCATATCCTTGACATGCATTATGTGTGGACTTAATTTTGCACTTAGAATATCCAAGATTTTTAATGAAATCAAGGGAGGCAATACAAGTACCTAAACCTTCATAAATCAAGGGATTAACTTAGATATTGTTGATTTGGATGCTAATAAATAGAGGTAGATCATCCTCACAAAATATAATCTCATCTAGAATCATGGAAGTGATAGGAAACCTATAGAAAATAGAAGTGTCCATTATTTCATCAATATATATAGACATATCTTTACATTATTGAAGGATACTATCTATTAGACCCAGATAAGGTAGCTTAACATCCTAATAAAGGAGGATAAGGGATGTTCATTTCAAAAAAAAAATTACATTAAACATTTTCAATAATGGGGGGAAGTTCACATTAATTTGAGGAAAGGTATTTGAGATGGGAGATGAGAAATTTATGCATGAGGTCCCATTCATCATAACCCTTAGGGGGATTGCTAGATATAGGTGTATAATGTTATAAGAGATCTAATGAAGGAGGGTTGGAAGTGATATTAAACTTATGTTGGTAAGATGTACTTAGTTTATGTTGAGGACAAATAGGTTTATTTTATTTAGGTGGTGGGATGGTTGATTGACGTAGTTCTTATGATTGGGTTGAATAAATACTCTTATAATCTTGGGGAACATTATCTAGATGTGTAGATGTTGGGGGAAGAGTAGAGATATGTGAGAGGTAAGATCAAGATAAGTTTTTGAAAGAGGTAACTGGAAGGTTATAAGGTCTTCTTTCCCCAACTCCATGATATGAGATGGGGAAGTATATTGAATGACATGGAACACTTAAGAGGTATGATGTATGGGTATTGGATTAAAATCAATAAAAGCATCTAATATTCATATGTTAGTCATATTTACCACATTTTATTCATTATTAGTGAGGTCTATAAGAGTTTAAACATTATTTTTAGGAGTAGGCTTGTTGTTTCTATATTGATGATTAGGAAGAGGATCTTTGTATAAAGAAAGATGATTGTTAGCTTGATTTAAAGCTTAATTTTTATTTTGTGTTTCATGGGATTTAAAATCTATGTCATATGATTTTTTACACTTACGAATGAGTTATTTGTGATCAAAGTTTGGGCCAAGAATGAAAATCCATAGCTAGATTATGCAATTGTCTACAAGTCTCTTGAGAGTGGTCCCAACTTGCATGAAACCAACAAAATTTGTTTAGATCATACTATGATTTCATTGGATGAGTCGGGTCAAGATATTGTGGTAGAGGCCTAAGAATATGTTGTTTAAGATAAGCTAAGGATAATGCTTTATGGACATTAATTTTGTTTATTTGTGAATGTGTAGGATAAGGGGTGTTATTTATAAGGGGAGAATGCTTCATAGTGTTGTTAGGAGTGATTACTTGAATGTTGTGAATAGTATCATAGGTATCAATAATGTCATCATTAGTGGCATGATGGTTTTAATTTTTAATGAGAATAGGAATACCCATTATAGGTTGAGATAGTTAAAATTATCACATGAGAAAAATTATCACTTATTTTGGTTAAGGGTTTATTCCATAGTTCTTGGAGAGAGAGTACTAACCTAATATTATAACTCAAGGTAGCGAGCATTAGTGAATAGGTCAAAGAGGTTGCCATCTACCATATTATACTCACATTTTTTAGATAAGTTTTTCCATAGTTTCATGAAAGATTGTGATATTTTAGTTTCAAGTTGTTTACAATTTATAAAGTGAGCTAAGTTATTCTTAAGGAGATCACTAGTTTGAAATTCTTGTACTAGTGAGTTAACCAGGTCTTTCAAGTTAGTGATAGATTGGAATTTTATTTTATTATACCAATTTAAAGAATCTACTAAGAGTGTTTTAGCTAATAGATTGGTAAAAACAAAGGTATTAAATTTGACCTAGTCTTTATAAAGGTTCCAAATGTATTTTAGTGAAATATAGGATCAGTACACCCATTGTAGGTGATGGTAGGTGTGAAACCTCCTATGTTGATATTAGTAATTTTAGGTACAATAGGTTTATTTTAGAGATGTTTGATTGTTTTATTAATGATATGTGGTTGAGTAATAAGGTTACCATGGGAATACCTGAGGGGGATGGGGGGCATTTAGATTTTTCACTCCCTATGAAACCTATTGGGGCTAATTCTGAAGGTTAACGATATGGTTTTGCATGTTCAAAATTTTATTTACATTATTGGTTTGAAATAATGAATTTTATTGAGTGTTTTTAATAAGAGTTAGTGAGTTTGGGTAGTAGTTTGACTAGTGTGTGCATCATGTGATGCATTGGTATTGGTATTAGTGGCTTGAGTTGCATTATGATTAGTATCATGCAACACACTAGTGGTGTGAGAATCATTAGTAGAAAGGGAAGAAATAGTAGCATGATTAATATTAGTATTAAAGTATGCACTAGTGGAATGATTAAGAATGTTCTTTGGAAAAGGCCCACTAGAGGTTAAACCTACTAGGTTAGTGGAAATATTGGCATAGAGGTTGAAGAAGTCATAAAAGAATATGCCATGGTGTGTGAAAGAGATAAAATAGAAGGAAAGGTTTGAGAAGTAAATAAAGTGTCTCCCTTAAATATATGAAAGAGGGTAGGGGAGGGTGAAAGAGGCTCTTATACTTGAGGATCTATCATAACATTATAAATTGTTGAAGGTTCCTTTCCTCTATGTTGAGGAAATTTGTTAATGTAGAAGAGCATTTCAAGTGTGTAATTTAACTCACACTCATCTTATAAAGATAAAAAAGGATTATGAATTGGTAGTGAAAGTGGCAACATGAACATTGTTTGCATCCAAAGTGGGAGCCACAAGTTGTGTCTAAGGAAACATATTAGGATTGATAAGACTCATCATGTTTGTTGGATTTAAATTTATATTATCCTCAAATAATAAATTCATGATGAGAAAAATAGGCTAAAAATTTAATAGAAAGAAGAATTATTTGATTGGATACAAAATCATATAGATTGATAGTGTTTTTTAAAATATGAAATAACATAGAGAACAAGAGGACATAGTCATATAGGTTGACTATTTAATGCTAGATAGGAAAGTGAATAGGAAATAAGAGGACAAAATCATATAGGTCAACTGTGTACTGCTATACAAGAAATAGAATATGATGATAAGATGAAAAATTGAATAGGGTGACTATGTATTGAAGGCAAACAAGATGAGCAGTCTATAAGAGACCATGTCAACAGGAATGATAGTGTTGTAAAAATAGAGAAAACTTTTGCAAGATAATATCTAAGAAAATAAAATGAAACACACAAGTAATTAGATTAATGTGATTGGTCCAATTAGAACACACAACACAAGATTTGTATTAACATTGACTAATACAAGTTTTATAATAAAAAATATAATGCTCAAAGAGCAAATATTAAATTAAATGTAAATACTAACTAATTGGTCGTTCCTAAATTTTGTTAAGTTATAATAAATTTTGAAATTAATGTGATGGGGAGTTGGTTGTAAGAAGTAACTAAAAATAAAACTATGAATATTTTCAAGAAGTTTAGGCTAAAAGGGATATGTATTGGTGATGTTACTAGATTAATATTGGGGCCTACCCCCTCACTTCACAATCCCATGATGATAAGGGTGTTAGGTGCTTTGCCAATATATATCATCAATCACATGTTTTTACTTAGCTAGAAAACCAAGTTGGATTCCCCCTTGGTGATGAAATCTAAGTAGGTAGACCTTGGAAAGACAAATTTTTAATGTGTTTTTAGTGTAAAGTGATTTGGAAGTGTCTACAAAAGAAAAAAATAGTGTGACTAAATTGGTAAATTGAAAAACCACCTAATTAATATATGTTTATTACTTTAATCATGAAATAAAATAAAATAAAAAGTGAAATAATTACTAGTAAAAATAAGGTTAATTTTATTAATTATGAAGAGTAAAAATTTGGTTTAGGTGACATAGTATACATGTAATACAAAATAAAGTTGATAGGGTCACTACTATTCTACAAAATCAAGATCTGGAAGAACACGGTTGAATAAGTTGAATATGTATCCTAGACAAAAGATAATATATAAAATTGTGTCAACCAAGTTGACCCAATTTTTTGTAGGCTTATAATTTTATAGAATGCAAAATAATGAAAAATAATGATATAAACAAAAAATTGAAATGATAGAGAAGGCAGAATGAACCTTAGTGGTTTTGAAGATGCTTAGATTGTAAAAATTTATGTT
The DNA here is from genome assembly GCA_037957365.1 of Torreya grandis. Taxonomy (NCBI): domain Eukaryota; kingdom Viridiplantae; phylum Streptophyta; class Pinopsida; order Cupressales; family Taxaceae; genus Torreya; species Torreya grandis. The sequence continues at coordinate 2,115,626 of JARHVA010000337.1, forward strand.
GTGATGCTCAAGTGTTGATTCAAATCTTCTATGAATAGATTCAATTAGATTGATAGATTTTTTAGAACATGTGTGTTGAAAATAATTTGCAAACAGAGTTGACTAGCTATACTATGTCTATAAACATGTATGTTGAAAAGAAAAAACTATGAATAGAGTTGACTGTTTTGACTATGTATGCAATCCTATAACTAAAGAAGAAGAATATGTCGAGATAATTGATTTAGTCACATATTTTTAGATAAGAATTTCATGGATAAAATAGATTCATTTTGGGGTAACTATGTGGTAAACCTGCACATAAACTATTAAAACTATACCAACAAGTTTGATGCAATATTTCAAAAATAAAAATAAATAATATGATGATAAAATGAATGTGTTAAATAAAATATACAAGGGTTTAAGTCGCATTAGGTTCACCATAATTTTTATAAAGGGAAATGCAATTGACATATTAATCAATCCTATATTGAAGAAGATAAATCCTATCGATGCTTAAATATGTATCACAAGTGCCCATCGTGTTTAATAAACACTTCTCATTTTATAATTCTATAAATTTAGTGCATGAGGTGCAGGTTGTGATAATCCTATTATTTATTGATGGAATAGAAGTAAAACAAGTGGACTGTTCACAATATTTACTATGTTTGGTGGTTGGGAGCCACCATGGCCAAATAGTTGATCTATGAAAAATATGTAGTATTCTATGCTAATTAGAGTGAATTATGATTAAGATACAATATAAGATGGATATTTGCAATGATAATTAATATAAAGTGATATGATTAAAAAAGAAGCAAAGAGAAGGGTAGGGCAAAAAAGAAAGATGTTGTTGGTCTTTATTCTAGACATTATGACAAAGATCAAATCTCATCTAAATATGAATTTAAATAATGTACGAAGTGAAATAAATTAATTCAAAATCACAACATATGTTAGGAAAGCATCTAAGGTATAAAATGATGAAAATAGGAACTAGGCTCAATTTAAAGATTCACTCCTACAAGTAAACAACATTGACCCAAATGTAAAAGAAGTGTAGAAAATGAAATAAGCCTCAAAAATTTCAACTAATATAACATTGGCAAAAATTAGCAACTATACATTCAAGATACACATTAATAATCCATAATAAAAATTCAAATCTAAAAGTAAACTAGACAACTGAAAGAGAAACCATATAACACTTCACACAAGCAAATATGGATAGACTTTGAAAAATTCCTTATTTGTATTCATTGCTCAAAGTTTACAAAGTATTTTATCTCTAATAACTCCCTCTCCCTTTTTATAATTGATAATACCCATTTTATAGAATGATCAAGGTGGTATGTTTGTTAGTCCTAACCAATGAAAAAAGTATAAGTGTAGGGACAACTATCCTTTCCACAAATGTTCTAGAAATACACTAGACTTTCCCAATGGACTGATTTATATGTAGTGTGTTTTAAAAACCACAAATTTCTCTGAAAAAAAAAATCCACTTTTGAAATGAATAAGGTTTATCCATAAGATGAATATTCTAAATTTTAGAACCTTCTAGATGATGAAGTGATCCATTACTATTGTAGGGTCTTCATTGCTTTCTAATGCTGACCAACACATGCATTATCATATCTTCAAGCTACTCAAGGAAATAGGAGAGGTCCCCCATCATTACTATAAATCATTTTAAACTGATTGCTAATGGACCCTAACATAAATTATCTTTACACGTGATAATTAGACTCCTTTTGGGTTAATCATAATGCTCACAAGGATGGTTATGGTCCTTGCCTCATTAGGGCATTAATATAGTTTCTAACAGTGCTTTAATGATGGATGTGAGCTCAAACATCATGAGCTTAGATCCCTACATTTTTATTACTAAGTCCATAAGGTCTCTAATTTGGCACAATACACTCACATGACTTTTATGTGGCATTTTTATGGCATCCTTATGGCACTTTGATCATCACTATTCAAAATATGACCATTGATTTTGAATTTAGATCTAAGTAGTTTTCTTAAAATTGACATCCATATTTCTATCATTTGATGTTGACATGAATGTCTTTGATGGGTATGTAATTATCAATTTTAAACTCATCTTTGTAACTCTCTACTATTTTAAATTTAACATCCTCACAATCATCATTTGATGTCCACATGAATGTCTTTGATGGGTATGCGAGCATCAATTTTAATCATGTCCACAGAGCTCTCTATTGAGTTTACCACTTGTCATTCTTGGGTTCATCTTGTTTTATATGTGTGCCATGTGGTAATAAATCAGTGCTTCTATGCTCTTTGTATTAGGCTCCCTTACATCATTTTATCTCTATATTGGGCTCTTATGATGGTGACACTTGTCAGCCACATGGAGCTCCATAGAAACTTTGATAATTCAATGTTGCATGTATTATTCAATCAAATGTACCAAGCTCATGTGCACCATAGATCTTGGGAACATGTTTGGGATTTAAATATTTGGTCAATGTTTGAATTTTCAATACTTTTGATGCTCTATTAGATCTATCTCAAGAGAAAATACAAACCATTAGATCAAGATCTAAGGGATGCACCATCATTGGCTTCTCAAAAGTTTTTTGACAAGAAGGTGACACTTGTCACCCTCTTGCTCATCTCATGCTCCATTGAAGTCTTGAATTAGCTCATGTTATTCAATCAATCTCATCTAACCGAATGTATATCATTGATCCTATAAACAAGAATAAAAGTTAAAATTGATAGCATATATAAAGGACTTAGGATAAAATATTTAAGCTATGTTCTAAACATATTAAATGGGACCATGTGAATAAAAATGGACCATGGCATAAAGACTTTTGACCAAGGATAGAAACCTAAAACAAAAGGACCCCATGAATAACAAAGACATAGCATAAAGTCTTAGCCTAAGTTTAAAACATATTAAAATGACCATGACACAAAAGAGTTTGATGAAATCAATGTCTTGGGGAAATTATCTTAGATGAATTATTTTAATATTTTTGTGTCAAACAAAATGTCCAATGACAAAATTTTGAAGGGTATTTTAAAAAAACTTGAAGGGTATGTTCAAAATCTTGAGGGGTCATTTTAGAAAATCTTGAAGGGTAGTTTCAAAAATTGAAGGGCACTTTTAAAAATCTAGAGGGCATTATTTTGGGGAAATTGTCTAGGACAAAATGTTTGACACATTTCCCCCAAAGACAAAATTTTATCGAACAAAATATTCAAATGGAAAACTCTTGTAGAACAAATTTTCTAAAGGGAAATTAAAAAAAGAGAAAGGGAAATTTCAAAAATTTGAAGGATATGCTTAAAAAAAATTGATATGGGGAAAATGTTATGGAAAGATAAGTTCAAAAAAGAAATGCTAAAAACATAAGTCCTGAAAGTTAGAAACATAACAAAAGGACCTTATATTTAGCTTAGATTATAGGAATAATAAAAGGATGAAGGGGTATTAAGATATAAAGGGACCAAACATGGTTGTTAGACTAAGGTTTGGTCATGTTAAAAAATAAAACTAATCCTTAGGATAAAAATAAACCAATCCCATAGCGTGATTAATTTGTTTCTACTTAAATTTAAATAAAAAGTTCCCACCAAATTTAAATTTGAATTAAAAGGTTCAGGTAAAACATTAGGCCAAGGTTTCAAAATATGAATTTAATTAATCAATTATAGACAAAGGTTTGTAAAAGATAAATTTAACATTAAATCATAGAACCCTAAACATGTTCATTCCCAAATAGGATCCATTAAATATGTACCCTAAAACATAAATATCTGATGTTAGCACTTTAGATAAGATCACACTAGAACTATGAATAAATGAGTCAGCTAGATCAGGGTCTAAATTATTTTCAAATAAAAATAATGTGCAATCATGCTAATGAAACTTTTATCAATTGAATCTTCAATTTCAAGGTACAAATTTGTATAATTTGACACATGGGTCCCCATTTTTTAGAAATGGGGATATGTTGACCTCAATAAATGGTGACTTATGGGGGAAATATAAATATATTTAAGAATTCAAAGACTCTAGTTTAGACTAATAATTAAGCTGCTTATTCCATTTTATCAGGTATCATTATTAAGATCAATTCTTGGTTAGAAAAAATATGCATATGTAGAATTAGGATCAAACATCAAAACTCAGTCATGCTATGTGTGTGCTTTGATTCCACTTACTGATTTTCAAATGACTTAGAGAATAAATTCTAGATTCATGACTCTAATAATTAACATTGACTTTTAACATGTTTGAATATTCATTAAGAACCATGATTTTTCTCAAGGATTGGGCATTTCTCTATTGCCATCCAAACATCTATAACCTTGATAGAGATGATCTTGGCTCCACTCAAGGCCTTGCTCCACTACCATCCAAGCATCCATAGCCCTAGTGGAGATTACCAAAATCACCTTTGCTTAGAAATCTCTTTGAATTTTATAATAAGTATCTTAATTTTGAAAATTTTCAATTCATTTTGAATTTTTAGCAAAGGTTGGGAACTAGGTTAGCCAATTTTAGGGAATTTGGTCAAGTGTTTAATTTTTAGACAATCAGCCTTGGCTATAAACTTTATCCCAAGCAATTAATGTTTTTAAAGTGGAATCATGACTATGTCTTAATAGTTTAATATTTCATCCTACATGTGCAATCCTTCTTAAAACCACTCTTAGATTAGAACATGGTTTAAAATCTCAAGGAATAATTAACTTGTCTAAATACCTACAATAAATCCATAAAGAGCCTACCTCTAGGATCAAATGGAAGTTATTTATCCTACCATATAACCTTGAAGCATGATTGATTTCACTTAGTGACTTCTTCTTGTGGATAGGAGCACTTGTATGTTTGTGTCTTCTAGGTGATGTAGCTTGGCCTCCTATCAGCATTGTTAGATGTATGAATCAAAGGTATGAATCTAAGACCCAAACATCTTCTTCCCAAATCCTTTTGTCTTGCATAAAGAGTGCTAATTATCCTTCAGTCATAGACACGTAGTGACTTGTATCATATTAATTTAATGATGGTAGATTAGCTATCATTCTTGTCCTAATGTCTTCATTAAATTCAACTTGAGGTGGGAATAAACTACCAATAAAAATGTCCAAGTCATACTAAAAGGCTACTTCATCTTGATGTGGTAAAAGAGCATGAAATTTATCTACAACCTTACCATTTGAATTAAGTTAATCACATACTTCCACCCTTTTGAAGGTGTCATATGAAAATTCCTAATTCATTTCACTTGCTTCATCCTCATCCTTCATGTAGAATGGCATCTTAGCTACCCAGTTGAGTCCTAACTCATCTTGATTTGTGATCTCTAGAATGATATTGTTATCTTGAAATACCTTAATTTATTTCAATAAATCTTGGTATAAATTTTTCCACTAGTCTTCTTCTTTAGGGGAAGATTCTATTTCAACAATGACCTCATATTAATTACCTTCACAACTATCTTCTAAACAGAAGTCAGCTTGTATTTGATCTTGTTCATGGGGTTGATCCCATTAAACTCCCATTTCATCTTCTAGATCATCTTCGAGTTCATTTTTTTCTTTAAATGGAAAATAAAAAGGCTGCATGAAATATTTAGAAGTTCTTGCAAAGACAGATGTACTTACAATAATGTCTTGATAAAACATAGGTTTATATGTAGCCTTTTCATTTTGATATTCTTTAAGGATATTAAAATGATAAGCTAGGCCTATATCATAATAATTCACTTCATTCATGTCCTTAGATGACTCATTATTGTTGTTATCATGAAACTTATTGAATATTTGAGAAGTGTAGTCTCTATTGGAGCCTACCCCAGAATTACCCACTTGCTTTTGAAACTAAAAAAAACTAGTGCCAATATTTTGAACCATCTTGGGTATAGATTCATCCTTATTCTTTGGTGCTTCTGAGTTATGAACTTGATTGTCATTTTTTGTGGGCACCAAATCTCTCTATACTTGTGGATGAAATCCATTTGTATCATTATTGAAGAAACCCAAATTTTGGCTAGGATAGGCATGGATTAAGGTTAATTAATTTAATGCTAGTGTCTGATTTAAGGTAGACATAGTTTGATTGGCATTAATAATGACATTCAGTTTTGGGAAATTGGGGATGATATTGGAAATATTGTATGCAAGCTGACCTTGAGGCTACATTTGATTAATGATTATTACAAATTCAACATAAACCAATGATAAAGTGTATATGACATGAGCAAACCTCTTGAGAAACACAAAAGTCATGGGGCCCAAAGCATCATTGTAAATCTCTAAGGCCAAAGCATCATCAGGTCTATATGGAGCTATGGTTTTACCATACAACTTCTAGAATCTAGCATTAAAGGCTCTAATGGTCATGCTGGCATCTCTCTTAATAGTGGTGATTTGATGATACATGATACATGGAATAATGATTTTACAAAATTGATCAACAAATATTCTATTAAAATCATCCTAGTTAGCTATGTAATCCTTTGTAAGGTTAAAGAACCATTCATATGCAAAATCTTTGAAAGTAAATGGGAGCAATCTATATTCTAAATCTTCATGAACAACGTTCAAGAGTATTAAAGTAGCCTTAAAGATTTTAACATGTTCTTCAGCTGTGACAACACCATTAAGATTGAAAAAAGGCAAATACCTTTCATTATTTCTTGGTAAGTCAAGCATAATACCTAACACATTGATTGGAGAACCACCTAGACTGGCCATACCTTGGTGAGGATCTTACTTATGGTAGTTTCAACTTGTAAAATATTTTAACCTTTTTTGAAATATGATGTGTAAGCCTTTTATTTGTAAAGGATAGTGATCTGACTTTCACATTTAAGTAAATTTTGCACAAATATATATGAAGAATAACAAAAGACATCAATATTTAGTTAAATTAGACCAACGATATGTCCAAATATATCAGTATGAATGATATTTACACATCTAAGTATAAGTAAAATCAAATTTATAAAGGATCTATCAATATTTGAATAAAACAACTATTACTAACCTCAAATGTATTAGATTCATAGATCTTAAGCTATCTTTAACATTATTAATCATATACCTTCAAAGAACATTGATCTTTATCTAGGGGAAGCACAAAGATTGGTTGAGGACCATAAAGATCATTAATCTTTACATAATTATGCTAAAAGAAGCATAAATATGTAAAGAATACGTCAATATTTAAGCAAAATACACCAAAATGAGCAAAGATACACCAAATTTTCAAAGATATAACCAAAGGAGGCCCTTCTATTTGCATCAAAGCTCCCCCTATTGATGCTTGAATATGTATCATAGTTTCCTAAAGTGTTTAAGAAACACTTCTCATTTTAGAATTCTAGGAATTCAATGCATGAGTTGTAGGTTGTGATAATCCTATTATCTATTGATGGAATAGAGGTAAATTAAGTGGACTATTCACAATATTTATAATGTTTGGTGGTTGGGAGATACTATGGCCAAATAGTTTATCTATGTAAAATATGAAGTGTTCTATGCTAATTAGAGTGAATTATGATCAAGAGATAATCTAAAAACTAATTTAAGATGGATATTTACAATGAGAATTAAGCTAAAGTTATTTGGTTTAAAAAAGGAGCAAAAGGAAGGATAGGGTAGAAAAGAAATATGTTGTTGGTCTTTATTCTAGACATTATGATAAAGTTCAAATCTCATTTGAACATGTATTTAACCAATGTATTAAGTAAAGCAACTTAAGACAAAATCACAACATACATCAAGACATATTTTAAGGTATGAAATGATGCAAATAGGAACCAAGCTCACTTTAAATATTTACTCTTGCAAGTAAGCAACATTAGCCCAAATGCAAAAAGAAGTGTATAAAATGATATAAGCCTAAGAACATTCAACTAATCTAGCATTGTTACAAATTATCAACTCTACATTCAATATAAACATCCAGAATCCATAGGAACCATTTAAATCTAAAAATGAAACTAGATAACTGAGAGAGAAACCATATAACACTTCACACAAGCAAATATGGATAGACTTTTCAAAATTCCTTGTTTGTATTCATTGTTCAAAGTTTATAAAGTAATTTGTCTCTAAGAACTCCCTCCCCCCTTTTACAATTGACAATACCTCTTTTATACAATGATCAAGGTGGTATGTTGGTTAGTCCTAACCAATGAAAAAAGTATAAGTGTAGGGATAGTTGTCCTTTCCACAAATGTTCTATAAATACACTAGACTTTACAAATGGACTAATCTATAGGTAGTGTATATTAAAAACCACACATGACTTTGAAAATAGAATATTCCATTTTAAAATGGATAATTTTTAGCCATAGGAGGAATATTTTGACTTTGAGAACCTTCTAGATAATGGAGTACTCTGTTACTGCTACAGGGTCTTCACTGATTTCTAATGCTACCCAATACATGCACTATCATATCTCCAATCTACTTTAAGATATAGGAGGTCCCCCATAATTGACTAAAATCATTTTAAACTACTTGCTAATGGACCCTAACTTAGCTTATCTTTACATAAGTGATAATTTAAATCCTTCAAGTCAATCATAACACTCATAGGGTGTGGTTATAGTCCTTACCTCACTAAGGAATTCCTAAAAGTTATAAAAATTATTTAATGGTGGTCACAAGCTCAAACATCATGAACTTAGATCCCTACCTTTACATTACTAAGTCTATAAGATCTTTGATTTGGCACATTACACTCATGTGGCTTTGATGTGGCATTTATATGGTATCCTCATTGCATTTTTCTCATCACTATTTAAAATATGACCATTGCCTTTAAATTTATATCTAAACAGCTGTCTTAAAATTGACATCATCTTGCCCATCATTTGATGATAGCATAAATGTTTTTATGGGTGCATAACTATCAATTTTAAATTCTTCTTTGAAACTCCCTACTATTTTAAAATTGACATCTACACTATTGTCATTTGACATCCACATGAACATATTTGATGGGCATGTGAGTATCAATTTTAAACATGTCTATGGGGATCTCTATTGATCTTACCACTTATCATTCTTGGGTTCATCCTATTTCTTATGTGTGCCACGTGGTAACTACTTAGTGATTTTGTGTTCTTTGTACTGCACCCCCATGCATCATTTAATCTCTATACTAAGATCTTATGATGGTGACACTTGTCATCCCCATGTAGATCCATATAAACTTTGAAAATTTAATGTTTCACACATCATTCAATCAATTATACCAAACTCATGTGGACCATAGATGTTGGGAACATGCTCAAGATTTAACTCTTTGGTTAGGGTTTGACTTTTCAATGCTTGTCATGCTCTGTTGATCCATCTCAAGAGCAAATTTTGACCATTAGATCAAGATTTAAGGGATGCACCACCATTGGCTACTCAAAAGTATTTTTCAAAGAAGGTGATACTTTTCACCCTCTCATTTTCCCCAGGCTTCATTGAAGTCTTGACTCAACTCACATCATTCAATCAATCTCATCCAGATGAATGCTAGTTTTTAGTCTTGTCTTAACCTATGGACCCTTAATTGACACCTAAAAACTACACCATGATAGTTTTTAGTCTTGTCTTGACCTATGGACCCCTAATCGACTCTCTATCTAGTGGACCACTTAATCTGATAGCAATCTTTTACAACCTTATCATGTTAAATACCCCCTCCTTAAACACATCACTTAAAACATGAAATTTTTACCCATTTGATCATGGCCCCTCAACCATCACTGGTTAGGGTAATTGGTGATGTTTGACCCTAATCATTGATGGCTGGGGTCATAAACTTTCCTTAAGCATTTTAAATTAGTTCCAATTTTGTTTGAGATTAATATCTTATAGAATATAAACTTTCTTTAATGTTAGATTTTAAAGATTAATGAAAATAGGCAACTTCAACTCCTCCCAAATTAGCAACTTTCCCTCAGGCCTCCATCTATTACTTAGAAACTTTGTGCTATAAATATATGGCTCTTGGGAGAGTTATGCATCTAGAAAATCTACATCTAGGTTCTCTTGTTTTCTTTGTGTAGGTACTTAGCATCCTGAGGCTCTATCCATGGAACTTTTGAGGGTTCAAGCACTGTTATGCTACCCAACTTTCTTCAAGTCCTCAACTATCATTCATTTGGAATCACTCAGGTACCCTCCTTTTGTTTTTAGTTTTTTCCTTTCCTTATCATGTTTTCTTGTTTTGTTCTATTCACCTACACACCACCCCCTCACCTAATAATATACATTCTAACTCCTATCCCTCAACCATTATATTTTCACCTCTATCTCAAAAACCACCAAAATTTACAAGAAACTATCACCATTTGGTATCAACCATTGATGGTTACCTGAAATATCACCAGTTACCTAACTGTCACTGGTCATACCCAATGATTGCCAGTCACTCTTAACTATCGAGAGTCACTATCAAATAAAATAATAGATTATTATTTTCTCCCATTTTACCCAATCAAATCCCTATTTATATTCCTAATCTACCTATAGACCCTACCCAGACCCTTTGAACCTAACCTTGGTACATTTGTAAATGGTGTTGACTCACCATTTATATATTTTTTTATTGAATAGGTATATCATTTATTTCTTTGTATATGCATTTATGTTTGCAATTAATTTATTTTCTCCCAGTTTTATTTTTAGAACATTTCTATTATTATGGGAGGGGATTGATAGCCATCCAAGGGATCTTTTATTTTCTGGATCTAGCATTGCCAGGTAGTCCACCCTTCATACCTGTCTAACAAACAAGTTTGTTTAGTATAGTCTTATTTTAGGTAGTCCTTCCTCACCAAAAAGAATGTCTCACTTTGTCTGGTCATCAACACATGTATTTTATCAAGTGCACACCCTAATAATCACTTTCTTTTATCTACTTTTGAAACTAAGAAATGAATAAAATAAATTGAAACATTTTGGAATGCCCAATGGGACCTAGTTCCCTTTATTCCTTAATTATTTTCTCATCGAATCAAATCATTTCTTTTTGGGCTTAAAAATTAACCATTTGTATTCATTGATTGATTGCTAATTTTAGTTCACCTAGTAACTTAGGAGGCATAGTAATCATATTATAGCATTTACACTTGTTATCACACATAAAATTGAACCACAAAATGATTTAAACATCAAAAAAATATTTGAGATAACAACCAACTGGGATTTCATCACCTAGCAACAAACTTACCCCCTCTCAACTATCCCACTTAGATTTCACCACCAACGGGAGAACCAACTTAGCTGTCTGGTTGAGTATAAAATATAGACTTAGTATATCTTGGCTAAACACCTAACACCCTTATCACTATAGGATTGTGGAGTGAGGGGGTAGGCCCCAACACCAAGCCACATACTGAAGTTCAACATAAATCTTCCTTCTAAGTGCATAAAAAAACCTAAAAACATCCATAGACTTCCTTTTTAGTACCCATTTTTCAAGCCAACCTCCCTAATCACACTCTTTGATACTTAAGCCAAAAGTGATTTAAAATTAATCTTAAGGTTAAAAGGAAATTCTTAGTGTATGTATTGATTGATTTAAAATTCTTTTGGGTTTTCTCTCTATTTGAGGTGTGAGTATCACACTAACATTCACTATTTTCTCATATGGTTTTAACCAAATGATAAGTGAGAAATCAAGACAACCAACCACCACCTTATTCTTCATCCATGTATTATACCTTAGATGTTGATAAATATCCTCACACTTCACCTCACCATTCTCTGCCATCACCTTCTCCTTATAGAATCTCAATCATATATGAAGGAAATATGGACTTTACAACATTTCTTGATAATAATCTGGTTGCTTTACAACATTACCTCAACAACTTACCTCACCATACCCCCCTAATTTAGTTCCTTCTTCTAAACCTTCTCTTGGTATGCCATCCCACCTTATGGTAGGGACCACTTCAACCCAACCATTGACTCATTATTCTTCCAACATCCTATCCACCCAAGCTCAAACCAACCTTCCCTTTCCTAACCAAACACCTTTTGTCACACCCCATGTGGATTCAACCTTACCATTAGTCACCTATGCCTCATCTATTGTGGCATTATCTTCTACTCTTTCTCCTATCTTCCCTTCAGTTTCAACCAAACACTTGACCACAATCCCACTTCAAAACCTAGTGGTCTCCATACCATAAAACCCTCCCCCAATCAAAACCAAGGTAACTACCCAACCTCAACCTTCCCAAATTTATCCTACCTTAACCATACCAACCACATTCTTTCCTCAACAAGTGCATATAACAACTTACCAATGTGTCTGTAACCCACAAGGGTACATACCACCCTCTACCCAACCTTTCATACCAATTAGTTCTTATGTACCACCATCTCAACCACTTGGTACCACTTATTAGTATGTGGCTTCTTCAATACCATTTGGTACCTATTCATACATTGTTATAAGCCAACCCCCAAAAAATGTACCTCCTAATTATGTAGCTTCTTATCCCTAGCCTGATCTAATCAAAATGCTCATAGATAGAATCACTAGTTTGGAGTCATCCATCTCCACCTAAACTAATATTTTGTCTTATGACCAAATTTGTAACATGCCTATCCACCCCTTCATGCCCATGTATGCTTGTCCTTCTTAATGGGAATTACCCAAATTTTCCAAATTCTAAGATAAAGAAGATCTTCAATAGCACTTAAGAGCTTTCTATCATGCTTACTACTTGATCACTTATGATGATGCTCTCCTCCTTCAAACTTTTCCCATGTCATTATCTAGGGCTGCCCTTGATTGGTATAGTTCCCTTCCCACTCATTATATCTATTTTTTCTCTCAATTGGCACAAACATTTTTAGAACACTTTTGATTAAACATATCTAAAAAGGTTTTCATTACCAACCTATACTCCATCAAAATTTTTGAAGATGAATCCATTTTTGATTTCATTGTTAGATAGAGGGGCCTCATTAATCAACTCACTTTTCCATTACCCCAACCTAAATTAATTAAATTATTCTCTCAAGGGTGTGCTAAACACATTGCTCCAACTCTCCAAATCCAAACATTTAGGAACTTTGATGAAGCATTCACTATGGACCACAAATTGGAAAACTGAGCTATCGATGAAGGGAAGTTGAAGATTCAAAATAAAAATTGTCATTTCAAATCCACTGAGTCATCCTCCACTAAAACCATAAATCCAACTAGTTCTAAAGAAAATTTATCATCACACTTAGTTGTTCTCAAAATCACACCTCTTCTAACCATCAACCAAACACCTCAAACTACCAATCCTTTTAATCACCAAAACCATACCCAAAACTATGCTCCTTCATAACCATTTACCCTAATTGGGGAATCCTATGCACCAATGTTGGAAAAATTACTTAAAGCCAATCTAATCCAACTTTCACCCATCAAGCCCCCTCAACAATTTGATACTTCTTGTCCCCATCCTAGGTGGTACAATGAGAATGATCATTGTGACTATCATTAGGTTGTTTAACATGATACCAATAGGTGTAATACCTTTAAGAGTATTGTCTAGGACCTAATTGATAAAGGGAAGCTTATGTTTGATAACCCAAATGCTCCTTCCAGCCAATCTCTTGATATTTTTTGAAAACCATTCCCAAATCATCCAACTTCAACCCAACACCATGAAATCTAACCCAAATCCTCCAACTCACATGATGCACATGTAATTCATGTCATCAGTAATATACCCATTACTAAAGAAGTCATAACCTCTATCACCCAAATAGAGGAAAACAACCCACCAACTATTTATTCAAATGCCTAGGAAGTAGCTACCCATTCCACTTCCTTGGATGATACTATAGTTCTATCTACCCCTCTTATAGTGAAAATACCCAAGGAGATAACCATTCCATTGACCATTTTATCCACTCTTCCAATCCAAATAAAAGAGAAACCTACTCCTTTAGATCACCAAACCAAGGAGAAAGCTATACCTACTATTCCACTAAAAACCACTATCCCTACCTCTCCTATTAAACCATCCATTCCTCCCTTGGAAATCATTTCCCAAGAGAAAACACCCCTATCTACCCAATCATTACCTTTGGAACCTTCCACCAAGGATATAAACATTAAAACTACTCCTTCTTCCCCAAAGGGTTTGAGCTTTGAAACTAATGATCAAGGAATAAAAAGTGTTTATAAACCTTTTCTCAACTAGTTAAAAGCTTGGAATCCACCTCCCAACCTAACTTTGATAAATCTACCTTTTGGCATCGACTTAGACTCCCGTATCAAAATAAAACCAAACCTTCTAATTCACTTGAGTCGACTCTTAAGCCTATTGTTGGAACTCCACCAACTACCCCTCCTAAATTCACCATAGAACCATCTCAATTACCCCCACCTAAAATTGTCAAGTCACCCTATGCTTCTTTTATCAAGCCAATCAAGAACTTGGGGGTGCTTCCCATGCCCAATCCTGATCACTCTCATTTGATATTGGATTTAACCACATCAACCCAACCAAGAACTCATCCAATTAATCCCATTAGGAAGGAAGGATTACTTAGATGACAACCTCAAACAAGGACCATATCAAATCATTCACCTCTACTTTCTATTTTAGGACCACATCCCTCCACCATTCCCATTACCTACTCTTCTTAAAAAAAACATCTCCCCTTTCTCCACTTATAATAGCCTAATCCTGTAGTTCATCATCATTCCATACCAAACTTTCTCCATCTACTTTCCCATCCGTTAAACCCTCATCATCTAGACCCCCAATTCGTAAACCAATTATAACTAAGCCAATTCTTTTTTAACTATCAACCAAGCTCAGCCCACCAACCACACTTCCTATCAAGAAGTCCTTTCCTAATAAGGTTCTTACACTAAAAATCTAAACTCCATCACCTCCAAAATCTCTATCAGAATATTATACAAATATTTTACAAAGGTTCTTACAAGATTTTACCATTATCCTACCACCAATCAAGCCTTTTTACCCCACTCACCAAAATCTAACCTAATTTAATGACAATCTGAATTGTCTTTACCATAGGACCCCTGGGCATGATATGGAGAATTGTAAATCTCTCCAAACTATTAGTCATGGCCTTGTGGAGGAGGTTGATCTATTAGATGAACCTTCTTTAAGACCTTTTCCTATTTAACCACCTATATAATCTACCTATTAATCATCTACTTCTCTAATTCCACCAAAAATTGAAGAAGGTGAACCGAAGTAACCAACCAATCCCCTTATCCATACTATTCATATGGTGACTCAGTCTTGAGTCCCACATAAGGATAAGGGTAAAGCAGTCCAAGAGAATGAAAAGGGTAAATCTAAGGCCACCATGCCATGGTCTTACTCTTCAAATACCCAACTAACCATCCAAACCCAAACAACTACACCTTCACCTTTACCCTCATAACCATCTAAGCCTAAAGTCTTCATTTTGGGAGCCCCTTCATCTTCAAATGCATTTCCATTTGTCCAACACCTAGTGATAAAATAACTTCACCAAATGCCAATCAAAATAAGTCTTAATGAATTAATTAGCACCTCACCTCAACATCATCAAGCTTTAATTGAAGTATTACATTCTATATAGGTTCAACTAGATGATCCCCAACCTCTTATATCTTTGATTAGAGCTATCCAAGATTCTACCATGGTCACCTTTCAAGAGTCTAAAATTCTACCATATCATAGCAAAGGTTCTGATCCCCCTCTTTTTATCACAACATACATAAATCATACACATGTCAAAAGGGTTATGATTGATGGGGGAGTGTGCATCAATATCATCTTCTCCCATGCTTATGATCAACTCTAACTACCTAAAGACATCATGTCAGAAAGCTTGACAGTTCTTCAATCATTTAATGATAGCTTGCCACCACTCTAGGGATAGTTTTTCTCCTCATCCATTTGGGGCCTCAAATTATTCCTAAACTATTTTATGTCGTAGAGGGTAAATTTCAATATAATGTGTTATTCAGTCACCCTCAGATCCATACCATGAAATGCATCCCTTCTACCCTTCACCGATGTGTCAAATTTGAACATGAGGGATAAGTCATTATAATCAAAGCCAATCCAAGTCCCTTTGCTTTTTATAATATGATATATTAACCCAATGATGTTATTATTCCACCATCCTCTTCATAACCAACCTCTATCCAAGCCACCACATCAACCCAACCCACCAACACTTATATCTTCAACAATGTTGAAAAATCCACTAGTTTAACCATTCCTTTATCAAAAATTCCAGTTGAACACCCATTGTAATCCATGTTCTAGCATCTTATGCTGGGGGAATATCAAATTTTAGCTTTGGATGCTTTCCCTTCTCCACATAAATTTAGGAACCTTCAAAATGATCCATCTTATGATCCCAATATCAATACCCTTGTCCCCTTTGACCTTCAAAAAAATAGAACATATTTTATCTATGGGGGACTTGATAAACCACTCCTTGGTCCCATTACCATGCCTTATATCTATCCATTCACTTTCAACTTTTGTTATCTTAGAAACCCAACCTTTTCCCAAACATACCTTCATTGATGTGCTAAAAAAGGGTTTGGTTTTGATCTCTATAAAAAAGGACCCCATGAACTTCCCATTGTAAAAATCTAAAATCCTCATGAGTTCTTTGACTTGGGATATGATCCCCCAAAAGAGCCCACATCACCCAAACCAATTCTCACCACTACTGATAAACCCCTACCCTCACCAGCCTCACTTTTCCAATTTGATGAACCTTTACCTTCACCAACCTCACTTTTATAATTTGAATAACCTCTATCCTCACCAACCCCATTTTTCCACTTTGACAAATCTCTACTCTCACCAACCCCATCTCTCCAATTTGAAGACATTTACATCATCCCACCTAATTTTCTTTTTGATAAACATCATCATTTTGGCTCCCCTAAATCATCAATAGGAAGGTCAAACACAAACCATTCCTCTTATCCACCTTGAAATGATTACATATGACTCACCCACCATTAACACTATCCAATGTCACGACGATAATTTTATTCTTACCTATCTGGGTACGGGGGACTCTTCTCTTCAAAAAGCCCTTCTTCTTGAAAACCAAATAATGCTAAATTAATCAACCAAAGAAGTTAATGTGGGCACTTCGGAGAACCCTCTTATTGTCAAGATTGTCCAATCCTTAACCCTTAAGGAACATCGAGACTATCAATATTTTCTCTGCAACCATAGCATAATATTTTCTTGGTCTTATCAAGTTATGCCTAACATTAACCCTTTCATTGTTCTTCATAACATTGTTACCTATCCCAAAGTTAAGCCCATTTGGAAAAATATTCATTGTATGCACTCTCGCATAACTCTTCTCATCAAAGAAAACTTCAACACTTTTTATCTATTAATTTCATTCAACCCATTGACTATTAATATAGATGAATACTAAGGTCACATGACCTAATTTGTCTTGGAGAGACCCAAGTGAGCGAAGAAGCCTAAAAGGTAGTTTGAGAGGGATAAAAGAGATAGAAGAAATGAAAAAGATGATAATCATATGTTGTATGATAAAAAAATATTTTACTAAACCCACTAGGGGACTCTACATTTATGTGGATTTTCATGATATTAACCTTACATGCCCCAAATATGACTTTCCCCTACCTAAAATAGACCAACATATTGATCTCACTACTATCCAAGAAATTCTATCCCTTATGGATGGATTTCTAGGATATAGCCAAATCCTGATCACCCCTCGAGATCAACATAAAACATCCTTTATCACCCCATGGGGAAATTTATGCTATCGTGTCATGCCCTTTAGCATAAAAAATGTAGGAACCACTTATCAATGGGCCATGACTTACATTTTTTGTGACCTCATCCAAAAAATAGTTGAGGATTATGTTGATGATTTGTTCGATAAATCCAAACACTACCAATATCACCTTGTTGT
Organism: Torreya grandis; assembly: GCA_037957365.1. Taxonomy (NCBI): domain Eukaryota; kingdom Viridiplantae; phylum Streptophyta; class Pinopsida; order Cupressales; family Taxaceae; genus Torreya; species Torreya grandis. Next base: position 2,133,578 of record JARHVA010000337.1, read on the forward strand.
TCTCACTATCATGTTTGAAAGACTTATCCATTATCATGTCAGGATTAACCCAAAGAAGTGCATCTTTGAGGTCTTATCAAGAAAACTTATGGGCTTTATTATTTCCCTTAATGGAATAGAAATAGACTCTGTAAAAGTCTAAGCCATTCTAGAAATACCTTCCCCTACTAACCTAAAATAACTTCATAGCCTACAAGGAAAACTTTAGTCAATCTACTACTTTATCTCCCAACTATCTGATTGTTGTCAACCTTTTCACCAATTCTTTAAAAAATGCACCTCCTTTAAATGGACAAAATAATGTTAAACAGCCTTTGATGTAATCAAGGAGTATCTTCTCTCCACCAATCCTTATTCCTCCAAAAGAGGATCAACCTTTTTATCTATACATATCTACCACTGATCATTCTTTATGGGCCATGCTCACTCATCATGATGACCAATGTAAAGAACAAACCATTTATTATATCAATAACACTCTCATTAACTATGAAACCTGATATACCCATCCAAATTTTTTTACCTTGCCTTAGTTTTTGTTATGTCTATGCTTCATCACTATATTCTTAACCACAAAACTTATGTCATTACTAACAATGATGCCCTTAAGTATATTCATTCCAAGCCATATCAAAACCAATGTATGGTCAAGTGGATCATGCTATTAGTGAAGTTTGATCTTGAGTTTCTTTCACAAAATTCCATTAAGGGATAGGTGATTATAGACCAACTAGTTAAAGCTCCACTCCCCAATAATCAAACTCCCCCTCTTAGATTTCTAGATGAGTCTATAGCTACCCTTTCTTTGGAAGAACCCACCTACCAAATGACTGTATTTTGATGGATCTAAATGTTAAAATGGTGGTGGTGCCGACATAATCCTCGTTCCCCTTAACAGGGAATCTCTTCCCTTATCTTTCAAACTTGATTTAGAATGCACCAATAATATAGATTAATATGAGGCCTTGGTCATAGGTCTCTAAACTACTCTAGCTTTGGGAATCAAAATAATTATCATCTTTGGAGACTTTCAACTTATTATTAACTAAGTCACAAGATCCTATCAATAAAATGATGTTCTTCTAAAGTACAAATAACTTGTCGACAAACTATTCAAATCATTTGACCATTAATCATCTAATCAGTCCCTAATTCTACAAACAAATTTGTAGACACAATAGCTTCCCTTTTGTCCCAAATTCCATCTTAACCTACTAACTCTAAAGTGTTTGTCACCATCCACCATTTTATCACACCATCCTACCTCATTCTTAATCATCCTACCATTTACCAAATAAAAACATCATCTTTAGACATTTGGTATGATCAAATATTTGATTACCTTAACATTGGTATCCTCCCTTTACATATTTATAGAAATTCTCATAGAGATTTCATTTAAAGCACCTATCATTACTTAATATTAGGGGGAATTCTTTATAAATGAGGCTTTGATAGTATCCTCCTTTATTTCCTTCATAGAATGAGGCTTCTCATGCCATCAAAGAAAAACATGATGACAATTGTGGGGGGTACTTCAGTGGTCTAGTTGTTACTAAACATATCCTTCACCTAGGCTAATATTGGCCCACACACAATTAGGATTGTTTTGAATATGTCAAAAAATGCATCAAATGTTAACATGTTAGCCCTCATCATGTACCCCCTCATGGTCTTCAAGTATCAACTGACTACTGGACTTTTTCATAATGGGGTCTTGATCTTATCGAATAAATCAATTTACATTCCTCAAAATGACATAAATATATCATCACCACTATAGAATATTTCACCAAATGAGTAGAAGCCATCTTGCTAATATCAATCAAAGTTAAAAAAATCATTGATTTTATCAACCACCACATCATTTGTTGCTTTAGTGTTCCTAAAAAAATCATCATTGATAATGATAAATCCTTTAAAAACAAAAATCTCTAATAACTTTGTGACTCTTTTGGTATCAACCTAATCTTTTCTTTGACTTATCACTCATAGGCCAATGGACAAGATGAGGCTTCCAACAAAATCCTCATCAAAATGCTCACTAAGGTAGTCAGTGCTTTAGGCAAGGACTAACACCTCCATATCCCATTTACTTTATGGGCTTATCATACTAGTATCCAAACTGCTAAAGGTGCTACACCTTTTTATCTTGTCTTTAAAGCCAAGGTTGTCCTACCCCTTAGAGTCTAAAATCTATCTCTCTGCATATCCTTACATGAGATTCTTTTTGAAAGTGACCATCATCAAGAACACTTAGCATGCTTAGAACTCCTTAATAAATATCACCTTGCTGCTCTCAATCATATTTACATTTATCAAGAGAATATCAAATGAGCATACAAAAAACATATAAAAATATGAGAATTCAACATCAGAGACCTTGTTCTCAAGGAAAACCAACACATCACTAACATGGAAAAGACCAAGAAGGGCAAGTTTGGTTTTAACTGGTTAGGACCCTACATGATAACCCATAAGTATAGATCAAGCGCTTATTATTTGTCCTCTCTCAAAGGTAGGCAAGAACCTGAACCCATTAATGCCTTATATTTATGTCTCTTTCATTGTTAAAGAAAGGTTAAGATGCACTTTCATGTCTCACTTAAGCTCATCCCTTCATTCATTAACCTTATTTTCTTTCTCTTTTGAGATCAATTGATTATATAGAACCATGTGATTCATCTGTCATAGTAATAACCTTATCCTAAATATGGGTACCCTAGCTCTACCCATAACATCATTCTCATGGATACTTGTCATCTTTTTCATAGATGGAATCCCATGGTTAATTGTTTTTCCAAATTCCTTTCAATAAACATTCCATATTTAGGTCTTGTTTCTACATGAGTAGACCTTTTATACCTGAATAGACTTGTCTATGCCTAATTTTAATCTAAAATATATCCATACTTTACAAATAAATATCATACTATTCCCTCAAAGGATAGTTTCCACATCAAATTGAAAGTTGCTTAAAGTAGACTGCTCTCTTGAAGGATAACTATGCCAAAATAAAATCTTATACCACTCCCTCAAAGGATGGATAGAAAAAATATTCATTATAATTTTCCCATACTGATTAGTTTTAGCAACTTATAAAGCAAAATTAATAAAGTAAAATAAAAAATTAGTAGGCCATAGTCAGCTCTTATATATACTAAATGTAGACTTCCTACATTGATCAGTTTACCTACTATCTAATCAAGATGTAATAAAATTTTATAGCATGAGTAGACTTCCCACATTAATCAGTCTACACATTATTATATAGCATATCAATGGCATAGACTTATCTACTAGGGTTGTTTGGTCACCTATGGAGAAGCCAATCATTTCGCTACCCACCAATTCACATCCTTAACTATCACCTACATCCCCAATAAACCTAAGGGACTATGAGATTACTTGGAATGAGGTGGTCAAGATGCCAATTTTATCAATAAAGCACACTACTATGATGCATTTGATAGGTTTATGTTCACTAAGACATTCCAACTATGGGTTCATATTGTCTGGTTCTCACTAGTAGAGCATTGCTTAATGTGGACTTGAGCATTTCCTCTACCTATACCAACCCAACATCCATTAATCAAGAATTACATTTTTTTAGCATTTTTTAAACATAAAAATTCATATTATCCCATAAACCTGCTCATCAATCACATCAACATTACTATCATGCAAAATAATAGTATCATAAATGAATAAATAATCATAGTCATCATCAATCACATAATAAATCTTAAATAAAATCTATAATACATAACATTACATCAAAATAAATATGCATAACTACATCATAATATCACCATAACCATTATCTATAACATCTACAAACATCATCACTCATATTCAACACAACATCAAGACATAAGAATCCACCTCATCAAAATACAAAGCCAAAAAACATCTCCATATATCTAAAACATCATGTGTGTGTGTGTGTGTGTGTGTGTGTGTGTGTGTGTGTGTGTGTGTGTGTGTGTGTGTGTGTGTGTGTGTGTGTGTGTGTGTGTGTGTGTGTGTGTAATCCAAATGTGTCTATATATGAAACACACATCACTCATAAATACATCTTACATCTTCAGCATGCAGGTCAATATCAAAATCATAAACTAAAGTCTAGAACATGTATCATAATCCTAGGGTACCACTACTACTAGACCATCTTGCACTTTCACCTGTCCCACTACTTATACCTATCCCAAGTGGAGCCCCTATTAGCTAACCTCTTTCCATCACCCACTAACCTGGGGTTAAAATCAATGCTCCACTTACTAATCCAATCTAGTACTCTCCCCATCATGGCTGATTAGGACACTATGCTATAAAAATGCCCTCATAATAGTGTAACTCCTGTATGGCCACTAAATATCAGGCCTGAGTAACAAATCTTAGGGGAAGACTCCAAATCTACTAGTTTTCTTAAGGAATCCCTCTCTTATGTCACTATCCCTAGTGAGACCCTTACCTAGTCTTGATTTCTTATCACTATGGTCAACTATCCCTATAAAATGGTCATCTCACCCTATAAAGTAGTAACCTAGACCTAAGCCTAATCTCTCTATGTTGTCACTCCTCCCAACTGACCCTAAAGTTTTAATCTATCCTTGAAGAGAAAAAATATGCCCCTATAACACAATAATATGGGCATGTGTTTTTACCAATGCCATTATTACCTATGGATCCCCTTGTGTTGGTACCTATGCTGGGTCAACATCCATCAGCCACTGATCCCCATCTCCAACACCAAAATCAATGTCTATGTACCTCCCTTGAATCTAGGTAGGATAGTTAGTTATACAACTTGCATTATCCCCATCTCTTAGAGGTAACTCCTCATGATCAAGCTCCTCTTTCTATGCCTATAGCTTTGTTAAATAAAAATATACATCCTTCTTCTTGTATCTTATAAGATCATGAGGGATACCCTGCACCATCCCAAACTGATGCCATACTCACTAAAAGGGGATATGCTATATCTCACCATCTTGCCTCTTATAGGCCCATCTCTATCTCTACAAAGATAAGGTATGATGCCTATACCCAACCCATATCAGCCACATCTGATATGGCCTCCAAATAATGTCCTTAGGAATTAAACTCTCTAAGGCTCCTCTAAACTAATCAATGTCTCTCAAACCACCACCAACACTTGTCATGGCCCCATCTCTCCTCCATTAGTAAAAACTAACCACATAATCTATAGACTAAAATCCCTCTATTAGAAGGCCCAAGGGTATCGATACCTATATGTGCGCATAGGCCTAATAGTGAAGTATAAATCCCACACTTATTTCATACCTCTTGTGCACCCTAAACCCCCATAACTCTCTATATATTCACACTAATAAAACTTGTGCCCACCCAAAAACAACTTCACCAAAACCCCCAACAACATGCCAAGGTATCTCCCTCTAATAGAATATGGCAATGCATAATAGGTAACCACTAACTACAACATAGTTAGAAAATGTCTCTCTCCTAGAGATCTTTGGTATAATGGCCTAATATTGAACCCTCTAGAGTGGAACTATGCATCACTTATATCATATTCATACAACATCTCTATGCACTCATCAATATCATCCCCCTTTATATGGTAGAAGGGATCACCATGAATGGGTAGACGTGTGATCTAGTGAACATCCTCTAATAAGATGCTCATTTCCCTTGTCAATAACCAAAAAGTGTTAGTCAACAGGTCCCATCTCTCAATGAGGGTGACTATCATCACAATATCTCTAGGCAATCAGTGGTAGTGGCACATCACTCTAAAACCCATTACCTCTATGTTTAGTAATCTGATGACATAACATCCCTCACCTCTATACAAATCTCTAAAACTTAATCTCATAACTAAATCTGATCACACACCTACAACCACACATGAGGCCAATCAACCACCCTATCTAATACCTCTATATTTTAAATCTAATCTCAACCTACCCTTTAAATGTTTATTTTATTTCTAAACACCCCCATTCTATAACTTACTACATTTATAACCTAACCCATCTCTCACATCTTCTAATTCCCTAACCCACCTATTTATTAACACTCACTCCTACCGAACTCCTAACCCAACCAACCAAAATCATACCTTAATAACTCTCACAAACCTACACACCCAACCTCTCTCCCATCCAACCCAACTCAGTCATGATGCCCCAACCACTTGATCATCATCAGTTCTCCTAAACTATTGATGATCCTTTTGGGGTCATTTTCCCCCTTGGTCAACCATCATTGGTTATATCTAACCACTGATGATCATTTTTAGGTGACTATAGGTGGTGATAATTAACCTCTTAACCTCCTTATATAACCCTAAATAACCCCCTTATCACCTAAAACCACTCTTTAACAACCTAACTACCTCTTTATAGCTAAACCATCTACCCCTAACACACCATTTTGTACACACCCAAAATAAATATAACTAAAACCCTAGCCCAATAGTTCAACACTACCCTACTTCCCAATAATTTAACATAGTTTTCTATTTTTACCATTTTCATTCAACTATTACATTTTATACCAAAATTAAGACACCCCTACCTCATTTTGGTACTGATGTCACTACCTTAATTCATACCTAGCCACTTTTATACTTGCACCTCCTACATCCATCTTGACCCCACTATCACTTTTGCATACCAAACTCCTCTCTAAAAACTCACCACCTTCCCACTCACTCACATATAATTTTTACTCAAACCAAAAAAATCACTACTTCTCTAAATTACAAATGGGGACAACATGGGCCTCATTGACCTTTTTACCATCACTTTATGGTTTCAACCCAACCATTGATTGTTGCCTAACCATCATTGATTGACCCTCACTATCAAAAATTACCTCACTAACATAACTATTGATGGTTGCCTAACTATCATTAGTTAACCCTAATCATCAATGGTTAGGGTGCTTTTTCTTCTTTGACCCTATCCACCTATATTTTTTTTACTTCCCCTACAACTCTTAATTCCTATATATTCCCTCCTTCTTACCACCCTCATACCTATTTGGAAGTTCATTTCTCTGCACCCACCAAGAATTACATTGGGCCTAAATTCCCTATTGGTTCTCTTGTCCATAGGACTATGTAGGTAGTGTCCTCTTTCCTTACACATCAAGAGTCAACTTGGCCCTCATATACCTAACCCACCCTACCCACTTATTTGCCCATATCCACCTCAAAATTGGACTTTAGCCCACCTATTTTCCTACTTTGTGGTGACCTTACTTTGATCCTCCTGACAACCTTGGCCAATTTTTCCATGTTGAACTTATGTATTATGCAACACCTTATGCGTGCCTTACCCCATTGTGTTTTTATCAAGAAGAATTCCTACCCTGGATACTTGATCCAATACTACATTTTTATAGAAATAAATGATAAGTCTAACCTAATTAGTTATGAACAACATTGAGGATTGGTTACCTTGTCTTTTATCCTAGAACTCAACCTTATTTTTACCAACATGGAAATGTTAGTCCTTACATGATGATGTGCCTCACAACTCATTACATCTCCTAGGAATACCTATGTTTTCAATGCCCAACCTCGTAACCTTCATAATCAAACCCTAACCCAATTTGACTTTTATCTCATTGACTCCTAGTTTGAGGGGGAACATATCCTCCCTCCCATACTTGGGGCAACTAGACCTAGACATTGACCAACCACCTATTTTTGTTTTTCAACTTAATTAAAGCTACACAATAAAAAGGAGAAAAATGTAAACACCTAAAAACTACACCATGATAGTTTTTAGTCTTGTCTTGACCTATGGACCCTTAATCAACTCTCCATCTAGTGGACTACTTATTATGCTATCAATATTTTACAACTTTATCATGTTAAATACCCATTCCTTGAACACATCACTTAAAACATGACCTTTTTACCCATTTCCTCATGGTCCCTCAACCATCACTAGTAAGGGTAACTATCGACAATTGACCCTAACCATTAATGGTTGGGGTCATAAACTTGACTTAAGTATTTCAAATCATTTCTAGCTTTGTTCGATATTAATATCTTATAGAATGTAAACTTAATTTAATGTTAGATTTTAAAGATTAACAAAAATAGGCAACTTCATCTCCTCCCAACCTATCAACTTTATGATATAAATATAGGGCTCTTGGGAGAGTTATGCATCCAAAAAATATGCATCTAGGCTCTTGTTTTTTCTTTGTATAGGTACTTAGTATCTTAAAGCTCTGTCTAAATTTTTTTTGAGGGTTCAAGAACTATTATGCTACCCAACTCTTTTTAGTTCCTAAACTATCATTCACTTAGAATCACTTAGGTGCCCTCATTTTGTTTTTAGTGTTTTCCTTTCTTTATCAAGTTTTCCTATTTTATTCTATTCACTTGCACACCACCCCTAACCCAATAATCCAAATTCTAACTCCTATCCCTCAACCATTTTATTTTCACCTCCATCTCAAAAAATAATAAAATTCATAGGTAACCATCATCATTTGGTATCAACAATCAATGGTTACCCAAATCATCACCAGTTACATAATCATTTCTGATCATACCCAACTATCACCAGTCACTTTGACCATTGATGGTCACTGTTAAAGAAAATAATAGATTGTTATTTTCTCCCCTTTTACCCAATAAAATCCCTATTTATATTCTTGATCTACCTATAGACCCTACCCAGACACTCTAAACATAACCTTGGTGAATTTGTGAATGGTGTTAACCCATCATTGCTAATTTTCTATCGAATAGGTATATTATTTATTTCTTTGTAAATACATTTATGTTCATAATCTATCTATTATCTCCTAGATTTATTTTAATAACATTTTTTATCATTAGGGGAGGAGATTGTGTTTCTCTACGTTTTTGCTTTTACATTCAGAGGAAGAAGAAACTAAAAGTTAAGGGTTAGGGGTTTGTACGTTACCCAAATTAAGTTGTGCACAATATCCAAAAAATGAAGGAGCTCCTCTTTGGCTATGGAGGAAGACACCTGTATATAAGAATAAGACTTAAACCAAAGAAAATGTTAGAGACAGATATGGTGGATTGCCAAGCAACGCTCGGTCCCAAAAGTGTAAAGCTCTGTGAGGGATGACAGTCCACTATTCATGAAAAGAAGTGTCGTATGAAAAGAAATGGTGAAAGACTAAGAAAGAGAAAGTAGACAATGCATACCTATTCTCTGCAGTCAGCCTATCATAGTCACTGATGTCGGTAGTCCTGTTGGCATCAGTTGGTAAATATGCCGACGTCGGTTATGTTACTAATGTCGGTAGGGGAAATAGGCCTTGGATGGGTTTTGGAATATGTCTATGGTCGATAGAAGGGTCTGGGAGTTAAAGGGTCTGTGTATGGTTTCAAGACAGTGAGTAGGGTCTGAGAGGGGGCAAAGGCAAAGGGTTGGTATGTAAATAGATAAGAATAAGAGGAAGGCTTTTCAGCCTTTCAAGGAATAAAGTCAGGTTGGGTTGATTATATTCAGAAATAGTAAATAGAAACTAATTACTAATGTATTCTAAATTAATAAAATGAAATAGAAGAATACTTAGCTCTGTTAGAAGAACCAAGGGTGTTAGAACACATATTCCTATTATGGCTGATGTCAAAGCCTTCATGCAATGTTCTAATCCAATCTGGAGTCACTTCTACAGAGTTTCCATAGCCAAGAGAGTGTTAGTCAAAGTCTGATGTTTGGTCTTAGAGTGTGCGCATCAATGTCTCAGAGTCTAGGGAGGAAGAGAAGTGATTTGAGAGAGAGTTCTGAGAGAGATTAGAGTCAAGATCAGGCTCAAGGTTAGAACTCAGTTTAAGAAACTGACATCGGCAATCCCATCAGTGTCAGTCGATAATTGACCAATGTCAGTGGCCAGAGAATGGGTAAAAGGGCTAGTCACCAAATACCTCATCCCATACCTAGGGCAACCTACTCTTATTTTTGTCTTGCAGTTCATCAAGAACAACCAATAAGATAAAAAGGGGAAAATGTAGACACCAAAATTGTGTTGACTCCCCTTGGTCCCTTACACACTTATTAATTTAAAATAAACTATTTATTTTAAATTAATGACACTACCTCGACACCTCACCTAGGACACCTCACCTTGGACACCTCACCACTAAGACCATTTCCTACCCTATGAGTCACCTTATGACTAAGTCCTTCATATCATAACTACCTAAGACCCATTCTAACCTCCTAACTAACACTCGTGCATAATAACCCCATCCTTCGACCGTTCGATAAATGGGCAAAGGGATAAAAATAGCCCTTTTACACATTCTCTAGCCATTGACGTCGGTGATCTCGCTGGCATCGGCTAATAGTTGACCAACATCAGTGGCCAGAGAATGGGTAAAATGGCTATTTTTAGCCCTTTGCCCATTTCTCCATCCGCCATGTGCATTTGCCATTGGAGAACGGATGAAGGATGGGGTTATTATGCACAAGTGTTAGTTAGGAGGTTAGAATGGGTCTTAGGTAGTTATGATATGAAGGACTTAGTCATAAGGTGACTCATAGGGTAGAAAATGGTCTTAGTGGTGAGGTGTCCAAGGTGAGGTGTCCTAGGTGAGGTGTTGAGGTGATGTCATTAATTTAAAATAAATAGTTTATTTTAAATTAATAAGTGTGTAAGGGACCAAGGGGAGTCAACACAATTTTGATGTCTATATTTGCCCCTTTTTGTCTTGTTGGTTATTCTTAATGAACTGCAAGACAAAAATAAGAGTAGGTTGCCCCAAGTATGGGATGAGGTATTCCCCCTCAAAGCAGAAGTTGAGGGAGGGCAATCCAAAATCGGTTATTGATTTGATAGATAGTGGATGGGTATGGTGAAGTTAGAATGTGAACGCTGTAATAGTTTAGATTGCATGTATACCACTTCACGTGATAGGTAGGTCAAATTGATGCAGACAAGGTCAAGGAGTGCTAAAATTGAAATAACTAGGCCCCAACTTTTTAGTCATAGCTAATTGGGTTAAGTGATCAAATCTGTAGCTCCAATGGTCGAGGTGAACTAAAATCAAACTAACCAGGCCCTAGCTTAATAGTCATAGTTGATTGGGTTAGATCGATCAAAGTGATATCTCCAATGGTCATTGTATTCCAAGTATCCTGGCTAAGAAGTGCTCCTAGAAAACACGAAAATGTCACAAATATTGGGGATCAACTAGAGCGTGATCCGATAATACATGTGAGGGTCGTAATGTGGGGTGTGTATAATTTGCTAACTATTCATGAGGTAACATATATGCAATCAAAACAACCAAGGCAAAGTTGTCTCAAAAGTGGTCGTGGTCTAAGGAGATAGTCACGATCTCCAAGGTCGTTGGTCGAGTCAGGTTGAGATATAAGTGATCTCAAGTGTTTGTTTGGTGTGGTTAGAGAGATGTATGTGATCTCTAATGTGCCCCATGAGAAGTCTAAGGTTACTTCTACAATGTTAGGGCTGTTTGTGTGGTCATGATTTTGAGTTAGGTTTAGATAGTTAGTCCATTAGGTAAATGAACCAATGAATGGCCGAGCTAACCCTAAAAGACTATGTGGAAACTGAGTGCTGCCTACATAGCACTTATTTTAAGGGCCTCAGGCCAATGGAGTTCTCCCTAAAAGGGAAGAAGAGTAGGTTATGGACTGGGTTTGACTAGGTTAAGCCATGGTTAAAGTTATATGGTTGGTCCATCAGGTAGATGAATGAACAAATGGCCGATGCCATTAGTGAGATGATCAGGCAAATGGCCGAGCTAACCTCAAAAGACTTCATGTCAATTGAGTGCTACCTACATAGCCCTTATTTTAAGGGCCTCAGGCCAATGTAGTTCTCCCCAAAAGGGAAGAAGGGGGTAGGTGATGGATTAAGTTTGACTAGGTTAAGTCATGGTTAAAGTTATATGGTTGGTCCATTAGGTAGATGAATGAACAAATGGCTGAGCTAACCTCAGAAGACTCGATGTCAACTGAGTGTTATCTACATAGCCCCTATTTTAAGGGCCTCAGGCCAATGTAGTTCTCCCAAAAAATGGAGGAAGAGTCAAAAAGGTTGTTGGTTGGTTTGGTTAGGTTATGTTGTTAGCATTTCCCATATGTGTAATGGTACATGCTTGAAATGATGAATGTATGATGATGTCACAACGTTTTCCATATTATGTGATGGTGTATTCTGTAACATTGGTGATGTTTTTTTTCATCCATAGCAATTTTCCATATTAGTGATGGTGTATGCTAAGAATAAAATGAATAATGATGTTATAGCCTTTTCCATATTGTGTGATGGTGTATTATATAACATTGGTTATATGGTTTTTCATCCCTAGCAATTTTCCATATTAGTAATGGTTGTATGCTAAAAATGAAATGAATAATGATGTTATAGCCTTTTCCATATTGTGTGATGGTGTATTCTATAACATTGGTTATATGGTTTTTTATCCCTAGCAATTTTCCATATTAGTGATGGTGTATGCCAAAAATGAAATGAGTTTGTTTATGTTTTAGTAAGTTTCCATATTGTTGATGGTATGTGCTTGACATAAATTATGTTTGGTTGTTAGTTTCCATGTGTATTGTTTTCCATAGAAACTTATGTGAATGGTCTATGATATTTTATATAACACAAATTGATATTTGCATTAAATAAATTATGATGTTATGATAGTGGTTTGGAAAATGTTTTGGTTTGGTTTGGTTTGTTTGGGTTTGGTTTGGTTGTAAAATGTTTTGGTTGTATGTGATGAAGTCAAGTAAGAAGTGAAAGGCACATTGCTCTTTCATTGACAAAGACCATAATGATAGCATAGATAAGGGTTTTTGTAAATAAAATCCCCGCTCATGCATTGTGTCATTGACCATTGGTTTATGTTAGAGAAGTATTCGAATCACTTGACATTAAGTGAGCTCAAAATCCCTTGAGTATGTTGGGGTAATAGGTGTGATTATGTGAGGATAGGGTAACCCTTTTTAGCAAGGATAACTTTGCCCCTTTTATAGGTGACCCTGAGAATGACTATAGGCAAGTTAATGACTTAATAATTTGTCAGTCACTTTTTATTTTTTGGGTAGACTGATCAATGCGGGAAGTCTACTTGGGGATGTTGATTTGTTTTGTGGTCATATTGAAGCTATGTATGTAGCAAAATTTGGTCATAGCCATCCTTCGAGGGAGTGGTCTATATTCTACTTTGTATGGTTGATGTCTTTGAATAGCTATCCTTTAAGGGATCAGTCTATCAATTATAACAATGATGCAGCTATCCTTTAAGGGAGCAGTCTACATTTATAGTTTATGACCTTTTGTAGGCATCCCAATTTTATGTTGTGTTTGTTGACTGAACTTTTTGTCATGGACTGGACTATAGAGGTGTAAGGGTTTCCCTTTTATTAGGACAAAGCATTCATGCTTTACAAAAGGGTTGACTAATGTTTGTAGTGAGAAAGGGTTGAAAGAAATAGGAATGACGATGGTGAGGGTTGCTGAAGGGATGAGCTCAAGTTAAACATCAAGTGAATGATTACTTGATTAACAGTAAAATGGTCTTAGATGCAAGGCATTAAGGGGCTCAGGTTCTGGGTAGCCTTCGAGAGAAGACAGATGATAATTTCTTGATCCATACTTGTGCATTATTATGTAAGGTCCAAGCCAATTAGGAGCAAACTTGCCTCATTTGCTTCTTTCCATATTGGTCATGTGTTGGTTTTCTTTAAGGATGAGATCTCTTATTTTGAAATCTTGCTCTTTCATATTTTTGTTGTAGATATGTTTTGGTCGATGTTGGACGTGAAGTTGGTTGATGCTTGGTCAATGCTTGGTTGAGTTCGTGATAGTCAGTATAAAGTCAAATTCCCCCAGTCGCTTTTGTGATAGGGACAATGTTTGGCACCCATTATGGATAAACAATGGGTTGGATTAGAGAGAAGAAGATGAATCTCCTCTTTGGAAAGGAGTGCGACGTGAGGATGCATCTTGCAAAGATTTTTTCTTGATAGGCTTAGTTTGAGAGGGTGAGATCCTAACCTTCCAGGTTGGAGTTGGAATCTCAGAATCACTGACAATGATAGAGGCAATAGTAGGTAATGATTTGACTAAAGCATCCAATGGTTGGGGGTCTTTAGGTTAGACCTCCACTACCTATAAAGCTTTGATTAAGGCTTGGTGATGTTGTGGAGAGTTTTGTATTAGGTCATACAAAGATATCTTCACAGGTTTTTGGTGAGGTTATTTCACCATGGAGTCACGAATTGCCCCAAAAGATGTTGGTTGAGATGTGCCAAAGATAGTAATCTTGGGTTTTAGTGGTCGAGAGGGCTTGAAAAATGGATATGTCTAAGGGATAGAAACCTTCTCTTTTCCTTTATCCTTCATGGTTTGTGACCTGGTGACCACATTAATAGTATTGATTTCAAATAAAGGGGGCGAAGGTGGTAGAGGGACCATAGTCTGATGATGGGATCTCAATGTAGGTGAGGAGGTTTGGGAGGCATGAGATGGTGTTGATGGTTTGTCAAAGGGGTGGTTAAGAGGATCCTTAATGAGAAGGGTGTCCTTTTTCAAGTGTTGATGAATGACAACTTTAAGAGCACAGCAATGCTCAGTATCATGTCCAGGTGTGCGATGATACGCACAAATTTGAGTGTCATCAAACCAAGATGGTTTTGGCCTGAGAGGTTGGAATGGTTTAAGAGGTGGGAGACTGATACGAGAAGATTGCAATAATTGGCATAATAGCAAAGCATAGGAACCTACTAATGGGTATGTGCAATTTGTTGTAGTAGGGGTTGACAACTTCTATTTAGGAGTTATAGGAGGAGTTTTTTGTACCATATTTTTGTTTGGTGGTGTGGCCACTCGCATATATGGCACTTTCATGGTGAGATGTGTTGGATGTTTTGGATGAAGTATGTTTTTTCCAAGTAAAGGGAGTAATGGAGTTAGTTTGTTTTTGTTAGGTGTTGGAGTTGGGAGTACTCCTATTAAGGTAGAAGGGTGTGGACCCCAAATAGAGGGTAATGATGATGGTGGGGGAGGAGTTCTCTGATGTGGTTTAGTATCCTTCTTTAGTTTGGTGTGAGAACCACTATTGTGCAGGGTGAGGCTTAAGTATACCTTCACTTGTGGGTGAGTGAGGTTTGATGCAGGATGAACACTGAGAGATTTAATCTATTTCAACATGGTGGACACCTGTGAAGGTTTAGGTTCAGGTGTGGACGATTGAGCTTCTGAAGATTTGGAAGTGGAAGCCCGATCCTTGTCAAAGACTTTGGGGCAATTTGTCACAAAAGGGTTAGAAGTCGAGGTGGGATGTGTAAGATAAGGAACCTTAAGTCACTCCCATAGCACCTCATGTTTTAAGTTCCTAGAATGGAGAAAATAGTGAAGAAATTTTGTGCTCATTTATTGGTGCCTTGAATAAGTTTCTACCAATGAAGTTGTCTTGATTATCCCATAACGCCTTCAATAAGGTTTCACTAAGTAACATGAAATTTGAAATTTGATTATCCCTTATCACCTTTGAGAATGTTTCACTAGAAGATGTTGAGTTTTAACTTTGATTTCCCCATAGCACCTTCAAAAAGGTTTTACTAAGAGAGTGTTCTTATATTTTATGATTGTGGTCTTAGCCTCCTTAATTTTCTTCATCTAATATGTCACCATAAATACAATTTAACAAGGTATGATTCTATTTCTCCCAATCAACACTTGTGGGAGATGGAATGTCAATGACATGACTATGATGGTCAGTGGTAATGGTATGTGGAATGGTAATGGAATGAGGGAAGGTTTCATAATCCTCATATAAGATACTAAGAAAACTTGTGTTGATGCTAAAGTAATCAGCTTCAAAAACCATAGAATAATCACAAATGTATTCATATTAATCTGCTAGGCATTCATAACCAATGTTATAATAATTATAAACACATTTTTTAATCTAAATCTGATTCAAACTCAAAGGAATCTAAATCTAAGGTCAATATTGATGTTGATTTTGATTTTGATACAAATATGATATTCGTTCAAGAGTGGAAACTGACTCTAATTCTGATTCTTCATCTGATGGGTACTCTATTAAAATGATGTCTTGTTGAATGTTTAGTATTGGACAAGTAATGACCTATGATGGCATAACAAAGTCCACAAAGATTGGTTTGTCATAATGAGACTCTTTTATGATGGGAAAAAGGTCAAGAGACAACTCCTTAGAGACCAGATTGTCAATAGGAGGCTCTTGGAAAATAATTAATGGTTATAATCATTAATAAGTGACTTAACAAAGATTAAATCATCATAATGAGACTCTTCAATAATAGGTATAAGATTGAAAGGTGATTCATCATAGGTTGACTTATCATAAATGATTGATTCAACAAAAACATCTTAGATCAGTTGGCTCTCTTGGCCTTGATTTCTAATGAGTTAGAAAATCCCATTTTTGATCACAACTTGTTATTTGAATGATTGGCTCAGTTGGGTAGGAACTGATTGGACTAATTGAGGTTTTAGTTGGATTGGTTGGGGGTTTAGTTGGATTGGTTGGGGATTTTATTGGATGATGGGTTAGGTTTTAGGTTAAATGATGGGTTGAGGCTGAATGATTGGATGAGGTTTAGGTTGAATGATTATTTATGATATAATTATATTGGTTGATATTTGGGTTGAATTGGTTGGGGTTTTTAAAGTGGGGAATGATAGTCACCATATGAGAAATGGTCAATAGTTGAATAATTGGTGGGCATTGTGGATCTTGATTTCTCACACAAGCTAAAGGATGAGGTCCTATAATAGAAATGATAGGGCATCATAGAACTTGATTGCTTGCATAAGCCAAAGCATCAAAGTCCTCCTCATAAACCATATCATCCTAGTCGGGGTCTTGAGTTGAATTGTAAGTTGGTCCTTGAATTTGTTCCCTATATCGATTATTGTAAGGAGGGTATGGATCCATCTCTTAAACAATATTATCATTTTATAGGTCTATACTCAATTCCTCCTCACCAACCATATCATTCAAGTTAAGGTCTTGAAGTTGGTCCCTAATTTGATTTTTACAAGGTGGATAAAATTTCATCTCACAAAACATGTTATCATCAAAGGAGTCTTGAATGAAGCCATAAAAATCAAATCTATTTTTTGCATCCATTCTATCATAATTTGGATTGTACATGATTCCATCATAAGTGTAGCTATATATATACACACATCAATGAAGAAAGCTATAGAAACAAAAAGTCTTAGAGTTCTGTAAACTTTGAAAAATTATGGACAAATTATTCAAAATTTGTCTAAATTTTTCAAGAGGGTAGATCTATATCTCTAATGTGGTCTAAAAATGGAGCTATATCTCCAAAATGGTTTAAGTTAGAACTTAACATAGTCTAAAGTCAAAATGTCTAATGTCAATTGTCATACACACAAAAGGTCAATCATCTAAATAAAATTGGCATGTCAAAGTCAAGGCCAAAGTGTTTCAAACAAGGTCTAAACTAAGAAAGGGAGAAGTTGAGTTGCTATGGCTTTCATCTAATCATAGAGTTAAAAGCTAGACTTAAACAAATATGATCTACTAGGATTTTTGGCCAAAAGGCATCAAAAGCTATAGTTTAAAACAAAGGTTAATATGATTTGGTTGAATCTAAAAAGGTTGGAACAAATTTGACATAGACTGAACATACGAAGTTAAACATAAACATGATCAGTTGGTATAAGACATAAGGCAAAAGGCACCTAGGGAAAAGACTATGTTTTCCAAATAAAAGCATAAAAAATGATGAGGATAAGATGAATGAATAAACAAGTGATAGTTTTCAAATTTAGGTAATCTATTAACCTAAGTTATGTAATCCAAAATAGAAATATCTATGTATTAGCCCCAATGAAGCAAGTTCTAAACCTAAATCAATCAATGTTTGAATTCAAACTTGTAAAGGTTAATTGAAAACTTAATGGTTAGAAACTATTATTTGACTAAATAAGTTAGATAAGATTAGACATCATGATGGCATATGAACAAGGTTTAAATGGCATATGTGACATGGTTTAGTTGGTTTGGAATAATGGTTTTTGATACAAGGTCAAATAAGTTTTGAAACAAAATGAGCAACCTAACGGTGTAAGCATACTCTAATGATGTGATCATTGTTATGTTTCAAAACTCAAAGACTCAACTTTATAATGATGTGGTTAGCATAATGGTACCCATCACAAACAATTAACACACACAAAAATGTTTAGAAAAAATTTCAAGGCACAAGTATGGTGTAAAATGGACAACATAACACCTCTTTGATCAAAGAGTGATGTATAAACAAACTATATTTTGACATGGCTATAAATAAACAAACATAAGTTTTAGTCTCAAAATATGCCAAGAAAAAATGACCAAAATACACTAAGTATAATCATCCAAATCCTAGCAAGGGTATGGTAATGTAGGGTTGACTAAACTAATTATTTTACAAATGTTCTAGATGGATCAATTATACAATGAATTTCATGCCAAATGATATAAAATAAACACACTTTAATTGGGTGTTTTCAACACTTGGCTTGTTGAAAAAAGGTCTTATCTTTTTTGTAACCACTACATTCATCACTTTTTCAATGTAGTGTGATGTTCAATGTGCAGATATGTTTCAATACTTAACCCCAACACTAAAAGGTGGTTTAAATTCTCAAACCTCTAATCCTATTGGGTGTGATAAATTTGATGTTGAGAGATAAAAACCTGGGTCAAAACTTCCCTATATAACTCATAGGAGGTAATTAAGTCCCCATCATAAGCTAATATGCATGAAATAAATGACATATTATAAAGACTTTATGGTTGCCTCAAGATCACCAAATAATTTACGAGTTTTTGGAGAGAGATATAAAATAAATTCTTTCCATGCCTTGGGCTAGGATTAACGTGTGATGAGACGATGCTTTTGATCCCAAAATTTCCCTAAAGGGGATGGATGGGAGAGCATACACGCACATCTCTTTTCATAAAAACACATAATCAACAAGAAAGTTTTTAAATAATTGAAGTGACATTAATTTTATTGCACCAAATTGAAAGTGTTTTATTAGATTAGTTACTATCCCCTTGGATTTAAGAAGTGCAAATTTAAATAATTGCAAACCACCCAAAAAGAAGTTGGCACTTTTGATCCCAAAAGTTATTTAAAGGGAATGAATGGGAGATCATACACGAACAACTCCCTATTTACTAAAAAATGATTAAATTAAATAAATAATGAAAAAAATTAAAAAAAAACTTAGAAGTGTAATAAATTTTATATCACTAAACAAAATGTGTGGTGGTATTCTTTTAGCCCCTTGGCTTTAAGTTGTGAACTTTGAAAGAAACCACAAAAACTTAACTGATAAAACACCCTAAAAAGTTTATTTAAACACCAAAATTAAGGATTCCTAGGTTTTTATAAATATAAAAATAAAATTTTATAAGACTAATTTATATTGAAATGGTTTTCTCCAAATAGGTCCTATAAAGAAATGGTCAAAACTTCAATCAGCCTTGAAGCTTATTTATCAAATGAGACAAGCGACTTTGAAGGGTTAAATCTGTCGACCTGAAGGTAAAACCCCATAAAAAAAAACATGTTATGTTAGGAAAATGTTAGCAAAAATCTCAAAAAAAACTCAAAAAAAAAAACAAAACAAAACAAAAAAAACTATGAAACATGCAAACAAGTTAGAAGGTAAAAAACAAGAAAACTGAATACAAAAATCATAAAAACCTATAGTCAGTAATTTATCCATAACTTTTAAAATATACATCTCTTTATCACAAAATGTTGGAGGTTATTTTTATGTCTAGGTTTCACCTCTCTAAAACAATTTAGGTCAAACTAGTGAATTAAAAAAAATTATTAGCTTTGTACTAACCATTTTTACCATAAAATAAAAAAATAAAAAGTGGCAATCACTAAAAGAGTTATAACTTCTAAAATATAAAGATATATTTTTTTAAATTTTTAAATAATATAAATAACATATTTATATATACTCTTAAAAAAATTTAGAAAAAAATATTAGGTAAATAAAAAGTTATTAATTCTTTATGGGTCATTTTTACTCTAACAAAGAAAAAATAACAAAAAAAATAAAACTATGAATACAAAAAAATTTGTGAATTGCACAATCATGTAGATAATCTCATTGGGAGTTTCATTTATGATAAAGTAATTTGACAAAGAGATGAGGTTATATCAATTGTTATTCCATAAAACCATGAAATCAACACATTAACATACTAACATCTCTAAGCCTAGATCTTAGGGGGAGCTTAATGAACAAACAATAATTAAAAACCCAACTAAAATTCAAAGAACAATAATCTTTACCTTCATTGAGAGATTAAAATGATTATTTCATTTGGAATAATTATTTTATGCATAAAAATCATTCATCAATGACATATGTCTAACATCATCTCCTCTATGCACCATTGTTGAATGTTTGGCTTGATTGATGGCTTGACTCAATTTCAACATTATAGCACTAGAATTTTAGCTTCATGAATCTATTCCTGCTTTACAACTCTACTTTTAATCAAGATATTTAAATGAATAGCTCTAGGCTTGATTTTATAAGATATTAAATCCATTGAAATGGGTTAAATCTAACCATGGTTGAGTTTATTAACTTTGGTTGAGTTTGACATATTCCTAAGATATTCTTTTAGATATTTTCTAAAAGTGATAACTCACAACCATGGTTGAGTTTATTAATTTTGATTAAGTTTGGAATATTATTAGGATATTATTTTAGATATTTTCTAAAAGTGACAACTCAAAAAGGCAAGATGCTCTTGATTTTTTTTTCAGTAATTGATTTATTAGCTCATGGGTGAACTCAATTAAGATTTGAAATTGATTTAACTTACTAATTGATTTTGATTAGGATGTGTAAGTTAATTAATTATTTTTAGGAATTTGGTTATTTATTTTATTTTGATTAATTAAATGTGTGTATTTGCCTTATTTAATTAATTTAATAAGCTAATTTGATTTAATACAAGGTTATAAAGCCAAATTTGAGACTCAAAATTTTTTAGGCTAGGTATTCAATGATTAAAAATAATTGGTCTAAAATCAGATATGAAGTCATTGGTGGCTAAATTTAGGTGTCTAAAAGAGGTGATCATTGGTATTTTTGTGACTAAAATTAGTTTGACCTTCGATCATCGACAGTCTAGGTGATTATCAATAGTTTGAGAATTGACCATTAGTGATCAAGGTGATTGTTGATAATTGTTGTTGATAGGTCTAGTTCAGATAAAGGTTAATCTGTAGGTTATAATTGTAAGGGAAAATGGTAGATAGGTATAATAGGTTTTTAGGGGTTAGTTAATTAGTTAAGAGGTTATAGGTAGCAGGTTAAAAATAGGAGCAAGGTAAATGAATACATGAAAACAAATACTTAACTCATGATAGAAGATTGTTGAGAGATGTTGGTGAAGCCTAGAATGATTTGGGTAGAGTAATGGTAATTTTATTGAAGAATGATTTTGGTATAGGTTTGATTCCCTATTATAGCTACTAGAAGGATGAAAACCTACTTGTTTGTGGATCCTCTTTTATCATGTTTTTTTACCTCATACTCCCCTCCTTTTATAAGTAAAGAAAGATGGAGGTATAAGGTTACATAAGAGTTTTGGTTGATGATTTTGAGGCTTATGATGTGTTAGAAAATGGAAAAGGTAGACATCTAGATAATATTTTGATGTGTTAGCTTGCACATGGATCAAGTTGGTAAGTTCATGTGCTAACCATCGATGGTCAGAGTGGTGACCATTAATAGTTAGAGTGTTGATCATTAGCGGCCAAATTATTGACCATTAGTAGTTAGAGTGCTAACCATTGATGGTCAAAGTATTGACTATCAATGGTCAAAGTGATACTCATTGGTGGTCAGAGTGTTGACCATTGGAAATTAGAGTGTTGACCTTTGGTGGTTATAGTGATCATCAATGGTTGAGGATCGAAGGTCAAAGTGTTAAGTTAGGTCATGGTGGGTTATAAGGTAAATTAGTCAAAGATTATTTTGACTTAGGTTTACCATAGAAAGGGTATGAATGGTAGGTTGGACATCTAATGGTATTTTGACATCTAGAACTCTAGTGTGTAGTTTTCTAATGTCTATATTTTACTCCTTTTTGTTATGTAGTTTTTATAAACAAGCTACAAAATAAAAAATGGATTACGCGTCAAATGTTTGACTCACCCAAGTATGGTAAGAGGTCATCCCCCTCAAATTGGGAGTTGATGAGGTGAAATAGAATCAGGTTTATGTTTGATGAGTAGCTATGTGGATGAAAAAGTAGGTGACAAAGGTGATTGGTGAGGTTGGGTATTAAGGTGTAAACATACACAAAAATGTGACTAAGTGCAATAGCCAATATTGTACATATACTAAGTTATCATAGTTGGTTAAAATAAGTTTGGCTCTAGAAGGACAAGTGATAGGGTAACCAAGCCCCAACATTAGGCATAACTAATTGGGTTACTCTATAAGTCTATTAAATAAGGTCAATGTCTCATAGGTATTTGAGGTAAGAAGTGCTCTTGTAAAAAATATAAAATGGTTAGTTGTGTACTAGGTGGTGAAAATTCAAATGTTTAACATGAAAAGGTAATTGGTACAGTCAAAAGGACCAAGGCAAGGTCATCACAAAATATGTAAATAGTTTGGGTGAAAAATGGCCAATGTCAAGGTGGATGTGATTGAATGGTTGGTTAGTTGGTTAGAGAGGGTATTTTCTAAGGGTTGGTTAGTGGTGTTTAAATGGTTTGCCCTAATTTGATGTATTATTTGGTTTGGTTAGGTAAAATTTTTTGGTGGAGAAGGTAATATCCAAAGGTTAGGGTTGATGGAGAAGGTGCTTTCTAATGGTTCATGGTTAAGGTAAGGTGGGTTATTTGGTGGCATTCAAATGGGTTGCCCTAGTTTGGTGTACCACTTGGTTTGGGTTTGGTAGGATAAGGGTAATCTCCAAAGGTTAAATTTTTAGGTAAGTGTTGGTTTTAGAAGGGTAATCTCCAAAAGTTGGGTGGTTCTCAAATGGGTTGCCCTAATTTGGTATATCACATGATTTGGTTTAGTAGTAAAATTGTAATATCCAAGGGTTTATGGTTAAGATAAGGTGGATTTTTGGTGATTTTTTGGGTATCTAAGGTAGTATGTGATCCCAAGAAGACATAAATAGTTGGTATAGAAGGTGACTCTTTGATGGTTAGGTTGGTTTTTGATAGGTTGGGTTCAAATGACCCAAAAGGGGGAAGACATATGCCTTACCAAGTGGTCATGAAAGGATAAAGAGGAAAAATCATTATAATTGATAAAGACCATGATGAAAAGATAGGTGGGATTATGAACATAAACCCCTATCATGTTTTTACTTTGTTGATAGTTTTATGGTTATAAAAAGGTAGCTTGATCACATGGTGTCAAGTAAGCTAAAAAATCCCTTGATTTATGGAGGATAAAAGGGGCGATGGATGATAGGTAGTGGGTAATAGGTAGGGTAACCTTATTGTGGAGATGGCTTGCCCCTTCTGTAGGTGACCTAAAAACCATGATAGATAAGTCCATGTTGTATGCTATGTGTAGACTAATCTATACAAGAAGTCTACTGATGTTATTGTGAAAATTGATTGTAGCTTTTTTGGGATTGATTGGTATTTGATTTTGATATATGATATATTATTTCTCTATTTGATATGTTTAAGAAGTTGATCGATGCAAGAAGATTCAAATGATTACTTTTGAAAAAGTTGACTTAGCCATCATTTAAGGGAGTGTTATAAGTTTGGATTTATTTATGTTTGATAGTTATAATTCAAGGGATTAGTATACCTTAAGTTCAAATAATTTATATTGTTTTGGGTAGTTGTTCTTTAAGGGAGCAGTCTAGATGCTAGAGATGTTGACACAAGTGATAGTTTGGTATTCTAAATTATTTATATATTAGGTTAGATATGGACTGTCTATATAGGCCTAAGGTTTTACTTTATGGAGGCAAATCCATAGCCTAAAAAGGTTTATGATAGGTATAATATGTGGTTTATGTGATAATGACCATGGAAATCCATCTTAAAAAAGGTTGAAAAGTATCAGGAGGATCATGTCAAGAGTAGAGCCATGATATCCAAGCGTATGATTAGGGTAAGTTTGTGATGGATAATCATATGATCTTATTTTTAATTGGTTATCCTTAAAGATAAAGATATGAATGTGATTAAAAACAAGGGATGAGCTTAAGTTAGACACAAGATGATAAGGAACTTAGTTTGGCCAAAGAATAAGCATGTAAATGCCAAACCTTTGAGGAGGTTGAGGTTCTGATATGCCCCTAATCCCTACATGCATAAATGGTTGATATTAATTAGGGGAGTAGATGTCCCCAAATTATTTTTTGACACTTGATTAGATGTGGAAAAGATTTGGATTGAAAAAAAGGTGAGGTTGGTTAGGTGATAGTTTGGTGGAGAAGGGTAATCTATAGTGGTTTGGGGAGAAGGTAAATCCCAAATAAGTTGGGTGGTGTCTAAATGGGTTGTCCTAATTTAGTATACCACTTGGTTTAGGTTGGGTTGATGGAGAAGGTACTTTCCAAAGGTTGGGGGAGAAGGTGACTTCTAAATAGGTTGGTGGAGAATGGTAAACTCCAATGGTTAGGGGAGAAGGTGATTCTCCAATAAATTTAGTGATCACAAAAAATGTGAAAAAAGTGGTGCAAAATGACTAAGATTAACGTAATTTGATTGGTTGGTTATTTGATGGAGAAGGCTAATCTAAAAAGGTTAGGTAGGTTGGTGGATAAAGTGACTCCACTAAGTAGGGGGAGAAGGTGATTCTCTAATAAGTGTGGTTGGGTGAAGGAAAAAGATAATCTCCAATAGTTCAGTGTTGGTTGGTTGATAGGTTGAGGCAAAAAAAATTTAATGATTAGTTTGGTTAATTGATAAGGTATGGTTTGGGTTGACAAATGGTCAAATCTTTATGGATGGAAAGTTCCCCTAGTTTGATCTTTCCATGGATTGTTGAAGATTGGAAAATGATCCCAAGGTGAGGTGTTGGTTAATAAGAGATTTTTATGAGGGGTGAAGATGACTTCATCCACTTCCTAAAAGGGGTTGTTAGTTGTTAGTCATTAGGTGTTAGTGGTTATTGGTTAATTATTTCAAGTTTATAGGTGGTGGTTTGGGTGGGATTTCCTCTAGTGCATCAAGGCTAGGAAAATATAGTTGGATCTAATTTAGGTAGGTTAGATTAGGTTTGGTCAATTTGATGGATTGATCTAGGTTTGGGTCGTTAAATATGTTGGTTATGGTTGGGTTAAAGGATATGTTGATTGTGGTTGATTGATTTGGTTTAGAGGTTAGTTTTATTGGTTGAGATAAATAAGATAAATGGTTGTGTTGGTTTATTGGTTGGGTTGGTTTGATTGTTTGGTTTTGTTGGTGAGGCAAGGTTAGGTAGATGGTTATAGGTAAGGTTAAGTTTATAGTAAGTTTGGTTCGGTTAATGGTAGGTTTATTTTGGTTAATGATAGGTAAAGTTAGGTTAATGGTATATGAGGTAGAGTTAATGGTTATTAAGGTTGGGTTGATGGTTGGTAAGGTAGGGTTGATCATAGGATACACAAAATTAGTAAGTGGAAGAGGTAGGTAGGTTGGTTCCACATAAGTAAGTGGAAAAGGTTGGTTGGTTTCACATGGGTAAGTGGAAGAGGTTGGTTTGTTTCCTTGATTGTGATTTCTAAATAAGGTTGAGAATATTTTACTTGGTTAACAAGTGGTTTGGTTAAGGTTTGGATTATGGTTTCCTTAGTTATAGGTTGACTAAGAACCAAATAAGATGGACCTCATTATATTGATGGCTTTGGTTATTGGTGTACACAATAATGGGTGAAAAAAAAATTTCAATGATGGATTGCTCTTGAGTTTGTGAGTTAATTAATTGGTTTGATGAGGTTAGTTGGTTTTATAATTTTGGTTGAGTTGATAGGTTGAATGGTTTTGATTTTTTGGGTAAGGTTGATAAGGTAGGTTAGTTTGATAGGTTAGGTAAGGTTAATAATTTAGTTTTATAGTTATTGGTTGGATGTCAAAGAGGATAGAACAAATATCAATTTTGAGATAAAAAGGGCCGCCTCAAAGTAGGTTGGGGTAGGTGACCCAATAGTTGATGAAGTTGGAAAGGTTGAAGTTGAGGTTGGGTATGATAATTGTTAAGTTAGTGTTGATGGGTTGTTGGTTAGGTATGATGAAGGATAATGGTTATTGATAGGTTGTTGGTTGGTTGTAGTTGATATTTGATTGGTTTTAGGTGAGGGTTGATTGGTGATGGGTACTAAAAATAAATGAATCTACTTTGATTATCCAGTCTATTAACATTGTAACTAGCTTAGGTGGTAGTTGATAGTTTGTTGGTTGGTTGTAATTGAGGTTTGATAAGTGATAGGTAGGTTTCGATTGAATATGGTTAATTTTACATTGGTTTTTGATGAGGTTAGGTTGGTTGTATGTAAAGTTAAGAGCACAAGTGGCTCGTGATGCAAGGTATCACTCTAAGGAAAGATGGTTATTATCTAAGATCCTAACAAAGTTAGGATCTCTAAAAGAGAATATAAGATGGTTCCACATTGAAAAATATAATGGGGGAAAGATGGTGGAAGGTAGGTTTTTCACAACTCAAAACAAAGACAAGATAAAAAAGTCGAAAAGGCAAAACGCACACTAAAGTATGTTACCTCCTAGGGTTATTTTTAGTCTCTCTTATGGATTATGTTAAGTTAGAAAGAATGTTGGAAGATTTAACTTATAGAGAGGGTACTAGAAGAGAAGTTTGTGGTTGGTTTTGGGTTAGTTATGGATCTCAAAATTTGTATTGAAAGTTAGTGTGCGGCTTGATATTGGGGCCTACCCCCTCACTTCACACACTACAATGATAAGGGTGTTGGGTGCTTAGCCAAGATATACTAATTTTTAGAGTTTAGACTCAACTAGAGAGATGAGTTTTGGTTTCTCTTATTGGTAGTGAAGTCCAAGTAAATTAGCCAAAGGGTAAAAGTTTACCGCTAGGTGATGAAATCCTAGTTAGGCCTTATGTTAGGTGTTAAGATGTGTTGATTGATAAGTGGTTTGGTATGGTGTGTGATAAAGAGGTGAATATACAATTTATTACTTTACTTTTAATTTAAATAAATGATATAAATAGGCAAGCAATCAATGTATGCATTTAATTTTATACCCAAAATAAATTTTTAGTTGCATTGTATGAGCATAGAATAAAGAATAAAAAGGGACTAGATACAACTATGTCCCATCAGGTGTGCTAGAATGCTTTACTTGAATTTTGGTTTTTTATCTATTTATAAAAGAAAGGTAAAACTAAAAAAGGGGTAGGGGTTAGTATAACCTATATGTGGAGTTTTCTCCATAATTTAGATGGTTGTAGATACTCTTCTTTGGCTTAGGAAGATGATTAGTAGTAAGAGAGAACTAGAAAAGGGTTGGTTAGTTAGGTAGATGGGTGGATTGCCTAGAAATATAGATCTAAGAAGCATGAGATATCTAAGAGCCTATCAATCCACCTTTTTGATACAAGCTAATTTTGAAAAGAAATGTTGGATAACATAAAAGTACTAGATATAAAAGAAATAAATACTCTATAAATGAATGTTAGTGTTCTAACAAAATAACATTACGGTAAATGTTAAATTATTAAATAAATGTTTAGGTTAGGTTAGATTGTTTTTTTTGGTATGTGAAGTGATAGGGGCCAAGAAAATAGGGTTTTGGTTGAGGTTGGTAATTAGTTATTTCTTGTTGGGTTTTGGTTAGAAAAGTTTACATAATGACCATCGACAGCTAGGGTGATTATCAATAGTTAGAGGTGACTATCAGTGGTTGGGTGACTAACAATATTTTGATAGTTAATCATCGATGATCAAGGTAAATGTTATCAATTTGATAGTTGACTATTAGTGGTCAAGGTGACTGTTAGTGGTTTCTATTGATAGGTCTAGTTTAGGTAAAGGTTGATCTACAAGTTAGAGGTCAGATGATAAATGGTAGATAGATATAATAGGTTTTTGGGGGTTATGTAATTGGTCAAGAGGTTAGAGGTAGTAAGTTATAAATAAGAGCAAGGTAAATGAATACATTAAAATAAATACTTAACTCATGATATAAAATTGTTGCAAGATGTTGGTGGAAGATGTTAATGAATCCTAGAATGATTTGGGTAGAGTAATGGTACTTTACCTAAAGAATAATTTTGGTAGAGGTTTGAGTCCTTGTTGTATCTATTGGAAGGATGAAAACCTACTTGTTTGTGGATCTTCTTTTATCATGAATTTTCACCTCTTACTCCCCTCCTTTTATAAATAAGGAAAGATGGAGGTAGAAGGTTCTCTAGGAGGTTTGGTTGATGATTTTGAGGCTTATGATGTGTTAGTAAATGGGAAATGTAGACATCTAGATAAGATTTTGATGTGTTAGCTTACACATAGACAAAGTTGGTAAGTTCAAGTGCTAACCATCGATGATAAGAGTCTCAATCATCAATGGTCAAAGTGATGATCATTAGTGGTCAGAGTATCGATCATCGATAGTTAGAGTGTTGATTATTCATGGTCAAAGTGTTAATCGCCAGTGATCAAAGTGTTGACTATCGATGGTCAGAATGACCATTGATGGTCGAGGGTCTAAGGTTAAAGGGTTATGTTGGGTCAAGGTGGGTTAAAAGGTGAGTTGGTCAAATAGTGTTTTGATTTAGGTTTATGGTTGAAAGGGTGTGAATTGTAGGTTGGACATTTAGGGTTATTTTGACATATAGAACCATAGTGTGTGGTTTTATAGTGTCTACAAATAGCTTGGATTGGATGAATAATGTGTCCAACCCTCTCATGTAGGTGGATCAATAAATTAAGTAGGCTATGATTCTATCATTTCCCACCCATGTGTAATAGATGCATCTAAATTTGAACTACATAATGCAATTAGAAATATCTAAGTGGGTATGTTAGATCTATAGTTATGGGTACATTAGAAAAATCTATGCCACTCGAGAATGCCAACCACTATAGATGGATTAAGGCATAAAAGTGGTGTGAAACCTAGAACATGGTGTTAGGAATATACAACATAGAGAATGACATGGAATTTGTCATTTTGTCTGATTAATTGGTGTATAAATGAGCATACAAAAATAATGTGACACACACATGCCCCAAAATTTGATATGTGAGCATATGGATTATGGACTAAGTTGTAATAATCTATATCTGGGTACCTAAACTAAATATGGAAATGGTCATGTTGTTTATGATGCCCTCAATCTAAGTAAACTAGGATGAATTTTCACTAGACTAGTATGAATCTAGGAAAAACTAATAAATCTATAACTAAATCTATGTAAACCTATACTATACCTACTATACTTTTTTGGACATTATGGGTTTTTTTATAAATCTAAGGCTATTGGATATTAACACCATGTCTTGGATAGTAGTGCCATTATTACAAATGTGGCACTAGTGTCCCAATTTGGGTGTTAGTGTCCTTTTGGTCTAATTTATGTGAAATTATATTACTTTCTAGGTCATTATTTTCCCATTGTGTTTACCCTAGTCAAATTTAATGTAATCTGAGCCTATGTGATTAAAATGTATTATGAATGTAACATAAAAACCTAATATCTATGATAAACCACTATAGATGCCCTATATTTTGAGGGGAGTTATTAAACCTATGAAATAATTATCCTTAAATAAAAATCTATGCAAAATGTGTGCTGCCCAAAGCAATATGATAACTACGTAACAATCCAATATAATGTGCATGCATAACATTAGAATGTAAGATATTTTGAGCATAAGTATTTAATGTAATTTTTATGTCATATATAGTATTCAAAAGGGTGTTATGATGGATATAATAATGTATGTAATAATAAATTTGAGTAAAATTAGGTGGTTACCTAGGGGGATGGGGTATAATGTCCATCATGACACCCAAGTAGGAAGGGAAGATGTATGAGGTCCATTTTGGAGTAAAAAATTGGAGTGTGTAATAATCAAGAGATAAGTGTTATGGCCATTATGTATACAAGAAAGCATACACACAAAACACATGAGGCATGAAAAATAGGCCATGGGGCCATAATATAAGGGACATGGTCACATGTCACCAAATCTATGAAAACAAGATATACAAAGACATTTTAAAATGTCCACATACACAAGATATAATTTAGTTGTCCTATGGACACATATAAGGACATGTTCAAATGTCTACATACACAATCAGGAAGGTACACATAAGGACATGGGCATGTGTCCAAATAATACATAATGTGAATAGGAGTGGTGTAGAGTCAAATAGCAATGTCATATTCAAATTCCATCTAATAGAAGAAGCATAGAGATAAAATCAAGTCTAAACTAAGAAAGCTGTAAGTTAAAGTATTCATGAACATGTAATACAAATTTTTTTAAGAGTGATAATGTACATATGTTGAGTCTAAAGTAGTAATTGTCAACAAAAAAATCTAGGTCAGTGTAGCATTATGAATATCAAGATACAATAATGGTAAAATTGGAATGTAGAGTATATAAATATAGATCTTAGGAATTTAAAATATGTATAGGGTGCCCTCAAGTGGGTAAATGTGTCAAATAAAGAACCTATGTATCAGTGTATATGCCCCTAGTGGGTAGATAATAGCAAAGCTAGTTCGATGTAGTGGACCTGAGTCCTATAATAATTTAAAAGCACTTGATAAGAATAAATGAAGCATGTATGTATGATAAAATTGAATATAATAATATAAATAACATATGTAGTGCCTCAAAAATATAATAAATGTAAACATAAAAATGCATATAATTTGTAATTTTGTGTTTTCTTAGTAATTTTTTGAATGTTTTTGTGTTTTTGAAGTATTATATTGTTTTTGTATTTTCTAGATATAAGATATGTATAAGAAATATGCAAATGAAACTATGTACAAATAACAAGAGAGAAGGAAAGTATGTACAATAAGGGAGGAACAATACTAATCAATGAGTCTCAAGGGAGACTCACTATCAATGTGTCATGTGTTAAAAATAGGAATGGTAATATCTTGTGTAGTGTGATTATTAGGCTAGAGTTAACTGGTGTTGTAGTATGAATCTAGGTATTGTTCATCATCAAAATAATAATATGTATTGTGATTTTTCACTTTTAAACTATTCTTATTATAAACATATGGTGTTGTGGAGGCTTTGTTGCCAGAAAGTCTTTTTAAGAATGATTGTTGGCTTAGCATGTTTTTGAATTTGCAACTTAAGTTCTTACTCTTTTTGTAACATTTCATATGCATATGGAATTTTTAACTTGATAAATTATATCTATGAATTATTTACCTTAAGATGTTCAATAAATCCCAAACCTTGTTGACCAACATTATCAACTGCTAGAATAGGAGAAGTGATTCCTTAGGCTTGCTTGCCCAAACATTGACCGTGATAATCAGACTATTATAGATATTTTGGACCAAACCCATACTAATTTAAAATTTTAGCCTCATTTTGGAGAGGTATATTTTCATCTATTACTTTCTTTACTTATGATTTTTATACTTTTTCTATCTCTAATTGTGCTTTGTGAACCTTTTTTTTCTAAGTTATGCTTTGGTAACTACTTTTGTATTGTTTCTAAAGTTGGCCATTTTTGAATTTGTATATGTTCCATTGTATATTGTTTAGATGATGTGTCACTATTTAAGTAATCTTTATCAATTATCTATTTTATTTTTCTTTTTAATGCTAAACATGAATTAGTGTGGTGTTCATGCATTCTATGATATGTACAATAATATTTATATCTCCTCACTAGGTGTATAGGAGGTAGGTTGATAAACTTAGCTTTAATAATTTCCTTTAGTATCTCACTTAAAATCTTATTGTACCTTTGTAATAATTTTTCATCAATCATAATAGATGCATTATGTTTTACTTTATGATTTGGATATGAAAGAGTGTTAGGCATAACTTTGCTAGGTGTAAATGCATATACATGGTTCACACTAACATATTTTAAAGATTGTGTACATGTAATGTGATTTGAAAATAATGTGACCTTTTCACTTAATAATTTATTTTTATTTTTTATTTCTTAAATTAACATGGTAATATTGATAATTTTATCCCTTAGAGTCTCACAAGTCTAAACCCTAATTGCTTCTGGTTGATTATGTAGGCACACACCCTTTAGGGAAGAGGTGTAGATAGGCTGAGTATAAGAATTAGTAATAATAGTATAGGATAATTAATCTCATGAAGGAGTGATAACATGGAAATGGTTATAAATAAATTAGATATCACCCTCATGGAGAGGAGGAGAAGAATCCTTCTATGCATAATATATGACATTGAAAATTGAAACATAGTTGTTAGCTTATGTGTTAAATCCTCTAAGAATGTAAGTTTTTGCTTGTCAACATAATTCCACATAAGATAAAGATAACATGCTATGAAATATGACATATATTTAAAATGATTTAAAAGATATGTTGGAATTAAAATGATTGAGAAGGGGGGGGGTGAAATAGTCTTCAAAAACTTTCTTATCAATTTTACTTAAGAAATCATGAACCATTCAATCAAACATATAGATATAGCAAGCATAAACACCCATTCACATAAGTATGAAACATAATAACACATAAAATATGTGGGAAACCCTATATGGGAATAAAACCCATTGATATCTACAAATGGACTATAGTCCTATAAGACTATAGACACTAAAAAGTCATTCTAGATGTCAAAATGCCTTGGGACCTTCCTTGACTCTATTAGACCCTAGGTATAATTGACCACCTAGTTAACTAAATTAAAAAACATACTAACTTGAACATTTACCAAACTTTTTTAACCCATTTTTTGACCCCTTTACCTTTGGACACTTGACCATCGATGGTCAGCTTGATCATCAATGGTTAGTCTGACCCTTGATGGTTAGATCCTCACCTTCTTAACACATCACCAGTTGTGTGTGAGTTAAAAATTCAATATATTTTCCTTATGTAGTGATAAAAAACTCCCAAGCATCATGATTAACACCCTCACCCTTTAGGGAACCTTCCATCATCCATCTCTCTTTGTCTATAAAATGAGGGGAGTAAGAGGTGAAATACATCCATGTTCAAGCTATCAAATCTTCTTATACATAGGTATTCAAGATCTCCAGCATCCATTCTTCCTTTAGTAACTCGAAAACAATGAAAGAGACATAAACCTCTATGAATTTTCTTTTGAGGCCAAAGTATTGTAACTTTAGTGAAATTACTCTAGCTAGCAGCTATCAACCATCTAGCAAGCTATATGTAATATCTACTTGTTCTTTGTTTTATTGGATTTATAACCCCCCAACCTCATAAAACCTATATACACCTTATTTCCCAGCTTTTAAATCCTTAACAGAACCATTATTATGCCATCCACCCATTCTACAACTCTTTTTTGAGTACTTTTAGAAATCTACAGGCAACTACTAATGGTTAGTAAAACTACCAATGATCACCCCCAACCATTGATAGTTACCCAACCACTGATGGTTAGCTTAACCACCAATGGTTCACCCAACCACTAAAAATAACTATGGTATAAAATAATAAGTAATTTTTAGCCCCTTGCCCCCAATCAAACCTAACTTTATGTGTTCCTACCTATTTATAGAACCTTTTTTTAATTTTTTAAACCTAATTTCACCCACTTTAGAATGAATATTGACCCACTTTTTCTATATTTAGTCATTTTATTTAATAATAATTCTACTTTATTCTTGTATTGTATTTCATTTACTTTGTTTAAGTACCTTACTTTTATCATTTTCAACTTGATTGTTATTAAGGGTGGATTGACAGCCTCCTAGAAAGCCTATGCTTCCTGGATCTAGATCACACTAGGAAGTCCATCCAAATATATCTATAACAACCCTTTTGTTAGTAATTTATTATATATAATTTATTCCTTCCAAGATAAAAAGGAGTTCTCAACATTCATCTGGATTATGTGTGCATTACCAACCAAGTATTTCTACCACACCCTTATTAGTAGTTTTTAATCTTCTTCTAAAATTAAAAAATGAGAAAAAATTAAGAGAAACATTTTGGCATGCCTAGTGAGACCCTAGCATCATCTAGGTGCCCCTTTCTTTCTTTATTCTTTACTCATCCAACAAATCTAAAATTTTCTTTTGGGCTTAAAATAAATACAATGCATACATTATTTGCTTGCTTGTTTTTAGTTTATCTAGTTAACTTAAAGGAAAAAGTAATCTATCATAGTTTTCACTCTTGTTATCACACACTTTTACAAAACCACATAATCAATTAACATATCAAAATAAACTTGAGAAAATGCCTAACTAAGATTTCATCACCTAGCGATAAACCTTACCCTTTCCTGACAATCCTACTTAGAGATCATTAAAAAGGGGAGAACCAACTCAACTCTCTGGTTGAGTATAGAATTTTAAATTTAGTATAGTTTAGCTAAGCACCTAATACCCTTATCATTTCAATGTGTGAAGTGAGGGGGTAGGCCCCAATATCAAGCCACGTACTGAAGTTTAATATATATTTCTTCTTTTTGAGCCAAATTCCTTCTTCACACAACCTAAAACTAACCTTATATTTCCTCTTTAGTACTTGATCTACAAGCTAAATTCCTTCTTCACACTTTCTAAGGAATAAGCCAAAAGGGATATAAAATAATCCTATGTTTTAAATGCACTTCTAGTGTATGTTTGGATTGTCTTGAGATTCTTTTCTTTTTACTTGATTTTTATTTGAATTGTGAGTTTTTGTCATTTCATTTATATTCCTCTCATGGTATTTACTAGACAGTAATTGAGGAATAAAACAAACTAATAACCACCATCTTCCTCCTCCTCCTCTTCCATGGGGTATATTTTAGATGTTGAGAGTTCTCCTCATCTTTATCCCCCTCATACCATGCCTCAGATAGTTATTGAGAGTGACGCAGATTTCACTACCTTCCTTGATAATAACCCTATGACCTTCCAATATTATTTTAAAACCTTAGCTTACTACACCCTTATTTCTTTAATTTATCCCATGGATCTACCTTATGGCATGCCTCCCCCTTTTATGGTTGGTTTTACCTCTACCCAACCTTTGATTTCCCAAGTATCTTATTATAACAATATCCCATCCACTACCACCACCAAAACCCAATCCAAAATTCCAAACAATAACTAAACACCACCTACACCCACCAACACCTCTAATGTAGGGGTAACCTTACCTCTTGTTAACTATACCACACCCACCATGGGGGTATCTTCTACCCCTATTTATACCATTCTTCCTATCACCACCAACTAACCAATTTTTACCCCTCTTCAAAATTTGATACTTTACATACCCCTACCCTTCCACCTATTAGCACAAGAGTTACCACTCAACCCCAACCATCTACCAACCCATCCATACCTCCAAATAAACCCATTTCTATCCCTTAAAAAATACCCATGACATCTTACCAATATATTCCTAATCCACAAGGATACATAGCATCTTATACCCAACCTTTTATGACCATCAACTCTTATGTGGAACTATCCCAATTTACAATGACCACATAACAAAATGTGGTATCTTCTCAACCCTCTACCTCTTATCCATACATTATTTTTGTAGACATTAGAAAACTACATATGATAATTCTAGTTGTTAAAATGCCTTATGACCCCTATTAGAACTTGAGTCTAGTTGAACACATAGTTAACTAACTCATCAACTTACTAAATTAACATTTAACCAAACCTTTTAACCCCTTTCTTTGACACTTTTACCCTTGAACACTCGGTCATCGACTATCATCTTAACCTTCAATAATTACCTTGACCATTGATGGTTAGGTCTCCTTACCTCCTTAACTTCTTAACACATCACAAATTATGTATGAGATAATGAGGCACCATTTAATATATTCACCTTATGTAGTGATAATTAAATTCTAAGCATCATGGTCAACAACCTCACTCTATAGGGAACCTTCTATCCTCCATATATCTTTGATTATAAAAGGAGGGAAGTGGGAGGTGAAAATAGATCAATCACAAGAGTTATCTATGAACTAATAATTTGACTCAAGAGAGGATGGTTATTATGGTGTTAGTTCCAAAATAAAAAATAAAATGAAAGAAACACACTAACTAGCATAACATCTCTAGGCCTAGACACTAGGAAGAGCTTAGTTAAAAAATATGAATAAAAAATACAAGTAAAAAGAAAAATAAATATTCTTTTACCTTCCTTGGATGCTCCAAAATGCTTGTTGTAGTGGCTTTTTAGGCTTGTACTCATGAAGTCCTTGACAATAGAAGATTGGATACCTCCATCTCTCCTTGGCACCTTAAGGCTTGTGGCTTGGCTTCACTTGAAATCAATTTGGCATGGTAACACTAGTTGCAATGGATTCTTGAGGATATTTATGAATTATAAATTTGCACTAAAAATAGCTTGGAAATGATGTGGTAAGGCCTCTTATTTATATATTTTTGAGATTGATCATAATCAACTTAAATTATCCATCTCAGGATTAAGATGTGTGGCTAAATATTAATCCAATTATGCAATTAAAATTGATAAATAGGCTCATCAATATTTAGGATAGAGGAGAAATTAAGAGGCATGTAAAGATTTGATGAGGCATGAGAGGCATGAATCCTGATATTTATGGCATTTATGGCCTAGGGATGTCTTCCCAAGAAATGAGGTCACTTGATGATGTAGATATTCAATATTAATTTATAAAAATAAGTATTCAACAAGTTACATGGAATTCTTGATTAGGCCTTGATTTGGTTTAATTATCTCTAAGCATGATTAAGAAATTTATGCATAAATTACTCAGATTGATCAGAATGCCTTGTTATTGGTCTAAAAATAAATTAGATTGGAATTGGAAGTCAATGTCAGATGCATTGGAACCATATTCCCATTTAGGATGTTACCAATAGAAAATAACAAATGTATGCATCTTGTTCAAGAGATTTGATAGGAAATATAAATTTAGAGCACCTAGGTACAAAATTGGCATTTTGACTTAAAATGATATGATCAAAGTTAGCTTGCCCATAATTGCATTACCCCGTTTATGGATACCCTAGCCAAAATTGGCACTTGAATTTGTTAGTTTCACATCATTTAACATGTTTTAGTGTTTTAGGCTAAATTGTCTATTTTAGGTAGAAATTAGTAAAAATATTGATTGGGGGTTATTGGTGGCCAGTTTTAGGTGTCTATAGTTTTTCCCTATTTGGAAAGATGTTACAAACCATAGGCAAAGCAATGTCTTCTCAAATAATGAGAGATGGCCTATATGTAAAAAAGAAGATGGTTGAAGAACAAAGCTCCAAATGGTTTTGGGAAGCCTATGATGATGCCCCCTCAAGGGAGTGGCCTCATATTTATTAATGGATGGTCCCTCAAAAAGAAACAAGAAGAAATGTGGAATTAACCCATAGTTGAGATTAATCCAAGTGAGAAAATGCTTGCATGCATTGATGTAAAAATGATACCAATTTACCTAAAGGTGGTTATAATTAGGATTAAAATTCAAAATAATGATTTGCCCATAGGTGGTTATAATCATTAAGAGGACCTAGATTGGCTAAAGATGATTGTGCCCCAGTTAAGGCTGATTAGCAAGCATAACTCAAAGATATAACCTAGAATACTGATTAAAGATGAATGGGTGAAAAGTGATGAAATAGATGAATATAAGAATAGGATTGATTAATGTGAATGATTAAATTATACCTAACAATGAGGAGATGTTCATCTTTACTAGTAATGATACAAATAGAATGGTCATTGGGTTGATTTGATCAAGGGTGGGATGGAAGGATTTGCAAAGGTACCAAGGAGAAGCTTCTATGGCTCCATTGATTGTAGATCTTCTTGAAGCTAAATTTTGTTGTAGCATGTGATGGTAGGCTTCATGATAGAAAACCATGAAGACATGGCCAAAATATGCATAAGGACTGACTCCTGATCTAATAAACACTTGAAAATAATGTACCAATGATAAAACCATGATGACAATGTTGATGTATGAATATGGATGGACTCAATGATAATGTGTGCAAGGAATCACCCAATGCATACATATAGACCGAGTCAAGGTAATAGTGTTGAAATCAAAAAAATAGGCAAGTGAACAAACAAACAAATTGAAATAAATAAATAAATAGAAAACTTGAAAACAAAAGCAAAAGAAAGCACCCTAACAATGGCAATGCCCCAGTAAAGAGGATCAAAGATAATTGAATAGGCTTAGACAGGACAAATATTTTTTGGGTTTTGAAATATTATGAATGTTTTTGGCATTTTGAGGTATCTTAACTCATTAGAGAGTCACAAGACACCTGCTCACAAAATGGTGAGAGCATTTGGCTTAGGTTGCTCATAAAATAATGAGAATGTATGGAAAGGGGGACTGAGGTGACCTAAACATGAATTGATCATGACCCACATAGTCCTAAAATAACCTCAAGTGATAGTAATTCCATCCATACAAAAGGTGAGGAAAAACCAAATAGGTCCCAACAAGTTCTCAAAATTGGCAAATGGCCAATCAAATGAAAATAGTAATGGCAAGGTGATGCGGTAATGCATGATAAATAAGTGTTGCCCCTATTTTTCCCATAGGGAATTATAACTAGGATACAATGACATAGGTCAATGATATTAATTTTCCCATAGGAGGTTATAGTTAGTAGCAAGACTAGTGAGACATTGATTTGCCCATAGGCAGTTATAATTAGGATCACATAAGCAAACTTGATAGGATGAAATATATCTTGCTAGATCAACTATAAGACTACTTTCATAGACTATTATTATAAACATAGATTGGATTTATTGTTGAAACCTAATTGGAATCCCCCTACAAAAGGTATGGAAAGAACCAAAATGAACCAATATCAAAATAGGATTGGGTAAGATGAATAAAAATAGGATTTGGTCTAAATAGGAATGGAATGATAGGATGGAATAACATGGTAAGAGGGTTTGCCCCTATGTGATAGGGTGAATAGCAAGAATATATAACAATGTCAAATGAATATGTAACAACAATAATGGCATGGTAATGTGAAATGGTATGGTACATGTTTTTAGATTGGGTATGGTAAATGGCATATGATTATATTTTCCTATTGAGATGGAGATGCACATCCTAATAAATAAATGATACAAATAGAATACTCAATCATGTTAATTGCTAGCCCACACCTTGTTTGAATAGTTACACTATCAATAACTAGCTATATATTGGGTTG
The DNA here is from genome assembly GCA_037957365.1 of Torreya grandis. Lineage (NCBI taxonomy): Eukaryota > Viridiplantae > Streptophyta > Pinopsida > Cupressales > Taxaceae > Torreya > Torreya grandis. Next base: position 2,172,964 of record JARHVA010000337.1, read on the forward strand.
TCAAGAATGTTTTTGTTATCTCCATTGGTCATTGATTCTGATTCCTTCATGTATCAAGACAAGGTATATTTATAGCCTTTGCAAAGGAAAGTGCAACCATAGATGGTAAATAGGGACAAATAATGGATGGTGGGTTTGATTGTGAAATGGAATAGAAGATGATAATGGAGTGTATAATGGTGGGGAAATAAATGAAGATTAGGAATTTTAGTCACATGTAATGTTGTTGATGTCAGATTCAACATAATTTTGGTTGTGGTGGGGCTAAAGAATTATTCTCTCGATAGGACCACCAAATTTTGTTGTTTGGGCCCAAGAGTAGCTATCATCTGATTAGGCTATAAATTAAAAGCTATTTTTATTTGATCTTTGATTTTGTCTTTATCAAGTAGTGAAGAAATTTTGTACTTAGTTATTAGTGCCTCAATAAGGTTTTCACCAATGAAGTTGTCTTGATTATCTCATAGTTCCTCCAAGAAGGTTTAACTAATGAACATTGGCTTTTGACTTTGATTTTCTTCTAGTGATTATAAAAAGTTTCACTAGAAGATGCTGAGTTCTAGCTTTGATTGTCCCTTAGTGCCTCTAAAAAGGTTTCACTAGGAAAGTGTTCTTTTACTAAATGAATGTTGTTTTGTCCTCCTTACTCTTATTCAATTGTTATGTCACCATGGATGCGGTTTAAAAATGTGTGATTTTATTGATCCTAATCAACACTTATGGGAGATGGAATGTTAATAATAAAGATATATTGGTTGATGGTAATGGCCTATGGAATGGTAATGGAATGGGGAGAGGCTGCACAATCCTCATAAAATATACTAGGTTAACTCATATCAAAACTAAAGTAGTCATCCTCAAAAATTGTAGAAGGATCACAAATGTATTCAAAATGATCTACAAGGCATGTGTAACCAATGTTGTAATAACCATAAACATATTCTTATTTTGAATATGATTCTAACTCAAGGGACTCTAAATCCATTATTGAGACTAATTTTGATTTTGATTTTGATGTTAAATCTGATGTCAATTAAAAAATAGAACCTGACTCTAATTTTGATTCTTCATCTGATGGGTACTCTATTATAATGATCTCTTATTGAGTGATTGGTATTAGATAAGTAACAACTTGTAATGACATGATGAGCTCTACAAAGACTAGTTTGTTAGAATGGAACTCCTCTAAGATGGGAAAAAGGTTAAGAGACAAATCCTTACAGACTGACTTGTTAATAGGAGGATCTTAAAAAATAGACACATGGTCAAGGTAATGATTTGCCTAAAGGCATTTATAATCATTAAGAAGTGACTCGACAAAGACTAGCTTATCAGTATGAGACTCCTCAACAACTGGTATAGGATCAATAGGTGATTCATCATAGGCTAACTTATCATAAATGGTTTATTCAAAAAAAACATCTTGGATTGGTTAGTTTTCTTGGCCTTGGTTTCTAATGAGTTGGAAAATACCAGTTTTGAACATAGCTTGATCTTTAAATGATTAGATTAGTTTAAGTTTGGTTGGGATTGGTTCTAGATGAGGAATGGATCATGGTTGGATAATGTTTGGGCCTTGGGGAGAATGATTACTTGCATGAGATAAAGGAAAAAGTCTTCAGATGGTAATGATAGGGTGGTGTGGAGCATGACTTCTCATACAAGCTAAAGGACTAGGTCTTGGAATGATGAAGGGGTGTTGTGGAGCTTGATTTCTCACATAAACCAAAGGATGGGGTCCTAATATAGAAATGGTTTGGCATTGTGGAACTTGATTGCTCATACAAACCAAAGGATGAGGTCATGGTATGATAATGATATTCCTTAGATATTTTAGTCTTGGAATAGAAATGGTATGATGTGGTGGATCCTGATTACTTACATAAGCCAAAGCATCTAAGTCTTCCTCATAAATCATATCATCCCAATTATGAGTTGGCTCATAAGCTAGTTATTAACTATGTTCCATGTATTGATTATTGAAAAGAGGGTACATATCCATATCCCAAATAACATTATCTATATTTGGGTCTTCAAAGTCTTCCTCACAAGCTTCTTCATGCCAGCCAAAGTCTCGAGTTGGATCATAAGTTATTTCATGAAAATTTTCCCATAAATGATTAATATGAGGTGGATAGAAATCTATCTAAAAAATCATATTAGCATCATTAGATTTTTGAATAAAGCTATAAAAGTCATTTTGTGCAACCATTCTATTATAAGTTAGATTGTAAGTGACTCCACCATAAGTGTAGTAAGACATATCTGCATAAATGATGAAATCTTCAAAACAAAAAAAGGCTTAGATTTCTACAAACTATGAAATACTATGTCTAAAAGTACAAATGGTTCAATCTTGGGGTAACTTGGTCAAAGGGGTGGAGTTGTATCTCCAATGTGGTATAAAATTGAAACTATATCTCCAAAATGATTTGTGATAAGACTTGGTATAAAATAGTCTAACATAAAATGTCTAATGCCATATGCACAAAACATCAAGCATCTAAATAAAAACTAGCATGTCAAAGGTCTAGGTCAAATTATTCCAAACAAGGTCTAAACTAGGAAAAGGAAAAGTTGAGTTACTAGGTCTTTTGTCCAAACTCAAAGTCAAAATATAGGCTCAAAAAATAGGCATACATTAGGACTTTTGGCCAAGCATCATCAAAATATAGACTTGAAACAAAGGCTAATGTGATTTGATTTAATCTAACAAGTTTGGAAATAACTTTGACATAAACCTGACAAACGAAGTCAAACATAAACATGAGAAATTAGCATAAGGCATAAGGAAAAAGGCACTTTGAGAAAGGTTGTGTTCTCCCAAATAAATGCATAAATAATGATGAGGATAGGCTTTAAACAAACAAAGCATCAATAGTTTTCAAATTTGGGTAATCGATTAACTGAAGTTATGCAACCTAAAAGAGAAAGATCTATGTATTAGCTCCATGAATTGAGGCCTAAATAGATATCAATCATTGTTTGTATCTAAACTTAACAAGGCTAATTAAAAACTCAATGTTGAAAACTAGGATTTGACTAAATAAATTATACAAGATTGGACATCATGACGACACAAGACAAAGGTCCAATCCAAATGGTAGACATGACATGGTTTGAAACAAATAGTTTTTATACATAGCAAAACAAGTATTGAAACAAATTGAATAGATTCATGACATGAGCATGCTCAAATAATTTATCCAATGTTATATTTCAAAGACTTAAAAGGCTCAATATGTTTTGACATGATTTGGGCAGCATAACGCTACCCTCCACAACTCAAATGACATACACAAACAAGTTTAGAAAAATTTTCAAGGCACAAGTGTGGTGTAAAATGACCAAAATAATGCCTCTTTAGACAAAAGAGTGACATATAGACAAATTATTTTTGATATGGATTATGAATAAACAAACAAGTTTTAGTCTCAAAACATACCAAATAAGAAAATAATCCAAAAATACACTAAGTATAATCATCCAAATCCTATCAAGGGTATGGAAAAATGGGGTTGACTAAAACTAGAAAGGTTTCTATCATTCTAGGGGAATAAATTTCACAATGAATTTCACGTCAAATGATGTAAAAGATAAGCATAAAAATTGGGTGACCATGGCATTGGCTAGTTGTAAAAAGGTTTAGTCCTTTTTACAACCATTACATCCTATTGTTCACTCAGTAGTGCAATGTCCAAAAATAGATACATCCCATGTGAAACTCCAAAGGATTAAGTGAATTCAATTTTGAGAGGTGAATCCCAATCAAGTCTTCCCTAAATAACTCATGAGAGGTAATGATATCCCCCTTTCAAGCCAAGATGCATTTAAATAGGACTAATAGAAAGACTTTAGGGTCATTTTCAAGATCACCCAAACATTGATGAGTTTTTGGGGAGTGCTTTAGATGACATTATTTATAAGACTTTAAATATATTTTTTCCAATAGGAATGGTGCTTTTGATTCCAAGGGTTCCCTAAAGGGGACAAATGGAAGAGCATGCATGCAACACCACTATTTTTTCCAAACAAAAATTTAATTTAAAATAGCTAAGTAGACATAAAAATATTTAAAAAGGTGAGTTCATTATTAATCCCAAATGGAAAATGAGGTGGTGTTCATTTGACCCCTTGGTCTTAGTTGAAAAATTTGAAAAACATTCACCATAAACATCTAAATTTTTTGTTAAACACTAAAACAAGGTTCCTAATTGATTTTTAATCATGTAAAAGGTGATCTAAACATGTTTTTATCATATTTAAAGCTTGGTCATATAAAAAAAATATTATTATGCCCTTTAGCCTTGAAGCTCTTTTAGGTTTAAAATAATGAACTTTAAAATAAGATCTCTTAGGTCTCTATTTTAAGAAAAACATAGTGACTGACATCAGTTATATAACTGACGATGGTTACATTTTCTAACCAATGATGGTTATCTAACCAACATTGGTTATACCAATGTGACTAATGACAGGTATCAAATTGATGTCAATTTTACTAATTGATGTCAGTTAAGTTATCTAATCGATGTTAGTCTTACTAGCTGATGTTAGTTACTATGTAAACCCATGGCAAAATAATGTTAAAAAATCAATTTGCAAGAGTTTTAATGGTCTAAATGAATATTTTAAAGATGAAAAATGATTTTATTCATGTGTGGGATGCATATAGTCCTATCAGGAGTGCCATATGTCAACTAGGAATTTTACTCAAGAGAAGATGGTTAGTACGGTGTTAGTTTCAAAATAAAAAACAAAATGAAAGAAACATACTAACTAGCATAACATATCTAGGCCTAGACACTAGGGAGAGCTTAGTTAACAAACATGAATAAAATACAAAACTAAAATGCAAAATAAATCTTCTTTTACCACCCTTAGATGCTCCAAAATGCCTGTTGTAGTGGTTTACTAGGCTTGTGCTCATGAAGTCCTTGACAATGAAATCTTGGCTACCTCCATCTCTCCTTGGCACCTTTGGCTTATGGCTTGGATTGGATTGAAACCAATTTGTCATGGTAACACCAGTTTCAATGGCTTCTTGAAGATATTTGTGCATTATAAATTTGCACCAAAAATAGCTTGGAAATGATGTGGTAAGGCCTCTTATTTATAGATTTTTGAGATTGATCAGAATCAACCTGAATTGTTCATCTCAGGATTGAGATGTGTGGATAATGATTAATCCAATTATGCAATTAAAATTGATAAATATGCTCATCAATATTTGGGATAGAGGAGCAATTAAGAGGCATTGAGGGCTTTGATGAGGCATGGAAGGCATGAATCCTAATATTTGTGGTATTTATGGCCTAGGCATGTCTTCCAAAGAAATGAAGTCACTTAATGATGTAGATATTAAATATTCATTTCTAAAAAAAATTATTCAATAAGTTTCCATGGAATTGTTGATTAGACCTTGATTTGGTTTAATTAGCTCTAAGCATGATTAAGCACTTTGTGCACATATTACTCAGATTGATCAGAATGTCTTGTTATTGGTCTAAAAATTGACTGGATTATAATTGGAAGTCAATATCAAATTCATTGGAACTGTATTCCCATTTAAGATGTTACCAATAGAAAATAAAAAAGGAATGCATCATGTGCAAGATATTTGATAGGAAAGAGCAATTCAGAGCACCTAAGTACAAAATTGACATTTTGACTCAGAATGATTTGATCAAACTTAGCTAGCCCATAAATTGCATTACCCCATTTAGGGATACCCTGGCTAAAATCAATACTTTAATATGTCAGTTTCACATCATTTAGCATGTTTTAGTGTTTTTAATCCAAATTATGTATTTTAAGGGGAAATTGGTAAAACATTTGATTGGGGATTATCGATGACTAGTTTTAGGTGTCTACATTATCAAGCACACATGTATTCAATTATTCTAGCATCCAATCTTCCTTCAAAAATTCAACATCAACAAAAGAGACTTGAACCTCTACCAAATTTGCTTTTAAGGTCAAAGTTTTGTTACTCTAGCAAAATTGCTCCAAACTTCCACTAACAACCAACTAGAAAGCTATAGGTATATCAATACTTTAAAAATGTTATTTTGTATTTATAACTTCCCTAACCTAATAAGACCTATCTGTGCCTTATTTCCTCTCTAATAGATACTTAATAGAACCTCTATCTATCTATCTACCTATTCTACAACTCTTTTTCTATCACCTTCAAAAACCCATAGGTAACCGTCAATGGTTAACACAACTGCTAATGGTCACCCAATCGTTGATAATTACCGAACCACTGATGGTCACTCCCCAACCTTTGATGGCTCACCCAACCATCGATAGTTACTATGGCAGAACATAACAAGTTATTTTTATCCCTTTACCCCAAACCAAACCTAACATTTTGTGTTCCTACTTGTTCATAGACTCTTTTCTAATTTTCCAAACTAGATCCCACCCACTTTAGAATGAGTATTGATCATATTTTTATAGATATATTCATTTTATTTAACAATAATTCTCCTTTCCTTTTGTATTACATTTCATTTATCTTATGCAAGTACTTTACTTTATCATTTCCAACTTAATTGTTATCAATAGTGGATTGATAGCCTCCTAGTAAGCATATACTTCTTGGATCTAGCTCATGCTAAGAATTCTAATTAACTATCCTATTAAATATCCCCTTTTTTAGTGCTTTATTATTTTTAGGTTATTCCCTCCTAATCAAAGATGAGTTCTCCATCATCGTCTAGATTACGTGTTCATCACCAACCAGGTATTTCTACCACACCCTGATTCCTAGTTTCTTATCTTATTCTAAAATTAAGAAATGAGTAAAAATTAAGAGAAACATCTTGGCATCCCTGATGGGAACCTAGAATCATCTAGGTGCCCCTTATTTCTTCTTTTAATCTATGCTCATCAAATGAAATCTGAAATTTATTTTGGCATAAAAAAATCCATTACACAACATTGATTTCTTGCTTATTTTAGTTCATTTAGTAACTTAAAGGCAAAGTAATTAATCATAGTTTTCACTCTTGTTATCACACACTTATCCACACCACATAATCAATTAACACATCAAAATAAACTTGAGACAAGGCTTGACTAGGATTTCATCACCTAGTGATTAACCTTACCCTTTCTTAGTAATCCTACTTGGAGGTCCAAGTGGAGAACCAATTCAGATATCTAATTGAGTATAAACTCTAAAATTCAATATATATTAGATAATCAACTGACACCTTTATCACTATAGTATGTGAAGTGAAGGGGTAGGCCCCAACACCAAGCCACATATAGAAGATCAATATAGATTTTTCTCTTGAACACCTAGACACAACTTAAAACCAACCTTAGCTTTCCTCTTTAGTACCTAATCTACAAGACAAATTTCCTTCACACTTTCTAAGGAATAAGCCAAAATTAATATAAAAATAATCCTAAATTTAAATACACTTTTAGTATTTATTTGGATTGCCTTGAATTATTTTCTTGTGCTTAATTTTTATTTGAGGTGTGAGTTTTGTCATTCCTTTCTTATTTTCTCACATGGTCTTTACTATAAAATAATTGAGAAATCAAACCAACCAAGGACTACCTTCCTCATCCTCTTCCTCCTCTATGGAGTATAATTCATATGCTAATGGTTCTCCTCCAAATTCTCCCCCTCCTAACATGCCTTAGATAGTTGTTAAGAGTGATACAAATTTTGCCACATTCTTTGATAATAAACCCATATCCCTCCAACATTACCTTAATATCTTATCTCACCACACCCTTACTACTTTGGTTCCTCCCATGGATCCATATTTTGTTATGTTTCCTACTATTATTGTAGGTGTTACCTCAACCCAACCTTTGATCACTCAAACCTCTTATTCTACCAACATCCCATCCACTACCACCATCAAAACCCAATCCAACATTCCAACCTATAACCAATCCCCACCTACACAAACCAACACTTCTAATGTAGGGGTAACCCTACTTCTTGCTACCTATACCCCACCTACCATTTGGATATCTTATACCCCTATTTATACCATTCCTCTTATCACTAGCAACCAACCCATCTTTACCCCTCTTCAAAATTTGGTACGTTATATACCTCCTACCCTTCTACCTATCAACACTAGAGTCACCACTTAATCTCAACCTACCCCTTCAACCATAAGTCTAAAGCAAATTTTGACCATCCCTCAACAAATACCCATGACATCCTACCAATATGTCCCTAATCCATAAGGATACATGCCACTGCCTACCTAACCTTTTGTGTCGATGTACCAATATGGGGCATCATCCCAACCTTCTATGACCACATACCAATAAGTTATACCTTATCAACCTCCCACCTCTTATCCATACATTAAAGCCACCCAATCTCAATAAAACCTACTACCAAACTATGGAGCTCCCTAACCTCAAATAAATTTAGTTAAGATTTTAATGGATAAACTATCGAATCTTGAATCATCTATTTCTAGAGCTCATAACCTTATACCTTATGATCAAATTTTTAATGAGCCCATTCATCCATCAATTCCTATCTTACCTTATCCTCCTCAATGGGAACTACCTAAATTTTCCAAGTTCCAAGGTAAGGAGGACCCCATAAAACATTTGAGATCATTCCACTATTCTTTCTATTTGATCACATATAATGATTCTCTCCTTCTTCGTACCTTCCCCATGTCCCTATCTAGACCAACCTTGGATTGGTATAGTACTCTTACCAATCACTCTATCTTATCCTTTTCTTAACTAGCCCAAATCTTTTTATATCTTTTTTCAGTTAATATATCTAAAAAGGTTTCTAATATTTACTTCTACTCCATTATGCAATTTGATGATGAATCATTTGCTAATTTTATATCTAGATGGAGATGTCTCATTAACTAACTTTATTTTTCATTACCCCAACCTAAATTGATCAAAATCTTTTTTTGAGGTTGTGTCAAACATATTGCTCTAACCCTTAAAGTTTAGACTTTTAGAACCTTTGATGAGGCATATAACCATTCTCCATGATTAATCACTTTATCTATCATGATTTTAGGTTTCTTTCTTTTCTTTAGCCTACAATATTGTGTTTCTTCTTTTAGACCTGATTGTAGGTGTATATAGCTCCTACTAGACTTGGTTATGGTGCTTATATACCATTGTTTGATCCTTGAAGGAAAAACATCACTTGTTTATGTCGATATTTACCTTGAATACATTCAAACATCATCAAAACATCATGATTAGGTCACCATTCACTATACCCTACTGTAGGTTCCCTTTTCTTTAGTGTACGGACTGTAGATAACAATAGGGAAGTCAAAACCCTTCTCATCATATCTTCTAAGTGATATTTATTCCATGAATGTCATTTAAGTCATAGGAAGTCCTCATAGCATGAAAAAAAGTTGCATTATCATCCTGAGAGTAGAAAAAGTCTTTTTCAATTTAGGACTTGTAGATGTTACTATATGCTTTTAGTGTCCAAATGCATATTCTTAAGACTCTCAAACACTAAGTCCATCTAGCCTTAGGATCTCCCTCTTTTGCATAGTGTTAGTCCTATCATTAGAATATCTAATGAAGTTATCTATCCTCCATAAGAACATATCTAGTATTTTTATTCAAAATCTCTAAAAATGGGAGGTGCTCTATTTTGTCTCTTTTAGAGACTTAGTCCCAAAACATAGAATTTTTCACATTTAGAGTAATACCTCACTCTCCTTAGATTATAAATAGATCATATATCTAAAAATAACCTACGTAACTCCATTAATAATTTTTATAGCTTGACATTCTCTTTGTACATCCTTGCTAGATCTTTGTTGGAGGGAATCTTGTAGGTATATGTTCTATATTGTAGGTAGGAAGAATAGAGATTGAGTGTTATGCATGGAAAGTATGGATTAGGATATTATTTATAATTTATTAATCTATTATAATGATCAATACATATTAAAATAGACTTATAATAATCTAAAACATATTTCCTCCACTATCTCTACTATATGCACCTATAGGTGCTCTTTCATGGCTAATATGAGCTTGATTTATCAACTTAGGTTCTAAGCATCACCTTTTAGTAGGTGGACTTAAATATTGATTGTGAGATTGATCAGAGAGTATATGGAATCAATGAAAATTATAACACATAAAAAAACCAACACAAGCCATTTTCAAGGAAGAAAGACACTACAACAAGTGAAAATTGTCTAGTAGTCTTCCAATGACTTACACCTACAAACTAAGGTATTTGACTCATGGAAAATAGTTAAAACATGTAATAAACTATGAAATACATAATATTAGGATCCAAAATTATTTGGAATGAAAATCAAAAAGTGGATTATATGGATTTTCTCAAATAAGACCAAAACCTGAAGGGTACACAGATTGATAGGCAGTTTTGGAAGGTCAACTTCAAATAGATGATTCGTAAAGCATAGTATATAACTAAAAAACTTATTGATATTAAAATTTATCTACATAATTTTACTATCACCTTTAAAAAGTGTTTGACCAAAAACTCCTTGTCCTGACCATACTGAGCAAAACCTGAGTGTCACTTCGATCTACCAAGAAGGGAAAAAATGTAGCAGAATGGTTTTGGGCCAAAAATGGCACCTCTAAATAAATTTATTGGGGGAGATAAATAGAAACTTTTATATCTTTTACAAGTGTCACACTTTCCAAGGCCATAAAAGTACCAAACTCACTCTTTTCTTCAAGAAAGCTACGTTTTTCTAAGTAACCTGATAATTTTTAGTTAGTGATAGTTACTACAAACCTTATAAGACATGTGGAACATGATACAACTATTTGAAACTTGCAAATTTTCTAATAAACCTATACAAAGCATTAAATGCACTATTTTTAACCCTTAAAATGACTCAAAATGATAAATGGACCTAGAAACTAATTGACAAAAAATAGTAAAACATTAATTGACATCAAATGACCTATAAAACATCTCATGTTAATACATTATACCCCCTTACAGGACTAAAATCAATTTTTTTACTAGGGGTGTGTTAATTTGACCTAAAATTCAAATTTGGTCAACACTCAACAAAACAAACCCAAACCTTTAACCTCACTTACCTTTACCCTCAAACCTATCATTACCTCAACCCCCTCTTTAGATAATTCTTCCTCAAAAACCATAGGGGAACCATCCTACCCACCTCAATCTAAAATTTATAAACCACAATACACCCCCTAACCAAACCCATTAAGTATCTAATAATACTTCCTACCCATATCTTGGCTCATCCATATTTTAAATTAGACATAACCCTATCAAGTCCACCTAAGAAAACTTTGAATAAACCTATCAAAAGGGTGGAAACACCCAAACCATCTAGAACTAGACCCATACCAACCTCTTCTCTTTTACCTTTAATTTTATGACTCCATCCATATATTATCCCCATTACCTATTCTTCATCTAGTAAACCTTTTCCTTTTACTCTACCTACACCTACTTCCACCAAAACAACAAAATACCCATCATTCTTGACTAACCTAGCCCTTCTACCTTCCCACCTATCACCAAATCTTCACCCTCCACCTCTAAATCTTCCACATCTAAACCAACCATAACAAAACAATCCTAAAAAAAAACACCTACCAAAACTATCCCACCACCTCCAACTTCTATGGTAAATCCTACTCCCAAGAAGACTCCCACTCTTCAAACCAAAACCCAACACCCTCAACACCTTTGGTCTAATATTATTTGACCATTATACAAAAATTATTTCAAACCTCTTCTTTAACCTTACCACCCATCAAACCTATTGACCCTTTACATCATAAACCAGTATGGTTTAATGATAATTTGATTTGCCTATACCATAGGACACTAGGACATGATACATAAAAAATTAAATCTCTCCAAACACTTATACATAACTTATGGGATGAGGATAATTTGTTATCAGATGAACCTCCATTGAGCTCATTACTAGCCCAACTACTAACCCAAACCATCCAACATTTACTTACTCCCCCACTCTCACCTAAGAGTGATGAGGAACTAAGGTAGTAATCCAAACCAACACTTCCTCTTATCCACACTATTCATATGGTTACCCAATCTCAGGCCCAATAGAAAGATAAGGGAAAAGCTAAAGTTTCCATACCATGTACATACCCTTTAACCCCTAAACCTTCCAATATAGCCCAAACACCTTCACCATTACCTAAACCCAAAGTATCTATCTTGGGTGCATCCCCTTTCAACCCTTTTGAATATATTCAGTGTGTAGTGTTGAAACAACTTCACCAAACACCAGCAAAGTTGAGATTATGTGAATTACTCAACACCTCACCACCTCACCATAAAAAAATGATAGATATTATACATTCCATAGAGGTTTAAATTGAAGATACTCAACCCCTTATAACCTTTATCAGAGCCCTTCAACTTTCCACCTTAGTCACTTTTAAGGATTCAAAAATAACTTATGTGCATCCTAAGGATACCAATCCTCCCCTCTTTATCCCAACATACATAAATAAAAAATACATAAATAGGGTGATGATTGATGGAGTGGATAGTATAAAAATTATCTCTTCCCATGCCTTTGAGCAACTTGACTTGCCTATCAACATCATGTATGAAACTATAGCGATCCTTCACTCTTTCAATGACACCATGTCCACTACCTTGGGGACAATTATTATTCATATTTTCTTGGGATATCATACCATTCTATAACTCTTTTACATTATACAAGGTGATTTATAATACAACATTTTGCTTAGACACCCTTAGATCCATGCTATGATTTATGTGCCTTCCACTCTACATCATTATGTCAAATTTGAGCATGAAGGTCATGTCATCACCATATCAACTGACCCTAGTCCTTTTCCATCTTGAAATATGATGTATTAACCTAATGATGTTATTCTTCCTCTTCCATCCAATTCATAACCAACTACCAATAACTCCACCCCCATAGTTGATGAAGCTTGAAGAAGCTCATCCATCCCTTCTTCATAGATCCTTGTAGAGGACCCCTTGGAACCCATGTTCCAAAATTTCTCACTAGGAGAGTATCATCTTCTAGCCTTTGATGTTTTCCCTACTCCTCAAAAGTATGGGAACATCACCCATAATACTAGTTATAACCTTAACATTAGAACCACCATCCCTTTTGGACCATCGAATCATTGAACAAACTTTATCTATGGGGGACTTGACCATCCACTTCTTACTACCTCTACCACCCCTCATATTCAAACATTCACCTCTAATTTCTCTTATTTGAACAAACCCACCTCTACCAAAGCTTACATTTACAAGTGTTCCTAGAATGGGTTTGACCTTCGATTTTATGAATAAGGACCTCATGAGTTACTCATAATCAAAACTCAAAAACCTCATGAGTTATTCAGCCTTGGGTTCATACCACAAGAAGAACCCACCTCACCTAAGCCCATTACCACCATCGACAAAGATGTCTCATCTTCACCAACCCCATCTACTTCAAAATTATAGGACTTTGATATCATCCCATATAATGTTTTTTGATCAATACCATTATTTTGGGCTCCTTGGCCTATCAAAAGGATTACTGAACAAAACCCCTTCTTCTCATCTACCCTAAAATGGTAGAAAAGGATTCTCTTACCATCAACACCATCCAATATCAAGATGATGATTTCATTATTTCTTACCTCAATTTGGGGGATTCTTCTATCCATAAATATATTTCTCTTGAGATACAAACCATGTTGAACTAATATACCATTGATGTCAACTTAGGTACCTAGGATAACCACCACATCATCAAGATCGGTCAATCCTTAAACCCCATAGAATAATATGATTACCCTTCCTTCCTTTGTGACCATAACATAACATTTTCTTGGTATTATCAAGATATGCCCATAATTTAACCTTATATTTCTCTCCATAACATTGTCACCCATCCTGATACTAAGCCTATTTGGTAAAAGCTTCATAGGATGCATCCTCACATTGCTCTCTTAGTCAAAGAATAAATTCAATGCCTCTTATCTGTTGACTTCATCTAACCCATTGATCTTACATAATGGGTTTCTAAAATCATTCCCATTACCAAACCCATAGGGGGAATTTGAATTTGTATCAACTTTCATGACCTTAACCTTGATTTTCCAAAGGATGACTTCCCTTTTCCAAGCATTGATCAAATTATCGATCTTATAACTGGCCACGAGATGTTCTTTCTCATGGATGGTTTCATGAGATATAATCAGATCTTGATTTCTCCCAAATATCAACACAAAACCTCTTTTATCACCCCATGGGGAACTTTCTACTATAGAGTCATGCCCTTTGATTTAAAGAACATTTGAACAACTTACCAATTTTCCATGACCTATATCTTCTATGGCCTTATCCATAAAATCATAGAGGACTATGTGAATGATCTCCTTGGAAAATCCAAATATCAAAAGGATCATCTAGATATCCTCAAAATCATATTTTAATGCCTTATCCATTTCCACATCAAGCTCAATCCCAAGAAATGTATTTTTGGGGTCCTTTCAGGAAAGCTTCTTGGCTTTATTGTCTCCCTTCAAGGAATCAAGGTAGACCCTACCAAAGTTAGATCTATTTTGGAGATTCCACCTCACACCCACCATAAGTAACTCTGAATATTTTAGGGGAAGCTTCAATCAATTTTTTGATTCATCTATCAATTATTAGATAGATGTAAACCTTTTCACCATCTCCTTAAGAAGGTCACATCTTTTAAGTAGACTAAAGACTATCAAAAATCCTTTGATTTAATTATAGAATATTTTATTTATCCACCTATATTGACCCCTCCTAAAGAGGTTCAACCCTTATACCTTTACATCTCCACCACTGACCATTCCCTAGGAGAAATGCTCACTCACTATGATGAACAGAACAAGGATCAAGTAATATACTACATAAGCCAAATGCTTATAGAGTATGAGAATCAATATTCCAATCCTAAAAAACTTTGTCTTACCCTCATCTTTGTGACCTCTAAAATTTGACATTACCTTCTCAATCATAAAACCTAAGTTATCACTAACACTGATCCTCTCAAGTATATGCACTCTAAACCATACCAAAACCAATGTATGGCTAAGTGGCTCATGATTTTATCTGAGTTTAACCTTGAGTTCCTTCAATATAATTTGATTAAAGGGAAAGTTATTTTTGATCAATTGGATGAAGATCCTCTACCAGACAACCAACCTCTTCCTCTTACATTTCTATAAGAGTCTATTATGACTCTTTCTCAAGAAGACCCTACCTACCAAATGACCATGTTTTTTGATGGCTCTAAATAACGTGGTGGGGGTGATATAGTTTTTCTCATTTCTATAAACTATTAACCTCTTCCCCTCTCCTTCAAACTTGAATTTGAATGCACCAATAATGTGGCTGAGTATGAAGCCTTATTCATAGGTATCTAAACTACTCTAGCCTTGGGAATCAAGATAATCAACATCTTTGGAAATTCCCAACTTGTGGTTAACTAGGTCAATAGATCTTACCAATGTAAAATTTATGTTTTACTAAAGTAAAAATAACTTATAGATGTACTCTTACCATCATTTGAGCATTACCTTATCCAATCTATTTCATGATCTACTAACAAGTTTGTGGATACAACAACTTCTCTTTCTTCCCAAATCCCATCTCAACCTCCCAACTCCAAACTCTTTGTCACCATTAATCATGTTATCACCCCATCTTATATACATTCTAACCTTCCTACCACTTGTAATGTAGACACATCTCCATCATAAATTTGGTATAAACAAACTTTTGATTACCTCAACCTCGATATCATTCCTCCTAACCTCTCTATAAATGCCTAAAAATATTTTGTTTAGATTACCTTTTGTTACACCATACTAGGGGGAATCCTTTACAAACATAGCTTTGATGTCCTGCTTCTCCATTGCCTTTGTAATCATGAAGTTTCCCATGCTATCAAGGAAACACATGATGGAATATGTGGGGGACACTTTAGTGGTTTAGCTATCACTAAATGTATCCTTCACCTTGGCTACTATTGGCCCACCCTTAACTAAGACTATTATGATTATGTAAAGAAGTGTGTCAAATGTCAACAATACACTAATTCACACCATCTTCCAGTCCATGGCCTCTAAGTATCCAAATAATTTTGGTCATTCTCATAATAGGGCTTGGATCTTATTGGGGAAATCAATAATCATTCATCATAATGTCACCAATCCATCATTACCACCACTATTTATTTCACCAAGTGGGTGGAATCCATTCCTCTCATTTTTACCAAAGCTAAAAAAATTATCAACTTCATCAACCATCACATCATCTATCATTTTGGTGTTCCCTATAAGATCATCACTGATAATGGTAAATATTTTAAGAAAAATAAATTCTAAGGTCTTTACGATGCATTTGGAATTGAGTTAAGCATTTCCTCACCTTACCATCCATGGGAAAATGGATAGGTGGAAGCCTCTAACAAAATGTTAACCAAAGTAGTCAATACTTCATTTCAAAATCAGCATTTATGCATCCCTTTCACTTTATGGGCCTGTCATACTATCATTCAAACCTCTACACATACTTCCCATTTTCTCTAATCTTTAGAGTAGAGGCAATCTTGCCTCTCAAAGTCTGAATTCCCTCTCTTCACATATAATTTCAATATATCATATTTGGGAGAAATTATCATCAAGAATGTCTCACATGACTTGAGATACTTGATGAACATCACCTAGAAGTGCTCAACCATCTTCATGTCTATCAAGAATGAAATAAGTACACCTATAATAAACACCTAAAATAATAAAAATTCAATATCAGAGACCTCATCTTAAAGGAAAACCAATACATCACCAATATAGAGAAAAACAAAAGAGGAAAATTTACTTTCAATTAGCTTAGACCCTACATCATAACCCATAATTATGGATTAGGATCTTACCATTTATCCTCTTTTGAAGGTAAACCAAAACCTGAGCCCCTCAATGCTTTGCATCTAAGTCCTTTATTTTGTTAAAAAGGATTAAACTCAATTTTTTGTCTAACTTAATATTGTCTCTTGATTTACAAGATTTTCACCTTCACCTACCTATCCCTCTCCCTTTGAAGATAACCAATTATAACATAGAACCATGTGATTATCCATCACAGTTATAGCCTAATCCTAAATATGGGTACTATGGCTCTACCCATGGCATGGTTCTCATTGGTACTTTACATCTCTAACAAGATAGAATCCCATGATATTTTATCTCTCAAACCCATCCTTTCACCTTCTTTTTCTCAAAGCCTTTCCCTCATAAATTAAAACCTCTAAGCATAATTAGACTTGTCCATGTCTAAAACCTTGAAATACAAAACAAACATCATTTGGGTCACATATTTCTAGCATTTTAGACTTCTCCCTTGAAGGATAGATACCAAACATATAAATAAAAACTTAGATCACTCCCTTGAAGATGCTAAATCAAATGGGTCAAAATAAATCATTTGAAGCTTCTCACATTGATCAGATTCAAAAACTATTAAAAACAAAATCAATAAATAAAAGACCCTATATCAAAATTAGATATCCCAATGAAATTGTAATCAACTTTTATATCTAACATTAGTAGACTTCTCACATCAATCAATCTACACCTAGAATTAATACATGGACTTGTCTATTATGGTTTTTAGGTCACCTATAAAAGGGGGAAACTAACCCACATAAGGTTACCTTACCTATCCACCCATTTACCTTTCACCCACCACCTACCTCCCCTTTATACCATCTTTTTAATCAAGGTATTTTGAGCTTACTTGTTGTGATTATGATTAAGACACCTATTTATCAACCTTAGCATGTTAATATGAAGAATTTAATATCTTAGTTTCATTAATTCAATCTAACTTAGGGTTTTATTTGGTCCTTACTAATGAAAAGGCATCATATTTATTTCCTTATCTTTCATTATTGGTTCATGAAGACATGGATCTCCTGATTCTCATTTATTTTTTCCTATATTTAGTTTATTATCTAAATTTATTTATTTTTATTACATCCTTAACCATAATCACATTACATCTCCATCATCATGAACAAAAAATGTCAATGATAAACACAAAATTGTGAACTATAACATGAACATACATCATATATCTATCTATGATCAAAACATCATGAATCCCATCATACATTATCTCTCTCTATATATACCATCCTATCCATATATCATCAAAACATCATATGAACATACATTACATCATAAATAACCCTCATTAAACCATTTATCATCATATCCATAAACAAAATCAATGATCAATACATCATGAGTCACATCATTTATCATCTATCTACCTATGTATCCTTTTATCCATTTACAATAACATTACAAAAATTCATCTCATAACATCAAATCATAAACCCATATCACTATAACCATGAATAAAATCACCATCATCAAAAACATCATATGACATCAATCCATGACACCATATCATGAGCATAAACATCACATACTATGGACATACATCATATATATATATATATATATATATATATATATATATATATATATATATATATATATATCATCACAAACATCATCGTTTACATCATGTCCATCAAATAAATAATACATCTAATAATGTATAAATCTTTCTCTTATATACATCTCACATCATCAGCATGCAAGCTAGTATCAAAACATATATATCATATAATCAGGCCCATGGGGCACCACTACCATTGTCCCCTCCTGCTCCTCCACCTACACTACCATATGGTGTCAGTCCCCTCGATATACCTACCTAACTCACTATAGAGGCCCACTAACTTGAAGTCACCATGGATGCCTCACATACTAAATTATCTTTTTATTCACCCCATCAGGGATTTAATAGATACCATGCTAGTATTATAGCCTCATACTACCTCAAATCCTCCATAGTGTCTAAATATCATGTCATAAGAATCATATCAGGTCCTCCTACTAGTCCTCTTACTGGTGTTTCCACCACTCCTGCCCTCCATCTCAAGGTATCTCACTTTTGAGTCACTAAACTAAGAGAGATCCTCACCTGATCTTGCTCTCTAGTCAATGTGTAAACCTAAAATCATAAAATGATAATATGGACTTGTAGAGTGTCCACCTATCCCTATAACCTTATGGTCTAAGCCTATGTAAATTCTAATAATACCTGTGCCTACCCATCTTGACTACCACCCTGAATCGGTACCCAAGTAGGATCCACATCTATGGCCTCATGACCCCCATCACCCCATCCAAAATTGGCTACTACATATAGGGCCTATTACCACATTGCATATCCATCCAACACACTAGCATCATCTATCATTTATCTTTCTAATAGCTCCTCATGATCTAAAATAACATCTTATGGTTATGGCTTTGGGAGTAAAAACTCTACATCATCTCTCTAGTATATCAAAAAAGTTGGTGAAATCCCTTAAATGAGGTTGAACTACCTCCAAACTAAATCAAATAGGATGATCTTGATCTTCCCATCTTGCCTTCCATATATCCATCTCCAACTCTATAGTGATAAAGTGTGATCATTGTACTTGGCCCACCTAAACCAACCCACATATGGCCTCCATACCACATCACCTTCCATAAAACCCTCCAAAGCATCTCAAAACCAATAGATGTCTCTCGCACCACCAACACCACATATCAAAGCATAATATCCCCTCTATCTCAAGAAACCCACTCTATAATCCATCAGAGCATATCCATCCCATGGTAGCCCCAAAGGTATCGATACCCCAATGTGCTCATATGCCCAATAATGGAGTGTTAACCTAATGTTGATCCCATATCACCTATGTGCTCTAAATGCCTAAATCTCTCTCTATATATATAGACTAGTAACATTGGTTCCCACCTAAATATAGTCATCTACAACATCTCCACCAACACTCCTAGTAGTAGATACAAAAATTGACCACTGCTCGAATCAGGCAAAGAAAAATAGGATACTACCATCATCATCATTAGCAAACATTGATCCCCTAGATCCCTCTGGTATAGTGGCCCATATCTAAAACCACCTACATGATACCTGGCATGGACCCAATCCTCTCAATATACTAGATCCATATGGTAATCCCTTTTCTCACTCTTAATGTGATAAATTGACTCCCTTGAAATGGGTAGCCATGTAATCTTGAACATATCCTCTAGGAGGATGATCATCTCCCCAATCAACAAAAAAAATGTGTTTATAGATAGGTCCCATATCTTGATGAGGGCCATGATCATAGATACATCCTAGAGTAGGTGTTGATAATGTTTCATGGCCCTTAGGCTAACCTCCTCTATGTGCCTCCACTCATCACTAGTCATCACCTCATAAACCTCAACAAAGATCTTAGAGACTTAATACCTCATCTAGATCTAGTTACATGCTTACAAAACCATAGTTAGCACATGTCACCATTATTCATTTCTAAATCAACCTAAATTTATCAACCTACACTTGAATCTTTCAAACCTATTTCATCTCTACCCTAACCTATCATACCAGTGTTTAACACCTCTATCACAACATTTTCCCTACTCCACATAATATCAATACTTTATTTAACCTATACCACCAAGAACTAACTCTATTCCTACTTAAGACTTTTTATAACCCACCATAAACCAATTTATTCACATCCACACTTTCATTTATTTTCATTTAACAACACAAATTTTAAACAACATTTCAAAACATTTTCTTACCTCCACATTTTTCAACACATCTCCCCCCAATCCCTTTGACCACTGATAGTTCACTAGAACCATTTATGGTCCTGTATGCTCATTTTACCTTAGTTTTTGAACACTAACAATCAGGTCTAACCACTGATGGTTACTATGTGTGACCACCGATAGTGAAACCCTCAAACCCTATCCATCTAAAAACCTCACCAACCAACTAATTTCAAAAACTAAACTACCTCACTCTATCCTATAACCTATCCCCCACCCAAAACAACTTTAAAATTTCAAATTCACCCATTAATTTTACTTAAATTCACCAAAACATAAATTAGGGAAACAACCACCTAAACCCTACTCAAAACAATCATAAAAACCTATTAAATTGACTTAAACCCACTAAAATTTAACTTCAACATATCAAATCAACTATCAATTCTAAAACTCCCCTTACCTCATTACTCAATCATTGTTGAGGTCAGAGCCCACATCCAACCACTTAGTCATGCCCTTGTCCATCCTCCATCTCAATCAAGGTTGAATCACATCAAACACTCACTCAACCAATCATCAATCTACATCTCAACTGATGCACGAGCATTTACAAAGGCTACCTAAAGACATGGTCATGATTAAATTCAAATTTCAATAATTTGTGTTTTCCCTCTAATATGATAATATTGAGGATTAATTGTAAAAACATAAAAGTAAAAAGTAATTGTTGTTGGGGCTGTTGATAAAACCAAGAAGGAGTGGGTGAAAATATTACAACCTGTGCATGTTGTTACAAATTAAAAACTATTTTTATTTTAGAGCCCAAGTTGGGCGTAGAAGTTAGAGGGGAGAATCTTAACAAGAGAATAGAAAATAAAATTCATAGAAAGAGGATAGGAGAGTACATAGAAGAAAAAAAAAGAAGGAGAATCTCCTTTAGGGAGAGGAGGAATCAAGAAGACCATTCGGCCTGTATTATCCTGTTGCTGAATCTTGAGAAAGCTGAGTTAGAAGGGGATGATAGAGTTTGTACCTATGTAGGCCTTTGATTTCAACTTGGCTTTTTCATCCATTGAAGGAGCTCAAAGGCCAAGAAATTAAAGGGAAAAGACAATTTTCTATTTCAGAACAAGTGGACCATCTTATTCATCAAGCTACAAGCATTGACAATTTGTGTAACATGTATGAGGGTTGGACTCCCTAGATATGATGCCTCAAAACAAGATTTTGTGTGATTTGTTACCATTCTTCTTAGAAAGGTGTGTTCCATTTAAAGCTGTTGATATTCATATTCTGTGACATTCTGGGAGGTACAATTATTCAAGACCTATTTAAAGTGTAGTTGCTGTCTTTCTTGGCTTGGACTGCCCAAAATATTTGCCAAGTCCTTTATGATCAATTCAGAGAATAGAAGCATGATGAGGAAATTCATTAAAAATAGTATCTGATGTGTAAGGATTGCTTACTTTAGCTGCATGGCAACACAAACATTCTCATTCTTCATTAAGCAAGGTTACCTTTTTTGCTTCTTCCTCTGGAGTCTACACTGGCTTTTGCATCAAGTGCAATAATTGGTCTTATCAATAGAGAAGGAGGGAAAAAGCTAGAAATCTTGCCAGGATAGGGTCAAGCAATATTTTAGTCACTTCATTCAAATCTTGGAGAAGTTTGACCTATTCTGAAAACTATGGTTCCAGTGCTTCTAAACACTGTCAAAGAGGTGCATATAGCTTTGACCAAGCTTTCATGCACTGCAAGCTTCAATGCTGGTGTTCTTCATAAAACTCTTGAAGGTGTTGGGGAAAGTCAGGAAGCATGGTCACAAGAGCTAGATTTGGCTAGGCCAAAACTTGATTGAAGACATTTGACTGCATGGGGGCATCGATATCTTCTGCTCTGCTGCTTACTCAAACTGTGTGTGAAAGCCATCTTGATATTCTTACTATAGCATCTATAGCGTAAGAGTAGTTTAGATTTTAATTTTCAATAATTCTATATGCTAGGAGCTAGTTGCGGTTCTACTGCATGGCTGGCAGGTTAGCTCCTCAGTTACTTAGACTGGCAATTTCTCCCCCAACGCTTTGAAAATTTCTTGTTTCAATAGACCACACCCTTGTGTCATTTCTCAGCTTACTCTTCCCAACAAAGGAAATAATATTAGTAGTTTTTAGTATTTCAAGGTAGGGATATTGTAGAAGCAGTTGGAGACAATGATGAAAATGTAAGAGAATCTCTAAAAGATGAAGAGCTTCTACTTCAACCTGATGAAGAGTCTTGGATTTCACCACCAGACAACTTAGATATAAGTGAGTCTGAATCTGATGTAAGCTCTTCACAAAGTATCATCTTCCAAAATCAAGAAGACCCTTTGGGTATCTTTAATGACTGAGAGTCTCATATAAGTGGAGCTGAGAAGACTAAATTTAGTGGAGGAGGGTTGGAAGATATCTCAAGATATATAGTAAATGAGGATATTCTTTTTACATCTCCATCCTTCCTTGCTCACAGTCAAGAAGTTTAGACTGCACTGTTAAGGTCTTGCATCATTTGGTATCAGAGCTTGAAGCTCTTGGGAATTGGTAACTTGTTGGTTGTGATTTCTAATGAGTTATTATAGGATTTGGTAAGAGGATCAGCAGGACAAAGCACTAGAAGACCCTGGGGAGAAAAGGTATGAATAATTTTTCTATTTGATTTGAGTTATTGTGTTGAGAAGCAATCAAGTGAAGGAGTTTCAGGTTCAAGGCAGCTAAGCCATTGAGGCTTAAGAAGAGAAGAAGCCAAGGAAGGCTTAGTGAAGATCCAAGAAGAAGTTTGGATAGTTTTCCAAAAGACTAAGTTGAAATAGACTTAGGTGAGGTAAATGATGGAGTTTGAAGCTTGGAGAAGCTCTAGAAGGAGAGCATAGTGGATGCCCAAGAAGAAGATCCAAAGCAAGGTAAGCTTGGATTCTTGATTTGTATTTGCTGAAGTGTTGTATAAAGAATTACTACAAGATTGAGAGAAGGATCAAAAGACTAGGATGCAAAAGGCCTAGGTGAGATCAAGGAGATTGTCAAAAGACCAGTCAAGGAGAAAGGCTTGGGTGAGACAAGGGATCAAGAGACCAAGGTGGAAAAGACTTGGGTGAAGATCTCAGAGATGGAAGTGTTGTTGAAGGAATTGCAGAGTAGCAAGGTACATGAGGGCACCAAGAAGAAAGCAAGCATCAAAGGTATGGACAATTTTGTACTTGATAAAGAGATTGCTAATTTGAAGAGAGAGTTAGCTAAGATTAAAGATGAATATGAGTATTGGATGCAGTTGAATAGGAAAGCATGGGTATGGCCAATGAGGAGGAGGTTGAAATGGCCAATAGATCACCTAAGGAAAAGGAGAAGAAGGCAAAATTAGATTGCCATGAAGAGAGAAGCCCATAGAGGCTTGAAGAAGATAAGAAGGTTTCCAAGTGAGCAGTAAGAAGGAGAAGTTGTGAAGAAGGTTCTCATTGTGGAGAACAAGAGAAGAGAAGAAAGAAAAGATGAAGTGCCAGGAAGAGCATTTGAGAAGATGAGAGTGTTGATGAAGAGAGTACTCATAGGGACCTTGTGGTCTCTTGTTTTTATCTCTAATGTTGTTTTTGCATGGGTAATTGCAGGTATGAGCAGCCTTATGAAGGTCAAGAGAAGGGCCTTGAAGAGTGAGGAGATTGGTGCAAGAGAAGACACCAAGTACACAAGTGAATGCATAGTAGAAAAGATAAAGTTTGTTGTTGTTGATAAAGAAGAAGAGATGCATTGGTTAATGCATAAGGGAGGTGTTGAAGAACCCATACAAGTAAGAGAGATAGAAGATGAAGATGAATTTCATGATGCCATGGAGTACCTTGAAGAAGCAAGTGAAAAACTATGCACAAAAGAGGATAGTGAAATCAAAGAAGCCATGCAAATGAAGGAAACCATGAAGCCACCCAGCAAGGAGGTAAAGGTGAATTATAGTATTGATTTTTCTCATCCACTTAATTATGAAACAGCTATTGAACAAGAGGGTATAGAATACTATGATGACTTGAAAAACATTCCAATAGAACAAAGGAAGGAAACACACTTAAAGAAAGTGAATGCAAGCAAGGAAACTATGAGGAAGAGTATGGCTAAACATCAAGCCATTGAAAAGGTAAAAATAAGTTCAAATTTTGATTTTTCAAATGCATATAAGACTAAGACTACTGCTGTATAGATGGAGATGAAGAAGATTAATAACAAGCCTTCAAATCCAGCAATAGACCATGGCTATGTGGTACCAAAATGGCTCAAGGGATCAAAAAATATAAAGGAGATAAAGCTCAATCAAAATGAAGACTCAAGCAAGAAGGAAGAGGTAGAATGCAAAGTGAACAAGGCCAGCCATCAAGCAAGACAACATGAAAATGTCACAGAGCAGAAATTGGTTGGTGAATTGAACAAGTGTCATCCTAAAGCTATGAAGAAGGTATGGATAGCTAAAGGTGAGAAAGAGCATGAGGATTCAAAGATGAAAGGTAAGTCAATTGTTTTCAATGAATGGGATAATGATATTTTTGAATCATTTAATGATCTTTTGATGGAAATGAGGAGTGTAAAATGTCTATGAAAACTAATATTCAGCAAGGAGGGAGTTTCGAGAGGATAGATGATGAAAGTCGAAATGTGAAATCAGTTCACATGTTTGAAACGAACAAGGAAACACAAGGTAATAGTGTTTTTGATAAGTATATTGATGATAATGAAGAAGCTGATTTGTATGAAGAAACCGCAAAGTGGATGAATGTATTTATAGAGGATGACAGACAATCTGGTTCTAAGTTTGATATAGGACATGAAGATTTGGATGAGCTTGTGTTGAGTGAAGAGATGAAGAGGATATAAGAGTTGTTGAACCCTCCAAGAGAGTTGTGTAGAGACACTTATCAACATGGTGACACCATTGATCAGATGTAAATTAAATTGAGGCAAGAACAAAGAAAGATATTGAGGGCAGATTTAGCCAAAGAACAGACGAGTGGAGGTAGCCAGGAGACCTTATGGTCTCAAGTTTTTACTTCTAACATTGCCTTTGATGTTTTGAATGCAGGTGTTAAGATTGTGGAGATGAATGAAGTCCATAGTTCAATGGACAAATTTTTGAAGCAAGAAGAGCAACAAGAAGATCAAGAAGACATGTATGAAGATGAAGAAGCATGGAAGCAGGAGCTGGCAGCTGAAAAAGAAATGAGAAGGACATATCTAAAGAGGAAGAAAAGCAAGAAGTTGAAGGACAAAGAATATCAAAGACAAATAATGATATTGGAATTAACAACAAGACCTTGGGATCCAGGTATACAAGTGAAGACTAATGTATGGAGGCAACATTTCATTTGAACTAAGGTTCAAATTGTTCCTAGAGGGAGAGTATGATGTAGGAGTATTTGCAAAGGCTACCTGAAGACATGGTCATGATTAAATTCAAATTTCAATAATTTGTATTTTCCCTCTAATATGTTGTTACTGAGGAGTAATTGTAAAAACATAAAAGTAAAAAGTAATTGTTGTTGGGGCTATCGAGAAAATAAAGGAGTGGGTGAAAATATTTCAACCTTGGCATGTTGTTACAAATTAAAATCTATTTTTATTTTAGAGCCCAAGTTGGGTGTAGAAGTTAGAGGGGAGAATTTTAACAAGAGAATAGAAAAGAAAATTCATAGAAAGAGGATAGGAGAGTACGTAGAAGAAAAAAAAAAGGAGAATCTCCTTTAGGGAGAGGAGGAATCAAGAAAGCCATTCGGCCTGTATTATCCTATTGCTAAATCTTGAGAAAGCTGAGTTAGAAGGGGATGATAGAGTTTGTACCTATGCAGGCCTTTGATTTCAACTCGGATTTTTCAGCCATTGAAGGAACTCGAAGGCCAAGAAATTGAAGGGAAAAGACAATTTTCTGTTTCAAAACAAGTGGACCATCTTCTTCGTCAAGCTACAAGCATTGACAATTTGTGTAACATGTATGAGGGTTGGACTCCCTGGATATGATGCCTCAGAACAAGCTTTTATGTGGTTTGTTACCATTCTTCCTAGAAAGGTGTGTTCCATTTAAAGTTGTTGATATTCGTATTCTGTGACATTTTGGGAGGTACAATTATTCAAGACCTATTTGAAGTGTAGTTTCTGTCTTTCTTGGCTTGGACTACCCAAAATATTTGCCAAGTCCTTTATGATCAATTCAGAGAATAAAAGCATGATGAGGAAATTCATTTAAAATAGTATCTGATGTGTAAGGATTGCTTACTTCAGTTGCATGGAAACACAAACATTCTCATTCTTCATTAAGCAAGGTTACCTTTTTGCTTCTTCCTCTGGAGTCTACATTGGCTTTTGCATCAGGTAATAATTGGTCTTATCAATAGAGAAGGAGGACAAAAGCTAGAAATCTTGCCAGGATAGGGTCAAGCAATATTTTAGTCACTTCATTCAAATCTTGGAGAAGTTTTACCTATTCTAAAAACTACGGTTCCAGTGCTTCTAAACACTGTCAAAGAGGTGCATATAGCTTTAACCAAGATTGCACACACTGCAAGCTTCGATGCTGGTGTTCTTCATAAAACTCTTGAAGGTGTTAGGGAATGTCAAGAAGAATGGTCACAAGAACTAGATTTGGCTGGGCCAGAACTTGATTGAAGACGTTTGACCACACGGGGGCATCGATATCTTCTGCTCTACTACTTACTCGAACTACGTGTGAAAGCCATCTTGTTATTCTTACTACAGCATCTGTAGCATAAGAGTAGTTTAGCTTTTAATTTTCAATAATTTTGTATGCTAGGAGCTGGTTGCGGTTCTACTACACGGCTGGCAGGTTAGCTCCTCAGTTCCTTGGACTGGCAATTTTTCCCCCAACACTTTGAAAATTTCCTGTTTCAATAGACCACACCCTTGTGTCATTTCTCAGCTTACTCTTCCCAACAAAGGCAATAATATCAGTAGTGTTTAGTATTTCAAGGTAGGGATATTGTAGAAGCAGTTAGAGATAATGATGAAAATGTAAGAGAATCTCTAAAAGATGAAGAGCTTCTACTTCAACCTGATTAAGAGTCCTAGATTTCACCACTGGATAGCTTAGATACAAGTGAGTCTGAATCTGATGTAAGCTCCTCACAAAGTATCATCTTCCAAAATTAGGAAGACCCTTTGGGCATCTTTAATGACTGAGAGTCTCATATAAGTGGAGCTGAGAAGACTAAATTCAGTGGAGGAGGGTTGGAAGATATCTCAATATATATAGTAAATGAGGATATTCTTTTTACATCTCCATCCTTCATTGCTCATAGTCAGGAAGTTTAGACTTCACTGTTAAGGTCTTGCATCATCAACACGTTTGGTCAACTCACCACAAAACACTAATATACACAAGCACTAGAGCACAAAATATGGAGGTTAAATAGTCAAAAATGAAAATGATTTTTTAGTTTCACTTTTTATGTTTATCTTTCTAAGGTTTCCCCCTGATTGTCGATGGTCAGGGTGATCATTGATGGTTGAACCTAGGACCCCTGACTGTTGATGGTCTGGGTCCCCCACTTTCAACATTTTTAAGTACCCCTTAGGTGCTAAAATTTAGAGATCACCTAATCTCCACTTATTATAGAGCTAGAAATTTCAAAGATTAACCTTATTTGACTAGCTATTTGACCACATCCACCTTGACAGTAGCCATTTTTGACCTAAACTATTTGTATGTTTTATGATGACCTTGCATTGGTCCTTTTGAATACATTGACCATTTTTGCAATGTTGACCATTTGAATTTTACACCACCTATTACATGACCAAACCATTTGTGTTTTTTAAGGGAACACTTCTTACTTCAGATACCTATGAAAACATTGACCTTATCTAGAAGACTTATAGAATCACTTGATTAACCATGACCAATGTTATGGACTGGTTACCCTATCACTCATCCTTCTAGAACTGACCTTATTTTACC
Organism: Torreya grandis; assembly: GCA_037957365.1. Lineage (NCBI taxonomy): Eukaryota > Viridiplantae > Streptophyta > Pinopsida > Cupressales > Taxaceae > Torreya > Torreya grandis. The sequence continues at coordinate 2,201,650 of JARHVA010000337.1, forward strand.
TACATTAGAAACATTAGTTTGTGTGTGATCTTGGCTATCTCACTTTGGTCATATTTTTATGCACATGTTTGCATTTCAAATTCCCATCCCTTTTTGTCACCACTTAGTGACTCACCAACAACCGCTCATCAAACCCTAACTCAATTTTAGTTTTACCTCATTGGCTCTTGGTTTGAGGGGGAACACCTCCTCCCATATTTGGGTTAAACAAACCTTTGACCAATAATCTATTTTTATTTTATAGTTTTTAAATTCAAAGGGGAAAAATATAGACACTATAGTAGTACACATGATAGTTCTAGTTGTTAAAATGCCTTAGGACCCCTATATGACATTGAGTCTAGTTGATCACCTAGTTAATTAACTCATCAACTTACTAAATTAAAATTTAACCAAACCTTTTAACCCATTTTTTAAACCCTTTTACCCTTGAACACTTGGCCACCAATGGTCAACCTAACCATTGATGGTTACCCTAACTGTCAATGGTCAGGGCTCCTCACCTCCTCAACTTATTAACACATCACCAGCTATGTGAGAGATAACAAGGCACCATTTGATATATTTTCCTTATGTGGTGCTAATGAACTTCCAAGCATCATGATCAATAACCTCACCCTCTAGGGAACCTTCCATCCTCCATCTCTCTTTGCTTATAGGAGGGGAGTGGGAGGTGAAAAGAGATCAATCACAAGAGTTATCAAACACATAGGTATTAAAGTCTTCTAGCATCTAGTGGTCCTTTAGAAACTCAATATAAACAAAAGAGACTCAAACCTATATTTAATTTTATTTTGAGGCCAAAATACTGTTACTCTAGTAAAATTTCTACATCCTTCCACTATCAACCAACTAGCAAGCTATGGGTATATCAATACTTTAGCATTATTATTTTGGATTTCTAACCTCTCTAACCTGATCAGACCTATCTATACCATATTTATTCTCTACCAAAACCTTAATAAAAACTCTATTTTCTCATATACCTATTTTACAACTCTTTTCTAATCACCTTTAGAAACACATAGGCAACCACCAATGGTTAACACAATCATTGATGGTCACCCAACCATCAATGGTTACCCAACTACCGAAGTTCACCCCCATTTGTTGATGGTTCACCCAACCACTGAATATCACTATGGTAGAAAATAATATTAGTTTATTTTCAACCGCTTGTCCCCAACCAAACTTAACTTTCTATGTTCCTACCTATTCATAGACCCTTTTCTAATTTTTGAACCAGATCTTGCCCATTTTAGTATGCGTATTGATTAGTTTTTTTTATATCTAGTCATTTTATTTAACAAGCATTCTAATTTAATTTTGTATTACATTTCATTTATCTTATGCAAGTATTTTACTTTATCATTTCTAACTTTATTGTTATCAACAGTGGATTGACAATTTCCTAGCAAGTATATGCTTCTTAGATCTAGTTCACGCTAGGCAATCTATTTAACTATCTTGCTAACAATCCCCTTTGTTAGTGCTTTCTTATTTGTAGGTTTTTCCTTCCTAACCAAAGAGGAGTTCTCCATCATCATCTATATTATGTGTGCATCACCAAGTAGATATTTCTACCACACCCTTATTACTAGTTTCTTATCTTCTTCTAAAATTAAAAAATGAGAAAAAATTAAGAGAAATAACTATCACCCAACCTCAACCAAATTTACCATCTAATTATGGAGCTTCCCAACCTCAGCCAAATTTGGTTAAGATATTGATGGATAAAATGTCCAATCTTGAATAATCTATTTTAGGGCTCATAACCTTTTATCATATGATCAAATCTATAATAAACATATCCATCCATCCATTCCTATCTGATCCTATCCTCCTCAATGGAAACTACCCAATTTTTCTAAGTTCCAAATCAAGGAGGACCACCAACAACACTTGAGAGAATTTATCCATTCTTGCTATTTGATTGGATATGATGATGCTCTTTTACTTCATACCTTCCCCATGTCTTTATTAGGACCAACCTTGGATTGGTATAGTTCTCTTACCAAGAACTCCCTATTTTCCTTTTCTCAACTTTCCCAAGTATTTTTAGATCATTTCTCAATAAATATATCTAAAAATTCCTCTATTATCAACCTCTACTCCATTATGTAATCTGATGATGCATTAATTACCAAATTTGTAGCTATATGGAGAGGTTTCATCAACCAACTTTCTTTCTCCTTAAATCAAGCCTAATTTATTGAGATCTTCTCTTAAGGTTGTGCCAAACATATTTCCCTCACTCTTCAAGTTTAAACTTTTCAAACGTTTGATGTGGCTTTCACCATGGCATGAAAATTGTAAATTTGAGCCATTGATGAGGGGAAATTGAAACTACAAAACAAAAATTCTATAATTAAATCTAATGACCCTTCTTCCACCAAAACTACCAATCAACCTAGCCATCACAATACCAAATCAAATGCATCTACCAACTTGGTGGTATTTAAAACCACTCCACCACCAACTTTTAACCAACCTAACCCAACCAATTCTTCTAACTCTTGCAACCAACTAAACTAAAACTAAAACTAAGTTACCTCAAACAATTCAATCCAATAGGGGAGTCTTATGCTTCTATTTTGGATAAACTACTTATAGTAAACATTATACAACTTACTATAATAAAACCTCCCCAATAACTTGATTCCTCTTTTCCTATACTAGGTTGGTACAATGAGAATGATCTTCGTGCTTTCTATGACATCATTGGATATGATGTTAAAAGGTGCAATACCTTTAAAAATATTGTCTAAAATATTATTAATAAGGAAAAACTTATATTTGATAATCCCAATGCATCCCCAAATCAGTCCCTTGACATCTTTCCTAAACCTTTTCCCAACCATACCCATTCTACCAACTATGATGATAATAAACTAGAATCATCTTATGCTTATGAGGTACATATGGTTAATGTAATTATTAGTGAACCTATCAATAAGGAGAACATCACCTCATCTACCTCATCCTCCATTCCACTCATTGAAGTAATGGATTCACCTTCTATTCCTTTGGACATCCAAATAGAGGAATTAACCACCATATTTATTTACTTGTTGAGATCATGGACTTATCCACATATCCTTTGATATAAATACTAAAGTAGACAACTATTGCTTCAACCACCTCTTCACCCACTCCACCTATTGAAGTGGTTGAATTACCTACCATTCCTTTGGACATCCAAAAATGGAAGTAACCTGCTCCATTCATTCACTTGAAGTTATCACACCTTCCTTACCTATCTTAGAACCATCCATTCTCTCTTTAGTAACCATCCTAAAAGAATAAATCATCTTACATACACCTTATATGGAGGATACATCCTCTCAAACCTTGGTACCTTCCATCAATAACATAGATGAACAAACCATTCCCTCACCTCCATCTATGGGATTAACTTTTGAAACCAATGACAAAGTAATTAAACCCATTTATAAGCCTTTTTATAGATTAGTCCAAAGTATAGAGTTTACCTCTCAACCTAACCTTTGATAGAGCCACTTTTGGCATCATCTTGGGCTCCCTTACCAAAAAAAACCTAAGCCCTCAACACCACTTGCATCCATCATCAAACCTATCATTACCTCAACCCATCCTTAAACACTTCTTCCTCCAAAACCATAGGAGAACCATCCAACCCACCTTCATCTAAATTTTGGAAATCACCTTATGCCTCTCTAACCAAACCTATCAAGAATATAGGAATAATTTTTACACATATCCTTTCTCACCCATATTTGAAGTTGGACTTAACCCATTCTAGTCCACCAAAGAAAACCCCAACCAAACAAATTAGGAAGGAGGAACCACCTAAACTCCCACCTTGAACTAGACCCATTCCACCTATTTCCCCCATACCTTCTATCTTAATACCCCATCCCTCTATTATCCCCATTACCTATTCCTCATCTATTAAACCTTCCCCTTTTACTTTACCTCTACCAACACAACAAAATCCTAATCATTCTTAACTAACCTAACTACCTCTACCTTCCCACCTATCACCAAAACATTACCCTCCACCTCTAAATATTCCACCTCCAAACCAATCATAATCAAACAATCCCAACCAAAACCACCTACCAAAACCATTCTACCACATTCAATTTCCATGGTAAAGTCTACTCCCAGGAAATATCCAACTCCTACAACTAAAAACCCAACACCCTCAATGCCTTCGATCAAATAATATTCAACCATTTTATAAAGGTTTTTATAAACCTCCTCCTTAACCTTGACACCCATCAAACCTTTCAATCCTTCACATATTAAACCATCATGTTTCAATGATAATTTTATTTACTCATACCATAGGACTCTTGGACATGATACAAAGAATTAAAAATCTCTCTAAACAGTTGTCCATAGCTTGTGGGATGAAGATGATCTATTATCAAATGAACCTCCCTTGATCCCATTATTAACCCTAACATCCACTTAACCCATCCAACATTCACTTACTCCTCTAATCTTATTTGAAAGTGAAGAGGAATCAAATCAATCACCTAGCCCAACACTTCCCTTAATCGACACAATCCATATGGTTACTTGATCTAGGGCCCAACAAAAAGATAAGGGAAAATAAAAAGTGTCTATACCATGTACCTACCCTTATAACCCTTAACCTTATAACTAAAACCAAGCACCATCACCTTTACATTCACCTTCTCCAAAACCCAAAATATCTATTTTGGGTTCTTCTCCTTCCAATCATTCTGAAACCATCTAATGAGTAGTGTTAAAATAATTTCACCAAATATCGGTGAAGATGAGCCTTTATGAACTAATCAACACCTCACCCCATCATCACCAAGAATTGATAGAGGCCTTGAAATCCATAGAGGTTCAACTATAAGATCCTCAACCTTTTTAATCCTTTGTCAGAGCCCTTCAAATTTTTGCCTTCATTACCTTCTAGGATTTAAAAATACCTTCTATCCATTGTGAAGATCATGATCCTCCCATATTCATCATAGTATACATCAATAAAACTTTCATCAAAAGGGTGATGATTGATGGAAGAGATAGCATAAACATTATCTCCTTTCATGCCTATGAACAACTTTAATTGCCTAAGAACATAATGTTAGAAACTACACAAGTCCTCTACTTTTTCAGTGATACTATGGCCACTATCTTGGGGACAGTTATCATCTACATCTACTTGGAACCTTGTACCATTATATATCTCTTTTAAATTATAGAGGGAAAGTTCTAATACAAAATTTTACTTAGATTAGCTTGGATCCATGTAATGATTGTTATCCCATCTACCTTACACCGATGTGTTAAATTTGAATATAAAGGTCAAGTTTTTACCATAAGATTTGACCCTAGTATTTTGGCATCATGTAACATGACATATCAACCCAATGATGTTCTTCTTCCTCCTTCATCCACCTCACCACCAACCAATACCAATACCACCTCATCATTCAAAACCAACAACAACTCCACCCTTATCATTGATGAAGCTTCCACTAGCTCCTCTATCCTTTCTTCCCAGATCCTCATAGAGCACCCCCTAGAATCCACATTATAATGTATCTTGCTAGGGAGTATCATCTTCTAGACTTGGATGGTTTCACTACTCCTCAAGAGTATGGCAGCCTCACCCATTATCTTAGTTATGACCCCAACATCAGAAGCATTATCCCTTTCAGGCCTTCTAACCATTAAACCAACTTAATCTATAGGGGACTTGATAATCCAATTTTTTCTTCCATAAATACCTCTACCATCCAACCATTTACTTCTGACTTCTCCCATCTTGACAAATTGGTAGTTTATACATTATACCTTCATAGGTGTGCCTAAAATGGATCTGGCCTAGGCTAATATGAACATGGACCTCATGGGTTAGATAACATCAAAAATCAAAAACCTCATGAGCTATTTGGCCTTGGGTTCATACCACCAGAAGAACCCACTTGACCTAAACCCATCACCACCATCGATGAGGATACCCCATTCTCACCAATCTCATCTCCTTTAAAGTTTGAGGATTTTGATATCATTACATGTAATTTTTTTATTAATACCATTAGATTAGGCCCTCTAACTTACCAAAAAGATGACCAAACTAAAATTCTTCCTCTCATCCATATTAAAATGGTTGAACATGATTCTCCTGCCATTAACACCATCTAATGTCAAGATGATGATTTTATTCACACCTACCTCAATACGAGGGAATCTTATATCCAAAAATATCTTCTTCTAAAGAACCAAACCATGTTGAATTAATCAACCATCAATGTAAACTTGGGTACTTAGGATAACCCTCACATTATCAATATTGGTCAATCCTTAGATTCTCTAAAGCAATAAGATTACCCTTATGTCCTTTGTGACCACATCAAAAAAATTGTTTGGTCCTGTCAGGGTATGCCTAAAATTGACCCTTATATATCCATATATAAAATTTTAACCCATTATGATGCTAAGCCTATTCAATAAAAACTTTGCAAGATACACCCTTGCATCACCCTTCTAGTTAAGGAATAAATTTAACATCTCTTATCTGTCAACTTCATTTAACCCATCGATTATCCTCAATGGGTTTCTAACATCATTCTAATTACCAAATCCACAAGGGGACTTCTCTTATGTATATAATTTCATTACCTTAACCTTACTTACCCAAAGGATGACTTTCTTTTGCCTAGCATTGACCAACTTGTTGATCTAACAGTTGGCCATGAGATGTTATCTCTTATGGATAGTTTCTCAAGATATAATCAAATCCTAATTGCCCCCAAATATCAGCATAAAAATTATTTCATTACACCATGGGGAATTTTTCTCTATAGGGTTATGTTGTTTGGTCTAAAAAACACTGGAACAACCTACTAGCATGTGATGACCTACATATTTTATGATCTAATCCATAAAATCATAGAAGACTATGTGGATGATCTCCTTAGAAAATATAAGAATTGCAAGGACCACATAGTAATTCTCACCATCATATTTGAATGCCTAATCCATTTCCATGTCATACTCAACCCCAAGAAATGTATTTTTTGGGTCTTTTCTGAAAAACTTCTTGGATTTATCATATTTATTCAAGGAATTTAAGTAGACCATACCAAAGTCAGATAAATTTTGGAGATGCATCCTCCTACCCACCTTAAGTAACTTTATAACCTACAAGGGAAGCTCCAATCCATATATCACTTCATCTCTCAATTATTGAATATATGTCAACCTTTTCACCATCTCCTTAAGAAAGACACATCTTTTTAGTGGAATAAGGACTACCAACAAGCCTTTGGTTCACTAAAGTAATACCTTCTTTCTCTACCCATTCTTATCCCACCTAAAGAGGACCAACCCTTATATATTTATATATCTACCACTGATCATTCTTTAGGGGTAATACACACTCACTATGATGATCAAAACAAAGAGAAAACTATCTACTACATAAGTTTAATGCTTATAGAGTATGAGACTTGGTACACCCATCCCAAGAAACTTTGCCTCACCTTAGTCTTTATGGCTTCCAAACTTCACCATTACCTTCTTAATCACAAAACCTATGTCATCACTATCACTAACCCACTTAAATACATGCACTCTAAACCATAACAAAACCAACATATGGATAAGTTGCCCATAATTTTAGCTAAGTTTGATCTTGAGTTCCTTAAATAGAATTCAATTAAAGGGCAAGCCATTGCTAACCAATTAGTTGAAGTGCTTCTACCAAACAACAAAATTCTTGCTCTTACATTTCTTGATGAGTCCATCATGACTCTTTCTCAAGAGGATTTTACTTACCAAATGACCATGTTATTTGATGGATCTAAATGCTAATATGGTAGGGGTACTGAAGTGATCTTCATTCCCCTTCATGGTAAACATCTTATTTTTTCCTTCAAACTTGACTTTGACTACACCAATAATGTGGTTAAGTATGAAGTCCTCATCATAAGTCTCCAAACTAATTTAGCCTTGGGAATTAAGACCATTGGTGTCTTTGGTGATTCCTAACTTGTGGTCAACTAGGTCAATAGATCCTACCAATGTAAGAATGATGTCTTAAAAAGGTACAAACAACTCATAGATGTACTCTTAGTATCATTTGATCATTACCTTATCTAGTTTATTCCATGATCTACCAATAATTTTATTGATACAATGGTTTATCTTGGTTCCCAAATCCAATCTCAACATATCAAGTCTAAACTCTTTGTTACCATCTACCATTTATCACCCCATCTTATATCCATTCTACCTTTCTTATTATTTGTAATGTAGATATATCTCCATCTGACATATGGTATAAACAAGCCTTCAACTACCTAAAACTTGACATCATTCCTCCTAATCTCTTTAATAATTCCCATAAATCCTTTATTAAGAGTACATATTGTTATACCATACTAGGGGAATCCTTTACAAATGTAACTTTGATAACCTCCTTCTCTATTATCTACATAGTCATGAATCTTCCCATGGTATCAGGGAAATGCATGATGGAATCTATAGGGGAAAATTTAGTGGCCTTGTTGTCACTAAATGAATCCTTCACCTTGGCTACTATTGGAACACTCTTAACCAAGATTCATGTGATTATGTTAAGAAGTGTGTTAAATTCCAACATCATGTTAATTTACATCACACACCTGCCTATGGCTTACAAGTATCTAAAGACTATTGGCCCTTATCATAATAAGGACTTGTTCTCATTAGGGAAATTAACCCTCATTATTCATAATGAAACCAATCCATCATTACCACCATTGAGTATTTAACTAAGTGGGTGGACTCTATTCCCCTCATCTCAACTAAAGATGATAAGATTGTCGACTTCATTAACCACCATATCATCTATCATTTTGATGTTCCCCATAATATCATCATTGATAACCATAGATATTTAAAAAAATAAGCAAGTTCAAGGTCTCTATGATGTATTTGGAATCAAATTAATCTTTTCCTCACCTTACCATCCATAAAAAAATGGATAGGTGGAAGCCTCTAACAAAACTCTTAACAAAATGTTGACCAAAGTAGTAAGTGTTTTAGGTCAGGATTGATACTTTTATATCCCTTTCACTCTATGGGACTATCATACTAAAATTTGAACCTATATTCAAGGTCTCTATGATGTATTTTGCATCAAATTAAGCTTTTCCTCACCTTACCATCCATAAAAAAATGGATAGGTGGAAGCCTCTAACAAAACTCTTAACAAAATGTTGACCAAAGTAGTAAGTGTTTTAGGTCAAGATTGATACTTTTATATCCCTTTCACTCTATGGGCCTATCATACTAACATTTGAACCTATATGGGTGTTACCCCTTTTTCTCTAATCTTCAAAGCAAAAGTAGTCTTGCCTCTCAAATTCTAGATTCCCTCTCTTCACATATCTTTGTAAGACATTATTTTAGAAGGTGACTATCATCAAGAGTGTCTAGCATGACTTAAACTACTTGATGATCATTTAATTTCAACACTTAACCATATTCATGTCTATCAAGAATGAATCAATCATTTTTATAAAAAACACCTAAAAGAGAGAAAATTTAATATCAAATACCTTATCCTAAAGGAAAACTAGCATGTAACCAATATAGAGAAAAGTAAAAGAGGCAAGTTTTATTTCAATTGGTTTAGAACCTACATCATAACCCATAAGTATGAATCAAGAGCTTACCATTTTTCCTCTTTTGAAGGCAATCCAAAACCTGAGCCTCTCAATTCTTCACATCTACATCCTTTCTTTTGTTAAAAAAGGATCAAACTCACCTTATTGTCTAACTTAAGCTCATACCTTGAATTGTGAGATTCACCTCCACCTACCTATCCTTTTCCCTTTGAGGACAACTAATTATAACATATAACCATGTGATTATCCATTATATTGATAGCCTAATCCTAAATATAGCTACCATAGCTCTACCAATTGTATGGTTCTCATGGATACTTTTTGCCTCTAATCAAATGGAATCCCATGGTTATTTATCTCTCAAAACTACCCCTTTTACCTATCATTACCTTCTTATTATAATTTTTTTCCCTTATAAAGGTAAACCTATAAGCATAATTAGAATTGTCCTTGTCTAAAACCTAGCATATCAAAACAATTTAGGATACTAAAATACCATTTAGGTCATATATCTCTAGCATTATAAATTTATCCCTTGAAGGACAACTACACACAAAACTAAATTGCTTAAAAAGATTGATTAATCCCTAGAAAGATAGCTACCAAAAATACAAAACCAAACTTAGACCACTACCTTAAAGGATGGCTAAGTCAAATGGGTCAAAATAAATCATTCGAATCTTCTCGCATCAATCAGCTTCATAACCTTTCAAAAATAACAAGCAATAAACAAAATACCCTATATAAAAATCAAAATCCCAAGTAATTTGTAATCATCTTTCATAAATATCATTAGTAGACTTCCCACATCGATCAGTCTACCCATTACATAAGACATGGACTTGTCTAATTTGGTTCTTAGGTCACCTATAAAATGGGCTAACTAACCCACATAAGTTTACCTTACCTACCACCCATTACCCTTTTTTTACCTATCTCGTATTCCCTTTATACCATCTATAAATTAAGGGATCATGAGCTTACTTGACATAATATGATCAAGACACTCTTTTATCAACCAAAGCATGCTAATGAAAAGCATTAAAAAGGCTTATGTTCTTTAAGCTAATCTAACTTTAGTTTTCTTAGGTCCTTACCAATGAAAAGGCATTATGTTTTTTCCTTACCCTATTATCATTGGTTCATGTAGACATGTATCTCATGATTCTCATTTCTTTTTCCTACATTTAATTTATTACTTAACTTAATTTATGTATTTTTATTACATCTTTAACCATAGTCACATTACATCTCCATGACAATGAATAATGAATATCAATGATGAACACAAAATTATGATCAAAACATCATGAACTATATCCCATATCTATAAATGATCAAAACATCATGAACCACATCATACATCATCTATTTATCTATAGTATCATCCAATCCATTTATCATAACATCACAACAATTCATCATATAAAACTAAATCATAAAACCACATCAACATAGCCATAAATCAAACCATCCATAATAATAAACATTATATCCATAAACCAAACAAAACATTATCCATAAACCATCACATGCCTAAAGCTAATGAGTACACATCTCATAAGCATAAAGCATCCAAACATCAAAACATGTAAACCATAAACCATGAGCATACATCACACACACACACACACACACACACACACACACACACACACACACACACACACACACACACACACACACACACACACACACACACACACACACACACACACACACACACACACACACACACACACACACACACACACATATATCATATCCATCTAAGATGCCTATATGTCCACTAATTGTATAATCCCACTATCTTGGAGTCATCATAGTTGATCCACCTACTAAACTAGCCCTGTACTCTCCCCATCTCAACTATTTTAAACACTATGCTAGCACTATGGCCTCATAATATCTCAACTCCTCAACCATGGCCAAGTATCATGTCATGGCAATCATACCTAGTGGCCATCCTACTAGTGATGTCTTTGCTCTTACCCTCTACCTTAAGGTGTCCCTCTCTTGGGTCACCAAACCTATGGAGGTCCTTGATTGGTCTCTCTCTCCTATCAAGGTGGAAAATTGAACCTATAAAGTGATAATCTATCCCTAAAATGTGGACACCTATCTTTGTAAACCTATAATCTAGGCTTGTGTAGCTACCAGTGTTATTACTGCTTACCCATCTTAACCACCACCCTACACCTATACCCCAATTAGATCCACATCCATGGCCTATTAGCCCCCATCATCCCACCCAAAATTGACTATTGCATATATGGCCTAGTACCATCTTATATATCCATCAACAAAACTAATATCATTTATCACTACTTTAGCTGGTAGCTCCTCATGATCTAACACTACATCCTATGGTTGTGGCTCTAAGAGTAGAAAATCTACATCCTCCCTCCTATACCTCTAAAAAATAATTAGAATCCCCTACTTGAGGTTGAATTGACCTCAAGATCTATCAAATGAGATGAGCTCAGTCTCACCATCTCACCTCCTATAAACCCACCTCTAGCTCTACAAAGATAGAGTGTTATAACTATAGCAGGACCACCTAATACATCCCACATATGGCCTCCAAATAATATTACCCACAAACAAACCCTCCAAAACATCTTGAAACCAATTAATATCCCTTATACATCCACTTTCTCTAGTTAATGTATAATATCTCCTCCACTAAACAAATCCCATTATAAATTTTACCTAGGTGTATCCCTCCCATGGTATCCCTAGTGGCCTCAACACCCTAATATGATCATATGTCTAGTAATGGAGCACAAACCCCACACTAATCCCATATCACCAGTGAGCTTGGAATCCCCATAGCTTCCTATAAATCTAGACCAACAAAATAAGAGCCCACTCAAACACTATCCTACCCAACAACATCTCTACCAATCATCCTAGTAGTAGATAGGGAAAATGCCCATTGCTTGAATCTATAAATGCAAAATAAGACACTACCATCATCATCATAATCATCAAACATTAGTCCTCTAGATTCCTATGGTAAAATGGCATATAGCTAAATCCATTATAATGCCACTTGGCATGGACCCAATCCTCACCATATAAAAAATCCATATGGTGATCCCTTTCCTCACTCTCAATGTATTAAATCAGCTCCCACCAAATGGGAATCCATGTAATCTTATGCACATCCTATATTAGGATGGTCATCTCTCTTGTTGAAAACAAAAATATGTTCATGGCTAGGTCTCATCTCTTGATGAATGCCATGATCATAACTACATCCCATGATAGGTACTAATAGTAAACCATGGATCTAAGGCTGACCTCCTCCATATACATCCATTCATCTATAGTCATCCCATCGTGGATCTCCACAAAGATCCTAGAAACCTGATCCCTCATCTAGATCTGATCTCATGCCTATAAAACAATCAAATTAGCTTGTATACTTTGTTTTTAATCACTCTACCTAGACCCACCTAGCACCAACATCTTTATCAACCTACAACCAACAACATCAACTTACTTCAAAACCTACCCAAACCTATCAAACCAAATGCATAATGTTTCTACCAAATAACACCTAACTCTAAACCCATAAAATTTTCCTACAGCCTACCTAAATCCACCAAAACTAACACCTAGCTATACACAACAACCTTTTAAAAAGATTAATCATTTAAACATGCCCTATCTTAAACCTACACTTAGCATTTTAATTACCCCACACCATTTTAAAAATTTTTAACACAATTTCCTTTACAATCTATCTTTCCTCATTATTCAATCATTGACAATCCTAACACTCATTGATGATTAGGTGGGTTTTTCATATCAATGGTCAACTGTTGATGGTTAAGTATGATCATTAATGACTAGGTCAAACTACTGAAGGTCACTTTATATGACTACCAATGATAAGACCCTTGACCTACCCACCTAAAAACTATCAAAAATAATAGAATTTAAACAAATAACTACCTAATCCTATCTTATATCCTATGGCAAACCCATATACTCTTATAATTTTAAATTTCACTGATTAACATTCCTAATTTTACCCAAAATGTAAAACCTAGGTCAAACCCTCAAAACCATATCAAATCCACCATATAACAACAATAATGAAATCAACTAACAATTTCAAAACATCACCTACCTCATTCCTTGATTGCTATCAAAGTCAGAGCTCATGTCCTGCTACTCAACCAAATCATCATCCACCTTACATATCTAGTACCAAATAATGACCTCAACACACACCTCTCACAAATAAACCACTCCACCTCAGCTTAATACTCAATCAACTCTCTTAACTACAAGTCAAATCATTAGATCATTAAACTGCATAGAAAGCTTGAAGTTCAAAATGTCAAAAGTGAAAATGAAATTTAATTTTCACTTTTTATATTATAGCTTTTTAGGGTTTCCCCCTAACCATCGATAGTTATGGTGATCATCAATGTTTGACCTTAAAAACCCTAACCATCAATGGTTAGGGTATCACTTTTTAAATTTTTAAGCACCCAACCTAGGTTTCAAAATTTTGGAGATCACCTAATCTCCCCCAAACCAAAACTAGAAATTTTAGAGATTACCCTTCTCCACCCAACCATTTAACCATGTCCACCTTTATGTTGATTATTTTTGATCCAAAATTATTCCATAATTTTTGATGGCCTTACATTGGTATTTTTGATTGCATCGACTAAACTTACCATGTTGTCCATTTGAATTTCTACCACCTCATGCATGAATAGACCATTTATGTTTTTTAAGGGATCACTTCCTCCCTTAGATACCTATAAAAACACCAAACCTATCTAGGAGACTTATAGAGTCACTCAATCAACTATAACTAATGCTATAGATTAGTTACCCTATCACTTTTCCTTTTAGAACCAACCTTATTTTTACCAACATTGGCAATCTTAGTCTTTGCACAATCTTGAATATTACACTTAGTTACATTTTAAGCACATGTTTGATTTAAAATTACCAACCCCACCTTTTTGTCACCAACCTCATGACTCACCATATACCACTTATCAGACCTTGACTCAATTTTAGTTTCACCTCATCACCTCCTAGTTTGAGGGGGAACACCTTTTCTCATACTTGAGGCAAATAGACCTTTGAACAAATAATCCATTTTTGTTTTATAGCTTATTAATTCAAAGATGCATAATAAAAAGGGGTAAAATGTAGATAGTAGAAATTTTTACTAGATGTAAAAATGCCTTGGGACCTTTCTTGACCCTATTGGACCCTAAGCATAATTGACCACCTAGTTAACTAAATTCACCAACCTACTAATTTGAACATTAACCAAACCTTTTTAAGCCCTTTTTTACCCCTTAACATTCAAACACTTGACCTCTGACAATTAACTTAACCATCAATGATTAGCCTGATCATTGATGGTCATATTCTCACCTTATTAACACATCACCAATCATATGTGAACTAATGATGTAAAATTTAATATCTTTTCCTTATGTGGTGATTACAAACTCCCAAGCATCATGATTAGTACCCTCACCCTCTAGTTAACCTTACATAATCCATCTCTCTTTTCCTATAAAAAGATGTGAGTAGGAGGTGAAATACATCCATGTTCAAGCTATCAAATATTTTTGCACATAGGTATTCAATCTCTCTAGCATCTAGTCTTCCTTCAACAACTCAAAAATTACAAAAAAGACCTAAACCTCTACTAAATTTACTTTTGAGGCCAAAGTATTATTACTCTAGAAAAATTGCTTTAGCCATCAACTATTAACCATCTAGCAATATATAGTTATATTCTACTTGTTATTTATTTCATTGAATTTCTAACCCCCTAACCTCATCAAACTTGTTTGCACCTTGTTTCCTATCTTTCAGATCTTTAACAGAGTTATTATCAGGCCATCCATTCATTCTACAACTCTATTTTGAGTACCTTAAAAAATCCATAGGAAACCACCGATGGTTAACATAACCATTGATGGTCACCCCAAACTATCAATTGTTACCCAACTACTGATGCTTAGCTTAATTTTAGATGGTTCACCCAACTATCAATGGTCACTGTGGTAAAAAATAACTAGTTATTTTTAGCCACTTACCCCCAACCAAACCTAAATTTTTGTGTTTCTACCTATTCATAAACCCTTATATAATTTTATAAACCTGAATTCACCCAATTTAGCATGATTATTGACCTACTTTTTTCTATATTTAGTCATTTTATTTAGCAAGCATTCTACTTTCTTCCTATATTGTATTTCATTTACTTTATGCAAGTACCTTAATTTTATCATTTTTATCTTGATTGCTATTAATAATGGATTAGAAACATCCAAAAAAGCTTATGATTCTTAGATTTATCTCACACTAGATATTCCACCAAAAATATTTCTAACAACCCCTTTGTTAGGAATTTTTTATCTGCAAGTTATTCCTTCCAAGCCAAAAAGGAGTTCTTGACATTCATCTGGATTACGCACACATCACAAACTAGGTATTTATACCACACCCTTATTAATAGTTTCTTATATTATTATAAAATTAAGAAATGAGAATAAATTTATAGAAACAAATATAAACACCAAATTTAGTGAAACACCAACTCCACATGGAGCACCAACCCTAACTAGCTATGCACCAACTCAGCTAGGATTTAACAAGTACCAACTTGAAAGGAGGCATAAAATACCTAGATGAATCAAAACATACTCAACCACATGAAAATTTTGATTACTTTCAGAACACCTTCTTGATCATACAATATATGATTATCACTTTCTTCAGTTCTTCTCTCTTTTACCACTCTCAACCTATCTTCTAGACTTCTTTGTTTAATTAGCCTTCTTGTTGACTTGATTAGATCATATGATATTGATACATATAAAATATTAATCATAGATCCTATACACTCCTATCATGGTCTATAATACATCATTATACTAAAAAATGTGCTATTTCATTTGGTTACACTCTACTCCCACAAATAGGCCTAAAATTGCCTTGTATATATGCAAGCCTCTTAATCATATTCCTCTTAGTCAAACATATAGACTTGAAAACTTAGATTATCATTTAAATATGTCTTATAAAAAATTTCATACATAAATAAATTATTTCAATAGGCTGGTCACAACATATAGGACCAAAACCTATTTTAGGCCTTAAGGAGACCTAATTCATTTAGGCCTTCATTTATCACATGTTACCCTATGTTGTTATTGTAACAATTGAAATTAATTTAAGAAAAATATAATTTTATAATTTTATAAAATATACCAAAATAAAAATATTATGAGTTACATAAATTTTTTTATTTCCAATCTATTCATGATCACTCCTTATATAACTGTTCATAATTAGGCCTGGGAAACTTCAAAAAGTCTGTCAAAAAATTGAAGCAAGTACACAATCTAATCACATAAACATGACAATAAATCACATATATAGAAAATAAATTATCTCATTTTCATCACCATATGATTTATACTTCAAAAATTATGTAAAATAGATTCAAACCCTTCTTTGTAAATAACCCACTCATAACTACCCAAACACTCCAAAATTGAGTCATGAATAACTTGATCTTGAACACCTAAAAGAACAATTCCCATGACCACTGATACTTTAAAAATATAATTTGAAATATATAAAATTATAGTAAATACAAAAATCATAAGGTATAATGTCAAATATTGGTCTTGTAGACCAATCTTTTGATCTCACTACATAGTTAAACTAGAACCAGACAAGCCATTTTGGTTTCAACATTTTAACCACTTTCACTAACTACCAAGCTTTCAAAAATCATGAAAAATAATTTAAATTAAAAAAAACAACACCATAGGCATTATATATTTAAACTTAGGTCATAGAATCTCAAATTCATCACTACAACTTGTTTACCTAAAATTGCTAGTTTAACTTAAAGCACAATCATGGTGACAATGACCTTCAACACCTATATGGCCATTTATAGAGACTTATAATGCATGTAGATGATACTATGAGATAATTATACCATTATCATATATAAATATAATATGGTAAAATAGGTCTTATATACCAATCTCATAACCTTATATCTCACTATCTCATTTGAACTAGACAGGTCAACTTATGAGGAACTTTCACTGACCTAAAAAACATATACCAAACATGAGTATGTCTTAAAATTATTTAAAAACATATCCATTCACTTGGTTTAATCCATAATTCATGATAACATATTCCTAATCATCTTCTCACTACTGCTTGGGTTTCCTACCATTTCTACCATTAAGCCTATTAACAACTGGCTAACTTGAATGACCAATTTAGCACACTTGAGGTTTAAAACCTATCTATAAACCTTCATAGACATAAAACATGAGTCTCAAGATTAATCCTCCATCTATTTTCATAATTTGACTTGGTTAACTTTGATTGCTATAAAAATTATCTGATAAATTAGAATAATTTTGTAGGTTTTACTCACACCCCTGACACATTAATCACACCTATAAGAGCCTAGGAGAGTTTAATACAACCTCCAATATCTTAACTAAGCATATCAATCAATTCTAGGCATTTGTTGACTATTTTAACCATAAGTCAAAATAAGTCAACATTTATAGTACAAAACATGATATAGGGGTCTTATCAGATCTTATAGGGTGTTTCATGGTCCTAAAAATGTCATTTGATGTGTCATTATCTTTGTCATAGACACTTTTAGTCCTTAGGTAGTCTATGTCATGTTAGGGGTCATTTTTGAGTCATTTATGAATGTTAATATGGTTTTCCTAAGTATAAAAATGTTCTTAGAGGTTATTCAACATCTCATGTGTTAGTGGGGGTCATAAGTACTATGTCATAATTGAAAAACTATATATTTCTATGTTATAGCAAGAAAACAATTGAAAAAGTGATAGTTTGGGCAATTTTAGTTGGTTGTATAGCTTCTACAAGAGTTATGGCACATGTGGAAGGAATTTTAGTGACCCTTAAGGTAACTATATCTCATTTCCATATTTTATAAGCTTTAGAGATCCCAAAATTATACTAAAACCCTTCTATTATTTCATCATTCTACTAGGCATATAGAAATGACTAACTCATTTTGGTTGAGTATGGACAACAAGGGTTGATTATGGTCAAATGCTCTTGTGGTATGGTATTAAACTTAGTATACTACAAATACATGGTAGGATTTAGAATATTTGTTGTTCCTACTCTATGAATCAATGCCAATAAATTTACTACCTTTTTCTACATACTAATCCCCATCACCTATAGGTTTCTTTAATGTTTAAGTTATTCTATAAAAAATAATTATTTTACATGATTCTTAGGATCATAGACATCCTTATCAAAGGGATTCCAACTAAATTTTCATGTGTGTAATGGAATTGAAAGGCAAAAGTACCCCAATTTTCTAGTTGAGACTTCAATAGTTAGTTTACAAACAATTTCATCAATTACAGAAGTTTATATCCTTATTTCCACCTTTATGGAAATGTTAATATAGGGATAACATGTTGTGTTGGTATTTAATTGAAAATGGATCATTATTTTTCAAGGATATGGGGACTTAAATTCATTTCTAGAAGGATAACTTAGTTATAAACATGCTACAATAGACCTTCATATAGATATTCACCTAGAGTTTGATGAATGAGAGTTTTAAAGATTGCAAAAGCTATGATGAATATGTAATGAAGAGTTCTTAAGGTATTAAACACACTCTTAAATAATGAACAATAAATTTGAATTATGCAAATGATTGAGATCAGTTTAGATGAATAATTCTCTAATGAACATAGTTTTATAGCGTAATGTGCACCTATAGGTACCCTATAGAAGACTAAGCATGTTGCATTAAAATCATTTAAACTTGTTTGAGGCCTCCTAAGGTGGAAAATGTTAGTTTAGATTAATACAAGGGCTATGTTTTATTATGAAACCAATTTATCATGTACAAAGTCTTATTTATATCATACCTTAAAAATTCTATCTATTGTATGTGCACCTATAGGTCTCCATAGAGTTCTAAGAGGATTGGAGTATAGGTGTTTGAAATAGGTTTGAACCTTAATGGGGTTTTGAGAACATGGATAATGTCATGGTATCCATGGTAGATCCATGAAGTGGAAAATAGATCTATTTCAACTCTCCACAAGCTGAGAAAGTTACATTTGGGATAACTTACCTTAATTCTTCTAAAACAGGGTCTTGTCCATATTTGGTGCCATCATATAGTAGGGTGATATGAGTTATAGATAGGTTTGAATGACTCCATCATGTATCCCACATGTAAGGGAAATACATTATAAGAGAACATGAATGTTTGGACAAGAGAGGGTGATATAAGAAGGTTTCAAACTCAAGCAATTCTTCATTACAGTCATTCAATATTCTCTATAGTGTTTTGGGCTTAAAATGACCTCACAATCTAATAGTGGTATGATGGAGGTATAACCTACAAGAAAATGACCCTACTTAGATAAAGAGAACAACGTGGTCTCTATAGTATCCAAATAGATAAATATACTAGGCTTTGGTATGAAATTCATATACATGTGTCCTTTTGGCCCTCAGAATGATCACCTATAATTAATTGTAGTATGACAGTACACTAAAGCATAACAATCTAGATGTTGGCAATTTATGGGACACGGTATGAATATTCTAAACTATGGAATTACCTTGAATACTTAAAGGAGATCTTGGAACATGAAATACAAGGTCTAACATGAAATTTTCACCTATAACCATGTCATTTTTCTTGAGAAAACAACACAATTTGTTACAGTAGGTAGTTTGGCCTAGATCTAGAGTGTAATTTGAAGGAGTTGGAAAAGAATCATAGGATCTAAGAATGATTAAATTAGGTCCTAAAAATTACTATAGTGATATTTGATCATAGATTTAATGTCTAACTTATATAAACAAATGATAAGGATCAAAATGAGCTAAACCCCTCCAAAACCCTTGATTTTGACTTAATGGGAAATAAGAGGAAATAAATGCATACAAGAAGACTAATTTTGTCAAGAAAGTGATTTTTACTTGTAGATAACTCCCTCAAGATCCTTCCCATCATATTATTTGGTACCCTACTTGTACGGATAGGGTATAAAATAGGTTTTCTTGATAGATTTGTGTGTTTTTTAGGTTCAAGGGAGAGTTAAAGCATGAAAATAAATTCGGAGGGTCAATTGGAGCCTAATATAACTCCATATATCCATTTGTTTCTTTAGACAAACACACAAGTACCTATGCAAGCACCTTCACTTCATGTCGTTTGTGGAATAAAATGAGAATGAAGGGTGATCACCAAGTGAGAAAGTGATAAGTCCAATTGGGAGGCATTTTAAGGTCTACCTAAGGATTTAGGGATAATAGGGCTATTTAAAGGTGTTGTATCACTCCTTTCATGGATTTTTTTTCACAATTGAAGATCATCTTGGTACCAAATGTGAAGATCAACCTATAGAACTAGTGATGGTTAATGCAGATGGTGAGAAAACTTGTCTAGAAGAATACCAATAGTTAAAGACACATAAAATTAATGTTCAATATTTTTTATAAACCTTCTTCATAGTGAATATGTGTCAACTATCCTTATTATACTTTGGAGCACTTAAGAGAGGTCTAATGATGAAGGTAGTTTTCAAGAATGTAGCTGAAGGGTCCTACACCAGTTTTGAGGAGTTTTCATGCCTTAAAGGGAAATTTTTCCAAATATACCTTACATGGTATATTTAATAATATACCCTAGACAACATAACTGATTCTCATTCCTTGATAGGGGACATTGTGACCCTTGATCTCCACTTCTCTCTCTCCTTTCTCACATTCTATAAATATTAGCCATTTTGGCTCTTGTTTCCTAATTCCACACTATGTATGGAAAAGACCTATTATTTTGATGTTATACTTTGCATTTTAATAATAAATATAATATAATTTTGAGTTAAAAAACATACTATCTAAGTGTGCAAAGTGTTGTATGTTTAGGTCTAGTGATAATCATCTATCCTTGTTTCTCTTTATCCTTTCATGTTTCATGGAAAGAAGTTTTCATTATAATAGGTCATATGGAGTTCATCTAGTGTGTTTGACTCCCTTAAATTTTGAAATTATCCTTAGTTTCTACAAATAAGTTCCATTCCACTTACCTTTAGTATTCTCATGCATATCACCTCTATATTGAAATACTAATGTTAGAGTATTCAAGGACTTTGAAGTTGGTGTTGTAGGTTTTGTCTCTTAGTGAAAGAGTATGATAGCATAGTCGAGATACTTATGGTATATCACATAATTTTATTATATTATTTTCATTCATATATCTACTAATTTTAATCCAAACAATTAGTTAGTGTAGGTGATAAGCACTTAAAGGTCAATCTAGGGAGCGAGCCCTTAAACCTAGAGGTTTACCTCTACTTTAGGCAACCCAAAAGCCTAGAGGTATTCTAATGTTTACCAAATATTAGAGTAGGATTGAAAAACCTCCTCTAGGGTGAGATATTTTGTGACAATATTTTTTCACACCTGATGGGACCATTGTCTTAAAGATAAATTATCAAGGTGAATGTTGGTCTTGGTAACATCACAACTACATATGGTGTTCTAATCAACATTTGGTGACTCTATTCAAGGTAAAATCTAGTTGTAGACCATTATTTTTTCATATTATTGTGTTCATACTTCATGGTCCTTACTAGGTCATCTTATAGTAGATTTTTCAATCCCATCAATTCACTTCTTCATCCTAAAATTCCTCTTAAAGTTCCACATCATCAGCCTATTTTAACCTTTGAAGAGCAAGAGGAATTTTATAGCCAATAAGACCAAGAAATTGATGGAGAACTTGAAGAAAATATGGCTAGGCATCATGCCTTCCTAGAATTTAACAATAAAAATCTAATCCATCTTGATGACTATGATGACATTCCCCCTAATTCTATAAAGAGTGTTCCTACATTCAGTGGTGAAGATCATGCCACTCTTAGTGAGCACAGTATGGATATCTAAAATTTCTATAGTTTTCACAATGTCACTAAGGTCAATCACTAAGGTCAATATTTCCATTAGACTCCTTGATATTTCCCTTAGATAGAAATCAATTGACTGGTATAGGACATTACCTGGTAGATGCACCATAACTTGGGATGAGTTTAGAGAGTTTCTAACATTAATATTTAAAGACAAGAATGATCACACATCACTCATCCATCAGATCAATAAGATTCAAAGAGTCCTCAAGGAGATAATTCATGATTTTAATGAATATTCCAAAGGACTTGGCATATGTTTCCTCCTCCCATGAGACCACATACTAGCTTTATATTTCATACATACTTGAGGGACATTAACATGAAAATATCCATTATGATACAATCCATGGATGGTTTCACCTTACTTGAGGCATATGACCTTGCCATTAGAACTGAGAATGGGCTCATAAAAGTTGGGAATTTGATTCCAAAAGTGTCTATGCTTATGATTCCAAATAATTTTTCTTCCACTCCAAGTGTTTCCCAAGTTCCTAATGTCAATACCAAGTCTAAAACTACCCCTAAAAAGGTAGATGATGAGATGTATAAAGATGTAAGAATTTAATTCTTAGAAGCTTATCTTAGGAAAGGAAGAATGTAACATGGTGTGAACCAAAACCCTTACCCCTATCATCAAAAATATGGTGAATAATATGGGAAAGGGAGAGGTCAAGGGAAACATAATTTAAATAGGCTTGGAAATGCATACAATCCTACTTCAACCTCCAACAAAAAGGCAGTGGTACTGATGCATAACAATTTGATCCAAGGAGAAGAGTGGAAATAATGTCAATTCATAGATGACAATGAGGGTGGATAGAAATATCTAGTTATTAAAATAGGAGTCATTCCTCAACTATCAGTAGAAAATTAAGTCCTTATGTAAGTAAGTAAAGCATGGAAACCTCAAAGAGTAAGTTTCATTAACTTCCTAGTTGAAGAAACTTTTTTGCTTAACCAAGGAAATTTAGTTTCAAACAATACTAGAGCTAAAATGAAGGCTCTAAGAGATGCTAATGGTGTGCCTACAAGTGTAAATAGTCCTCCTACAAGGCAACAAAACATGATTGCAAGCATGGTAGCCCCTATAAATCTTGTACCTTTTCAAAATTAGAATGTTAGAAGGTTTGCTCAAAGTACTTTAATACCTCAAGTTCCAACCACTTCCTTACCTTCAAAGGCCCAATGATGCTAGGATCAAGTGTTTTATGATAATCATGACTCACATGATATGTTACTTTAATGGAGTAGAAAGGATGTAAGAGGAACCATATTTGAGCCTAATTTAAGAATGGTTGGTTATTTTTCACCTTAAAGTAGTTAAGGTCTTGTAAATATTAGGATAGGTGTGTGTCTTTGTTTTAGTTGTGTGTGTGTTCCATAAGTGTTCTTGAGGACACATGTGTGTTTATTTTGGTGTGCCTTATCATGTGTGTCTTTTATTTTGTTTGGTGTGGTTTAAAAGGAAATTGAGTGTCAAAATTTTGCATATATGACTCCATATCCTAATGGATAGGAGTAGGCAACTAGTCATTGACATAACAAGCATATCACCCCTACGAAATCATAAAGAATGTTGACTATTTTAACCACAAGTAAAATTAATTCAACCCCCTATAGTAAAAAAATTGATATATGGGTATTATAAGATATTATAGGGTGTATCATGGCCTTATCAATGTCATTTGATGTGTCATTATCTTTTTCATATCCACTTTTAGTCCTTAGAGAGTCTATGTCATGTCAGGGGTCATTTTTGAGTCATTTACAAAGGTTTGTATGGCTTTCCTAAGTATAAAAATGTTAAAATAGGTTATTAAACATCTCATGTGTTGGTGGGGGTTAGAAGTACTATGAAATAACTAATAAACTATAGGTTTCTATGTTAGATCAATAAAATAGTTGAAAAAATGGAAGTTTGGGTAGTTTTAGTTGGTTGTATAGCTTTTACAAGAGTTGTGGAACATGTGGAAGGAATTGTAGTGATCTTCAGGTCTATTAAGATAATTTTCATGTTTTATCAACTTTTAATATCCCAAAATTGGCCTAAAAACATTTTGTTCTTTCATCATTCTATTAGGCATACATAAATGACTAACTAGTTTTAGTTGACTATAGATAACAGTGGTTGATTCAAGTGAAATGATCTTATGGGATGATATTACCCTTAGTATAATTAAAATACATGTAAGATTTATAATATTGG
The DNA here is from genome assembly GCA_037957365.1 of Torreya grandis. Lineage (NCBI taxonomy): Eukaryota > Viridiplantae > Streptophyta > Pinopsida > Cupressales > Taxaceae > Torreya > Torreya grandis. The sequence continues at coordinate 2,226,528 of JARHVA010000337.1, forward strand.
TTGATCCTACTCTATGAACCAATGCTAAGAATTTTATTACCCTTTTTGCATGCTCTTCCCCATCACCTACAGGTTTCTTCTTTGTTTTAGATAATCCATACAAAAACATTGTTGTAAATAGTTATTAGGAGCATGAAAATACTTATGAAATGGATTTAAACTTAGGTTTCACATGTGGAATGGAATAGAAAGGCACAATTACCTTAATTTTATAGTTGATACTTCAATGGCTAGTTTATAGACAATTTCATTAGTTGCAAAAGTTCATATCCTTACTTCCACCTTCATGTAAATATTAATGTAGGGATAAAATTTTGTGTTTGTATTTCATTTAAAATGGATAATTCTTCTTCAAAGAGATGGGGATTCAAAATCATCTCTAGAAGGATAACTCAGTAAGAAACATGCTACAATAGAACTCCCTATAGATATTCACCTATAATTCGATGAATGAGAGTTTTGAATCTTGAATAGCTATGATGAAGATGTAATTAAGAGTTTTAAATATATTTAACACACTTTTAAACAATGATCAATCATGTTAAACTATGCAAATGGTTGAGATCAGTTAAGACAAGTGACTCTCTAATAAACACATTCCTCTAGCCTGATGTGCACCTATAGGTGATCCATAGAAGACTAAGCATGCTGAAGTAACAACATTTAAACTTGTTTGAAGCCTCCCAAGATGGAAAAGGTCAGTTTAGATTAATAAGAGATCTAGTATTGGTTAAAAACACTTCATCATGCATAAATTCTTATATCATACCTTCACAATTCCATCTATTTTATGTCAACCTACAGGTCATCATAGAGGTCTAAGAGGATTGGACTACATGTGTTTGAAATAGGGTTGAACCTTCATGGGGGTTTTAGAACATGGATAATGTCATGGTAGCCATAGTAGATCCATAAGTGGAAAATATATCTATTTCAACTCTCCAAAAGTTTAGAAAGTTACATTTAGGACAAATTACCTTAATTATTTTGAAATAGGGTCTTGTCCATACTTGGTGCCATCATATAGTAGGGTGATATGAGGTCTAGATAAGTTTGAATGATTCCATCATGTAGCCCACATGTAGGGGAAATGAATTACAAAGGAACAAAAATGTTTAGACAATAGAGGGTAATATAACAAGGTTTAAAACTCAAGCAATTATTTACTATAATCTTCAATATTCTCTATAATGTTTTTAGCTTTAAATGACCTCAAAGTCCAATAGTGGCATGATAGAGGTATAACCTGCAAGCAAATGACCCCACTTGGATAGAGAGAATACCATGGTATATATAGTATCTAAAGAGGTAAATATGAAATGTTTTGGTATGAAAGTCATCTACAGGTGTCCTTTTAACCCTCAAAATGATCACCTATGGTTAATTTTTGTATGATAGTATACTAAAGCATAAAAGTCTAGATGTTGGAAAGAAATGTGACATGGTATGATTATGTCCAACTATGGCATGACCTTTAAGACTTAAAGGATATCTTATAACATGAAATACAAAGTCTAACATCAAATGTTCACCTTAAGACTCATTTTTCTAAGAAAATAACATAATTTAATATAGTAGGTAGTTTGGCCTAGGTCTAGAGTGCACTTTGAAGGAGTTGGAAAAGAATCATAAAAGATAAGCATGATTTAATGAGGTCCTAAAAAATCTTATAGTGATTTTTGTTCATAGATTAAACATATAAATTTTATAAACAAATGCTACGGGTCAAAATGAGATAAAACCCTCCAAAACAATTGATTTTGATCTAATGGAAAATAAGTGGATAGAAATTAATTAAAGAGGACTATTTTTGTCAAGAAATAGATTTTTACTTGTAGATAACTCCCTCAAGATCCTTCCCATTATATTTTGTTGGTACCCTACTTGTATGGATAGGGTACATAATACATTTTCTTAATAGATTAATGTGTTTTATAGGTTTAGTTTAGAGTTAAAGGATAAGGATCAATTGGGGACTAATATAACTCCCTATATCCATTTATTTCTTTATACAAACACACAAGTACCTCTCCAAGCACCTTCACTTTAGGCAGTCTATGGAAGACAATGGGAACAAAGGGTGATCATCAAGTGATAAAGAGATAAGTCCAATTATGAGGCCTTTTAAGGTCTAACTGATGGATTTAAGGATGAGGAATTTGTATATGTGTCATATCACTCATTTCATGGATTTTATTTCACAACTAAAGAACATATTGGTGTCAAATGAGAAGATAGGCCTGTAAAACTAGTGATGGTGACTACAGATGGTGAGAACACTTGTCCTAAAGAAAACCAATGGTTAGGGACACATCCAATGATTTTTTAAAGTTTTTTATAACCCCCTTCCATATTGAATATGTGATAAATATTCCTAGTCTAATTTGGAATTCTCAAGAGAGGCTCAATGATGAAGGCAGTTTCTAAGAAGGTAGTTGAAGGGTCCTACACCAATTTTGTTGAGTTTTCATGCCTTGGAGGGACATTTTTTTAAAGAGACATTTCATGTTATATTTCATAATTTACCCATATGAAACAAAAATAATTATAATGCCTTTAAATTTTCTATTTTGACCCTTTATCTCCACTTCTCTCTCTCCTTTCTCACATTCTATATATACTACCCATTTTGGCTCTTGTTTTCTAATTCCACACTTAGTATGGTGAAGCCCTGCTAGTTTGATGTTGTAATTTGTGTTTAAATAATACATTTAATATATTTTTTTAGTTCAAAAACATCTTTTATAAGTGTGCAAAGTGATGTATGGTGAGTTCTAGTGATAAGCATCTATCCTTGCTTTTCTTTATCCTTTCATGTTTCATGGCAAGAAGTTCTCATTCTAACAAGTCATATGGAGTGTAGCTAGTTTTTTTTAATTCCCTTAATGTGTGAAAGTATCCTTAATGTATATAACTGACCTATGGTTCACTTACCTTTATTAGTATCATGAATATCACCTCTATATTTAAATACTCATGTTAGAGTATTCTAGGACTTTGAAGCAATTGTTGTATGTTTTGTCTCTTAGTAAAAGAGTATGATAACATAGTGGACATACTTATGGTATATAAAACCCTTATATTAGTTTATTTTCATGCATATTTCTACCTCTTTTAATTCAAGAAATTAGTTAGTGTAGGTGATAAGCACTTAAAAGTTAATCTATGGATCTAACCCTTAAACCTAGAGGTTTACCTTTACTATAGGCAACCCAAAGGCCTAGAGGTATTCCAACGTTTCCCAAAACTTAGAGAAGGCCTTAATAACCTCCTATATGGTTCAATATTTTTTTTAAATAACACCTTTGATCATTACTTTCAACATTGAGTCCTTATTAGGGTTCTAAGAGGGTTTGAACCTTTTTCCATTCTTAATAATCATTCATAAATCATAGCCACTCAATCCAAAAAATAATGCCTAAAATTTTGAGATACAAACCTTCCCCATCTACCATTAATATATTAGATTCTAATGAAGAGGTTGTACATGCCAATGAATACCTGAAATTCATTCTCAATTTTATATGCCTTCATTCTATGTACTCGAGAGATATTCAAACCACTTTTCATGCATTTTATTGAAAACCATGACCTCAAACTTTGTGAAAATTATTTAAAAAGCATATCATATCTCTATCCATGGTCACATATGTAAACTTATCTTGGAAACTAATCATGACACCTCATTAGGCCACACTATTTCTCTTTACTCTCTAGACCTTAACCTACAAATCACATTAGGCCTTGAAATTGACCTTCATACCTATTTCCCTGTGATCTCCACATCACATACTCAATAAACTTATCTCATGTTTAAACAATTCCATACAACCTTCATATGCCTTGACAATAGATCATGATGCCTCATTAGGCCAAGGAGGGTCTAGAAGTGGTCTAGTTGCATACTTTATCTATAGATCCTACCCCTATAAGATCACCCTAAGATTTTCATTAGTTCTCTAATGCCTCACCTACATTTTCAAGAAACATTATTGTTGACCCAATTTTGCCCCTCAGGCAAAATCCCAGACACCTCCTACACCTGCTTTGCATGGCCAGTCATTTCAGGTTGCAAGGTCCGCCTTCAGGGTTCGACAGCTCTGTTTTAGAGCATTGGCTCATTGGCCTAGTTCATTGGCATTCACATTAGCAAGAGGTAGAGTCTTCAAAAATTCACAAGAGAAGAAGGGAAAAAATTGGGGCATTCGACACTTAGCAAAAAAGGAAGGGCAAACAAAATGTAGAGGGTGGCAGAATCACCACCCACAACATAGGCGAGTAAAAAGAGACCCCCTACACGCAATGCAGAGGGCAGAAAAATCACCGCCCACAACGCCGATGGAGAAAAAGAGGCCACTAACATCGGTGGACATCGGCAAAACTGCCACCATCGACAGCTTACATAAGCCAATGTCAGCAAAACTACCGCAGTCGACAGATTATCGGCTGACGTCAGCAGAAGTCCTACATGCAATCCATTGTAGTGGGTGGCAAATTCGCCGCCCACAACATGAGGTGGCAAAAAACACTTGCAGAACACAGGAAAAAACCTGCCCAGCCGCCGGAGGAGAAGACCAGCATGCAAAATGAGGCAACAAGCATGGTCTTGGCAGACTTATGACATCATCAATAGTGTTTTTTCACTCTTTCCAATGAGACTCCTCTTGGATTTTCTCTATAAATGGGTAGACTTGTTCATTTATCAGGGATCTTCCCCACTTTTGTAAAGAGCACTGCTCTCCAAATTTTCCACCTGAATCAATAAAAGATAGTTTTACCTCTATTTGGATGGATCTTTCTGTGTATGCATTGAATGTTAATCTGTGTCCAGTCATTGTCTCTTGATGCTCTCACAGGTTCAACACCAGCAAACCTGCGATCTACAAAGTGCCACTGCCTGCTGCTACCAGGAGTAGAGTTCTATTTTGGAGGTATAAAATAGGTGAGGTCACTTATAGTTTGTATTTCTCAGCACCTTGGTGAGTCCTTGTTTCTTTTGCTTTCCATAAGAACCTCCCTGTCATCCCAGAGACTTGGTCTTTTCTACCAGATCTGAGTGTATGTATGTTTTTCCCTGATCCTGAGTGTGGATGTGGAAGGTCAACCTATTTTTTGGTGTATCACCTCTTTAGACTAGGCTATTTGTTTTCATGATTTTTCTCTACCTCTTTTCATCCCCCCCAGTATACCTATATACCTATATTTTGCACTACCTGAAACAAACAAGATACATCAGAGGGAACTAGCCCATACCTAAAGACTCTCCTCTCCTGCTTCACCATCCCATAGGTGAGAGAGGGGTTTCCATGTTGTGGGGAGAGGGCAAGAATCCATTTTCCTGCCACAGGGTGCACTTTCCAGCGTCAACAGTTTTGGCACACTCGGTGGGACTAGTTTTTTAATGTAATAAGGTTACAGGATTGATGCTGGTCCTGTTAGAGTAGATCAAATTTTTTCCTTTAGCATCTGGTGACTCTAAGTAAATCCACTGGTTAAGCAGCCTGGTGCCATCAGAAATCATCGATTTCTTATATGTATAATTCTTTTGCACCATATCATGGGTCTTGTTTTCCTTCATATGAACATAATCAGACTTCAGATATTTAGAGAATCCCCTCAAGTAGCTCTCTTAGTTGCCCTGCAACTATAAGGGAGGTGGTGTTGGAATTTGAGAAGCAGACAATGGAAATCAATAAGTTGGAAGAGTAGTACAAATATTAGTAGGAGCTAATGTATAAAGAGGAGTGCTTGTTTAGGCAAGCACAGGGCTTGCAATCCATGAAGGAAGAAGTGACAAAATGGAGAAATCCATTTATGCAAGGCAGTCAGCCTTGCATGCCCCCTCCTACCCTAAAGAAAACCCCCTCTTTTGCACCAAATCCATTTTATCAAATTGCACTTGCTCACTCCAACTCATCAAATACAGTTGCTCCCAATCCCGTGCACCTAGTTTTCCAACACCAGAGGGTATCAGAGTAACCTCCCATGGAGATCAATCTTTTCAACTCCTTAGATCAGGAATATTCCATTAAAAATAATACCACCAGCCATCACGTCCCTTTTCTAGAGGCTCCTCCAATGCACCAACAGTGTTTTCCTTGCATTCCTCAGCCTCCCCAAGTTTTCCAGCATGATGTGCAAATTTCAAGTTGGAGGAAAGAATGCCAAGGACTAGTTCAGAGCTTTGAAGAGGATCATGCTAGCCACCTCCAAGAAAGACTCTTCCATTAAAACCTAGCCAGACAAATTAAAGACTTAGAGGCTAGGATGAAGCTACTCCTTGAAAGGGAGTTAAAATTTCTAGACCTTGTGGAGGAGCCTCAGGACCTCGTGGAAAACAAAGTTGTTGCTTGTTCGCAGGGGCAGAATTTTAATTCAAAAATCCTAAATTGGGGGAAGACAGTGGAATCATGGGGCAACAAACAGGAAGAAGAAAATCAAGGTTTTTCTCAAAACCTTGAAGATGCTGAAGCTGTGCCTGCCTATGATGATACTGGCAGCCTCCAAGAAAAGGTTTTCCAAGAAGATCTAGGTAAGAGAATAGCAGAGTTGGAGTCTAAAAAGAAATTCCTCAGCCAATGTGTGGTGGACGGTTCAGACCAAATAGCACATTCCATGCTTGAACACACCCCACCTACACATTTCCAAGAGAGTTATCAGGTCATTCCTGATATAGATGAAGTACTGATTAAGTGGAGAGAGGAGAATCATTCGATTCTAGCTCAAGGACTATTCCCTCTTCCACCTGCTTTCTCCACTTCACCCCTTCTCGAGGAAGACCCTATTTTGCAAGAGGTAGGGGAGGAACAAAAGACCCAATCTACAGTCCTTCAGGAGGTTGTCATGAGTGACAACAAAGAAGAAATCATCATTGATGCCCCTTGTGAAGACCTTATCAGCAGTGGAGAAGATGCAGGCCTTGCGTATATGCAGATGTTCCAGCAATTTGAAGAGGAAAAAATGCATAGTAAGCTCTCTTCTCCTCTGTTTGATGAACTTCCTTGCTGTTTTGATGAAGATGACTACATTGAAGAATTTGAGAAAGAGGAAGATCAGGGGAATATTTTTGAAAATCTAGAGAACCTGATCAACAAAGAGGAAAAGGAGAAGTCTATCTTCTTGGAGGAATACCTTGAAGAACTAAACTTTAAATAGATAAGTGAAGTCTTATGGGATGAGCAATCATTTTGTGAGCCCCTTTTAGATATCACCACATTCACCCTTCTTCAAGAAGGCAGATAAAATGCAGAGGATGAGTCTAACAGAGTTTTCAACGAAGTAGAGGGAAACAAATCAGAGCATGATACATTGTAGAAGAATTGTGTAGATCAGAAGGCTTACGATGATAAACTGACAGTAATTAATTTCTTGGTGAAGGGCACCAATTTGAAGGACCAGCATCCAACAGGCCTCTTGGAACAATCAGAATACGTATATATTTGAGGCATGTTCAATTTCAATCCCCTCGGTTCCCAGCCAACTTAGGTGACAGGGAAGAAGAGCAAGTCACCAAATTTCATTTTATTTCAGCTACTTGCCTGTCACGATAAGTCTCTTCACCAAGAAGGGGACTTAAGAAATTTTCCTTTCAATCTAGGAGGGATGCAAACATTCTTGGTTAACTGTATATAATAGTTTGCTTTCAGTTGTTTTCCCTATTTTTCCTAAGTGCAGTTGCACATGTAGTTGTTTTTAGCTTTGTGTGTTTCCCTTTGTTTGGGGGGTAATTTATGTGTATTTGATTTTGGGATCTCGAAAGCTGTGGAGAACTCCCTTCAAAGTCACCATCTAACTCCGCACCTAATGGAATGTAAGGCAACTGAGTTCTAAGCCTAGCAAGCATGCTTACCATGTGAGTCACCAATTTGTTGACCCAATTTTGCCCCTCAGGCAAAATCTCGGTCACCTCCTACACCTGCTTTGCATGGCCAGTCATTTCAGGTTGCAAGGTCCACCTTCAGGGTTCGACAGCTCTGTTTCAGAGCATTGGCTCATTGGCCTAGTTCATTGGCATTCATAGTAGCAAGAGGCAGAGTCTTCAAACGTTCACAAGAGAAGGGAAAAAACTGGGGCATTCGACACTTAGCAAAAAAGGAAGGGCAGACAAAATGTAGAGGGTGGCAGAATCACCACCCACAACATAGGTGGGTAAAAAGAGACCCCCTACATGCAATGCAGAGGATGGCAAAATCACCGCCCACAATGCCGGTGAAGAAAAAGAGGCCACTAACATCAGCCGACATCGACAAAACTGCTGCCGTCGACAGCTTACATAGGCTGACATCGGCAAAACTGCTGCGATCGGCAGATTATCCGTCGATGTCGGCAGAAGTCCTATGTGCAATCCACTGCAGTGGGTGGCAAATTCACCACCCACAACATGAGGTAGCAAAAAACACTTGCAGAACACAGGAAAAAACCCACCCAACCACCGGAGGAGAAGACTAGCATGCAAAACGAGGCAACAAGCATGGTCTTGGCAGACTTATGACATCATCAATAGTGTTTTTTCACTCTTTCCAATGAGATTCCTCTTGGATTTTCTCTATAAATGGGCAGACTTGTTCATTTATCAGGGATCTTCCCCACTTTTGTAAAGAGCACTGCTCTCCAAATTTTCCACCTGAATCAATAAAAGATAGTTTTACCTCTATTTGGATGGATCTTTCTATGTATGCATTGAATGTTAATCTATGTCCAGTCATTGTCTCTTGATGCTCTCACAGGTTCAACACCAGCAAACCGGTGATCTACAAAGTGCCATTGCCTGCTGCTGCCAGGAGTAGAGTTCTATTTTGGAGGTATAAAATAGGTGAGGTCACTTACAGTGTGTATTTCTCAGCACCTTGGTGAGTCCATGTTTCTTGTGCTTTCCATAAGAACCTCCCTGTCATCCCAGAGACCTGGTCTTTTCTGCCAGATCTTAGTGTATGCATGTTTTTCCCTGATCCTGAGTGTGGATGTGGAAGGTCAACCTATTTTTTAGTGTATCACCTCTTTAGAGTAGGTTGTTTGTTTTCATGCTTTTTATCTATCTCTTTTCATCCCCCCCAGTATACATATATACCTATATTTTGCGCTACTTGAAACAAACAAGATACATTAGAGGGAACTAGCCCATACCTAAAGACTCTCCTCTCCTGCTTCGCCATCCCACAGGCGAGAGAGGGGTTTCCATGTTGCGGGGAGAGGGCAGGAATCTGTTTTCCTGCTGCAGGGTGCACTTTCCAGCATCAACAATTATATATCTATTAATTCTTGTGTGCACTTATCTCACCAATCCACCAATCTCATACCTTTTGACAAGGCTTTTACATGCCATGACTAATGTAATGTCTAGGATTCTCAATCACTTTAAACTTGAAAACTGACCTTGAAAAAATTATAAGTATCTATTATTTACTTACATGAACACACAATGCCAAAAAGCTCGTAAAAGTTTGTACTTACTTACTTTACCATGCTTCACTATGCACACATTATCATATGGTCTAAATTAGGCTTCTCAAGACATCTTGTACTCAATAACTAGTACTCAAAAATGCTTACCTAAGTGATATCAAACAATAAAAATCTTTAGAAAATACTTTCACACCAATACAAAAATATTGACATCAACCAATAGAAGATTCATTAGGTTGCCTTCAAATTCTCTCTTGTCATATGGCTTCCTTATCACATCAAGTACATAAGATCATACCTCAAATACCAAAAACCATGCATATTTACCATATGCACCTTGACATTATGACATCAACCTTGATATTAATGACAACACTTCTCAACAAACTCCTTTGTCATTGATAGTAAACATATTATAATTTGATCATTCTCATCTCCACAATCTGGTCAATCTCACTACTTGAACTTTCTCCCCCTTTAAAATTAATGACAAAGGGTCATATATATTGTATCTTTTGGAACCACTCATTCTCCTTCTATGGAAACTACTCTCATAAATTGCAAAATAACTTAGAGATACCAAGATCCGCTTTGAATCCACAAATTGAGCTCATAAAATAGATCAACAAAATTCTTAAACCTTTTACAATGCAAGTCATGCTCAAATAGAAACTACTAGAACAAATTTTTTTAACTCTTCTATGTTTGTCAATAAATACACTTGGAGATTATGAATAATCTGAATAGCTCCCCCTCAAACCAAGCATCCACTATGATTATACTAACTGAATAATGTCTCAATGAAGCCTAATGGAGTTACCCCTATCCATAGGGCACTAAAACAACACAAAATAAAAATATTCCCATATCTCCATGTTTTCATAAGACTAAATATCCTTTAAGATCCTTTTAGGATTTATTAGTCTTTTTGGTTTAACCTCTTCATCATCTATGTGGTCAATAATCTGAGCTAATAATGAACATTGCTAACTTGATTTCACATCTGAAATATGTTCTATCATAGCAAATAGTCCACTTACGCTTGTATAGTAATCATGACTTACCTTTATTATCATTGATTTCCACACATTCATTTTCCTTTTCTCTTGTACTCTAGGAGTTTTAAACCTCTTGTTTTGACTTTTTAACCTTCTAACTCTATTAGAATAGAATCTTGCAATGTGTCTCACATTATGATAAATTTTAAAAAATGCTTCATTCAAACCTCTTGACTGATGTTTCCATTTATAATCCTATGCATATTCATTTTTATAGGTTATTCTACACTCTCTTGCTTTATGACCAAATTGATTACATGCAAAATAGTAACCAATGAAAGAATTAACATACCTCATAGCATTAGACTATTTGATTTGTCCCTTAATGTTTATCTTTTTGTCTTCATTAGCTTTCTCTTTGACTTGAGCTACATTATTTTGGTCTTATTTAAAACCAAGACTTGTTTTATCACTTGTAGACTTTTGAATAATCAATATGTTATCTAGAGCATCAGTACTCTTTTCAAACTTCACAAATCTCTTTATCTTATTAGATGCTTGATCCAACTCTACTTTCAAGGATTCCATTTTAGTTCCATACCTAGTGCATTCTTTCTCTTTAGCCTATAGGATTGCAATGACTATTTCCATATGTAATTTAATATAATTGATGATGTCATCATACTCCTTGGATATGTTACTCAATCTCTCTTCAAACAAACTAATTTTCTCTTCATAGTGTTTAACTAATGATCATAGTTTATGATTATTACTTATTTAAAACTTAAACTCTTCTAATTTTGGATATATTACTCACCAATTCTACCTCAAGGTTCACTTCAACCTCTTATTTATCTAATTCTTCATTATCTATAAGGCCTTTCCCTTTTAACTAACCCTAATTGTCTATTTATATAGTCATTAATAAAGTTTCATTATTGTCATGTTCATTTTTAGTAGTATCAACATCACTCTCAGATGTGCTTGTGTCACATCAAATGAGTTATTATCCTTTTTGGTATATAAAATTCTCTTACTATTGAATGACCATTTCCTACCTTCATACCTCCTAAAATCTTTCTTGTTTTTGTCAAGCTTATAGACTTTATTATCATCTCCATCATGTTCATCATGTTCTTCATCATGCTAAACCTTATCCTTTTTAGGATACTTAGATACAAAGTGACCAATCTTACCACAGTTGAAACATTTGAAAGGTAGTTTACCCTTGTACTTACCATATCGAAACCTCAATATCCTAGCAAAAATGGTTGTTAGTTCATCATCATCAACATACGAACATACCTCATCCTTGAACTTTTTGGATTTTAATTTATTCTCAACTTTTAATGTTGATTTATTTTTGGCAGGTCTTCCTTCATTTGTTATCATCTCATAGGTAGTCAATATGCCATGAATCCCATATATTTATATCTTATCCAAATCTTGCATATCTTTTACTACAAATACCTTTGAATCAAACTTATGAGTTAGTGATCTCAATACCTTTTCAACAAATATAGACTCTTTCACTTCTTCTCCCAATCCTCTAATGACATTGATAACTTCATCAACCTTCAATATGTAAGGTGTAATGGTTTCATCTTTAGACTTTAAAATTGTCTTTGGTGGGTCTGTAACTTATCCATATTTACCTTGGTGTCTCCTTCATATATAGTATTCAATTTTTCCAATATCACCTTGGCTAACTCATATTTCATGACCTTTAAAAACTTTTCCTTTGATAGGCCACATAAAATGGAATTCATTGCATTAGACTTGTGCTCACTTTCCTTCTTTCATATTGCATCAATTGACGGTGTAGGAGGTGGAGTGTATCCATACACAACTAAATACCATATGCATGGCCCATTGAAATTATATATGTCTTGATTATAATTCTCCAAAAACCATAATTAGTTTCATTAGATAATTAATCCTTATCGATAAAAAAACCACCTTGAGCTTGTTGACTAGTCATCCTTGCTTCTAGGATCTCTTTTAGACTATTAAGCCTTATTCAAAGGATGTAATGTGATACAAAATTTTGGAATTAAAATTATTTATAGGTGGATGTGAATTAATCTTCACAATCTTTCTTATCAATTTTACTTAATCAATTATGAACCATTCAATCAAGCATATAGATCTAGTAAGCATAAACACCTATTCACATAAGTATGAAACATAATAACACATCACATATGTGGGAAATAATATAAGTAAATTAAACATATTTATATATAAAAATTTACCATATTTATATAAGACAAACACTAAATTTAGTGAGTCTCCAACTCCACATGGAGCATCAACCCTAATTAGCTAAGCTCCAACTCAACTAGGCTTTAACAATTACCAACTTGCAAGGAGGCACCAATACCCTAAATGAATCAACACATACTAATACACATAAAACATTTTATCACCTTCAAAAAACATTTATGTTCATATAAAATAATATTATCACCTTCTTCATTTCTTTTCTTTCTTCTACCCCTCTCAAACTATCTTCTAGATTTCTTCGCTCAACTAGCCCTCTTATGGACTTGATTAGATCATATGAAATTGATAAAAATAAAATATATAAAATATTAATCATATATATTATAAACTCATCTCATGGTATATATTACCTCCTTATACTCAATAATGTGCTATTTCATTCACTTGCACTCTACTCCCACATATAGGTATAAAACTACCTTGTATATATACAAGCCTATTGCTCATATTCTTCTTGGTCAGCCATATAAACTTGTACAGTTGGATTATCATTTAAATATGTATTATAAAAAAATTCATAAATTAATAAATTATTTTAATAGGTTGATCATAACATATATGACCAAAACCTCTTTTAGGCCTTAATGAGACCTAATTCAATTAGGCGTTCATTTAGCACAAGTTACCCTATGTTATTATTGAAATAATTTAAATTAATTTATGAAAAAAATAATTCAATAATTTAATAATAAATACCCAAATAAACATATTATAATGTTCATAACATTTTTTAGTACCAACCCCTTCATCAACACTCCTTGTAGCACTATTCATAATTAGCCTGTGA